>UESW01003935.1:318102-532239 GCA_900491605.1 Calamus simplicifolius | reverse complement strand
TTTAAAAAAATTAATTTTAAAAAAATTAATTTTAAAAAAATTAATTTTAAAAAAATTAATTTTAAAAAAATTAATTTTAAAAAAATTAATTTTAAAAAATTAAAAATAAAAAAAATTATTTTTTAAAAATTAAATTCTTAATTAATTTAATTTAATATTTAAAAAATAAAATTTATAAATTAATTAAAAAATTAAAAAATTAATTTTAAAAATTGAAAAATTAATTTTAAAAATTAAGTTTTAAAAAATTAAATTATTTAAAAAATAAAAATTAATTAATTTTTAATTTAATTTAATAAATTTAATTCAATATTTTAAAAAATGAATTTAAAAAATGAATTTTTTTTAAAAATAAAAATATATTTTCTAAAATTAAAATTTTAATTAATTTAATTAATTAATTTAATATTTAAAAAATAAAATTTTAAATTAATTTAAAATTTAATTTTAAAAATTAAAAAAATTAAGTTTTAAAATTAATTTAAAAATTATAAATTTAAATTAATTAAAAAAATAAAAATCATAATTAATGTTTTAATTGATTAAATTAATTTAATTTAATATTTTTAAAATAAAATAAAATATTAATTTTAAAAAATTAATTAAACAAAAATAAAAAATTTATTTTGTAAAATTAAAATTTTAATTAATTTAATTAATTAATTTAATATTTAAAAAGTAATTAAAAATTAAAAAAAAAATAATTTTTAAAAATAATTTAATTTTTTATTTTAATTTTTAATCAATTTTTTAATTAATGTAATTATTTAGAGAAAGGTATAATTTTATTTTTATAAAAGAGGCCGAGGTAATTTTGTCAAAAGAAAAACTTATTAGATTACAACATAGCCGGTAATGTGGATAGCCACCTTCCCCTGATGTAATCTGAAGTACCACTTGAATGATAATCCAAATTACCACTGCAGGATAGATTGACATTCAAAATACGTATCAAATATAGTTATTCGATGGGACTCTTTTAAATTACCGATAATCTAGATAAATTACCTGCTACCAACGGTCTTTTCTCACTTTAGTTTGGTAGAAGTAGAATAAAAGTAGTTCGTGTCAGTAAGATAAAATAGATCAATTAAACTGAAGTTCAGTTTAGCCATGTTGTCATTCTCTTTTTCTCCATGTCGGTGATCTCTAGTACCTTTTTCTTTCTCCTCGATCTCATCCCATGAGATGCTAGTTCTTTAAATTGAAAATCTTTCATTCTTTCTTAAGATGACATAGTTTGATTTTAGCAAAGATGCTTGATTCTTAGGACTTCCATCCTCTGTATTCCAAAGAAATCAAATTATGCATCCAAGGCATATCAAAAGCATGAGAATAAGCTCAAGGTAAGATTTAGATTGCTCATCTTTTTCTTCATCAATTAATTTTTTTTTAATAATATTGCATCGGCCCAGCTACTCAATATTAGGAGGATAGTGACTAATTTTATTTTTCATATGTTCTAGCTTAGAATATCCCTATCTTAAGCTATCCCCCATCATCTCTTAATTTATTCTTAAGGAGCATGTCACCAAAGTATTTTTTAGTTTGCAAGAGTGAAAGAATAAATTTTTCTTTATATCATTAGCCAAGGGTATCTAACTATTTGAGATTGTTTGGTGCCACCCGAACCTCCGCGCTAATTGTGTTCCCGCTGTCTCTCCTATGGAATAAGAAATCGGCTTAACAAGTCTCCACTTGTTGGATCATTAATCCAAAAGAGGTGGGCACTAGGCCGTGCCTGGCACGGCATGACCAAGGCCCATCGTGCTTTTAGAATTATCGTGTCGTGCCTGGCACAGCCCATTAACAAACGGATCTTGCCAAGCACAGCACGAAAAAAAAAATTTAGACCCGGCACGGCCCGTGACCCATTTTGAGTCACGGGCCTGAGCCGTGTCGTGCCTGGCACGGCCCACTAGCCTAGGCACATGCCTAGGCACGGCTCTGGTGCCAAACGGCTATAAAAATGGCTATATAGCCGTTTCTAGCTGTTGGGAGGGTTTAGACCATTTTACCCTCCCAACAGTCATATAACGGCTATATCAAAGGGTAGTTTTGAAAAAAAAAATTTGGAACTTCTATAAATAGCCCATTTCTCCCTCATTCTTACCACACCAAACCAACTCTTCTCTATTACTACTATTTCTCTTCTAGCAAGTGCTCTAGTATATTAGCAATTTAATATTTAGTTTGCAAGTGTTCTTACAAGTGGCAAGTGCTCAAGCAAGTAGTAAGTGCTACAAGGTCACTTCTTGTTAAGGTCACTTCTTGTTGAGAGATGAGAGCGCAAGAGGAAGCTCACAAATCTCGGCTCCACGCCTCCACCTCTGATCTTTTCTCAATTCCTTTTTATGGGTTAGTTTTTATTTTTTTGCATTTATTAATTAAAATTTTAGATATGGCATCTTTTAACAAAAGTAATTTTAACATGCAACCTTTTTCTGAGGGTGAGGAAACTAATCCCTAAGGACCCCAACCCCAATCCCAACTCCAAGTTCTATCTAGAGCTCAGTGAATGTCAAACCTCTTCTCGTAAGAGGACTAGTAATGATGGAGTCTATAAAGCAAAATGTAAAAAATATGCAAAACTTTACAGTTGTTCTAGTGCTGGAAGAACAAGGCATTTAAAAAGACATCAAAAGAGTCATAGGATGCATAATTCCCATTAGCAATGTGTCTTTAATATATAAGAGGGATCACTTGTAGGTAATTTTGTATATAACCACGAAAATCAAAGAAAATTACTGGTAAGATGGATAGTTCAAGATGAATTACTTTTTAGTTTATCTGAATTTTATAATTTTGAAAGATATGTTCAATTAGGCCTACAACCTGCTTATAGAAGAACTAGTAGCCGTACCTTTAGAAAAGTGGCTATGATAAACTTTTTAGTAATGAAACAAAGTTTAACTGAAAGCCTCTCAATTTAAATGCTAGAATTTCTTTAACGTCTGATATTTTGTCGGCATATGTAGATAGTAATTATTTTATTGCTATTACTGCTCATTATATTGATAATGATTGGCAATTAAATAAACGAATTATTGCTTTTCGTACTTTTGAGATAACAAATTTTAAATATTATTTATCAAACCGCATGCTCATATAATATTAATAATAAAATAATATCAATTACTTTTGATAATGCATCTAATAATAATTCTGCTATTGCATTATTAAACGACTCTTTGCATCCCATTTGAGATGGACAATTATTTCATATTAGATGTGTATGTCATATATTAAATCTTTCTGCTCAATCTAGCATGAACATAATTCAAGAGGTTATTTCAAAAATTAAAATACAGTTTTTTTATTCATGCTTCAAGGTCAAGACTTCAAGAATTTAAACAATTATGTGTAGATCATGGTAAACGCTTTAAAAAATTTAAACTTGATGTAATAACTCGTTGGAATAGTACCTATACATGATACATGATGCATATCCATATAAGAACTTATTAAGTGCTTATATTAATGAGCGTGGATTAGGATTTACATTGACTGAAGCTGATTGACATCAAGATAAAATTTTAGAAGATTTTTTGTTACTTTTTATGATGCTACAAATGTTCTTTCATGTATTTATTACAACTTCTTGTTCATTTTTACAAAAAGCATATGTAATTAGCGAAAATTTTAAAGAATATAGATATCATGAAGTTTTAATGCCTATTATACATAATATGGAAACTAAATGGAATGAATATTGGAATAGGATATGTCCATTGCATATCTTAGCTATTATTTTTGATCCTAGAGTTAAATTAAATTGTGTAATTTTTTTAATTGATCAATATTGTGAAAATATGAATCAAAATCCTGAACTTGCTAAAGATGAGGTAACACGACTTCTTAATGATATTTATGGTTTATATAATGATAAAATGTATGGATCTAGAATACCTGCTCAAAGCTCTGCTTCTTCTTATAGATCTCATTCGTCATCTATTTTTTCATTCATTAAAAGACATGCACATGCTTCATTATCTTCATCTTCTTTATCTTTAAGTGATAAATTGAAATTTTATTTACGAAACGATCTTCATTCTGCATATGATGAAGATCAAATAGAAAGTCTAGATGTATTAGCTTGGTGGAAGAGTGTTAGAATCAATATCCTGTTATGTCTGCCATTGCACGAGATATTTTAGTTGTGTCGATGTCCACAGTAGCATCGGAATCCGCTTTCAGTGTATGTCGATGTATTTTGGACGAAAAGAGAAGTAGGATGACTAGCGAGACAGTTGAGATGCTTATTTGCTTCAAAGATTGGTTGGATGCTGAGGCGAGGCTTCAAGATAAAGGCGGACATGACTTAACCAACAAAGATGATGATGACACAAATACTACTGATGACTAATGAGTGAGTCATTTCTATTTTTATAATTATATATTTTTATTTTTTAAATTATTAAAAACTTAAAGTGAGTCATCTTTATTTTTTCTTTCTATTTTTTTCTCCTTACTTATTGTATTTTATTCTAGAGGTCAGGCCTAGCCCCCCTCCCTTATGTACTATTTTGATTTTAAATTAATAAACAGGTAGGGGTCTATGCCCCCCACCATTAAGGTGGCTTCATATTAATAAAATTTATGTATTCTTAATAATTTTTTAATTTATCAAAAAAAATATTTTTTTATAAAATTTTTTATTTGGGCCGTGCCGGCACGGCGGGCCAGCCCAGGCCCGTCATGGGCCGTGCCGTGCTGGGCCAATGAAAAAAAATTTTTGAGCCCGGCATGGCACGGTTTACTTAACCGTGCCGTGGGCGGTACGGCCCAGTGCCTACCTCTAAATCCAATATTAGGCTTATGTGTGAAATAATTATATATTGCGGATTCTCAAATAAGGTTAAGCCTAATTAAAAGCGATCAGTGATTTAGGCTTTAATGTATCTGATAGGATGTGGGCCTTTAATGTGTAGAGACATGAGAGGTTATTTCTATTTTTATGATAAGCTAAAATAGAAATACTAATAGATAATGATGAAGTTTATATATATATATATATATATATATATATATATAGCGGTTATGATCCTGGATCGCCTTCTTCTCTGAATCCTATTATTAAAAAAAATTATAGAGAAGATTCTAAAGGGCTATCTGCAAGTACATGTTGATCTAGAAGGCCAATCACATGATTCTCATGAGCATTCAAGCAATATGAATTTAGGTACGCTTTCGTTTATTGTTTATGGATTCTTGATGATTGAACATAAATGATTTTTGAGCTTCTTCGTGATGTTTTTACCAATGGTTTAGATTTAATTTTCAACAATTGGTATCATAATCCCTATTCATGTTAAAGCATTGAGAACAAATTTAGTTTAGTTTTTATGAATTCAGTCCTCAGATCTGTTTGATCGTCATCGATGATCATCGATCAAGGCAAAATATTCTTTCATCTATACTTTGTTTCATGCATGATCTATGGTTTAAACCCATACCTGTAGCATGTGGGACTGAATCTAAGGGAAGGAAGGGAACGGACGATTTGATGATCTCCTTCCTTATCAATCAGGAGTCCTCTATCTTTAATTTTAGAATAAAAAAGGTAAATTCTGGAAGTAGTTCAGGCTTTCGGCGAGCGTCGGCGTGGACTTCATTAAAGTTCACTTGGACTCCTTTCCCCCCAACAACCGAATGGAAATCTGGCCGTTAGAGGGTGTTGCGTGGAGTGGATCTCCTTTCTCCTCACGCAGCAATCCGGCATCTTCACATGGGGATAACAAAGGGGCCGTCGAAAATCCGGTGCTGGCATTGGATAAAGGTGGATAAACGGTTAATTCGCTAGCATCGGATAAAGGGATAATCCGCTGGAAATCTTCTTGTGAAAATCTAGAAAGCGAGCGTTCATGTTGGGGCGCGTGAAATTCCTCCGCTAAATCCAAAGGGGTGTTGTGGGAATTCCTCTATTGGAAAACTTCCTGCAGGAAATCTGAAAAAAAATTTCACACACGTTGAAAATTTAAAAAATAAAAATTAAAATTAAATCACTGGTGCGGAGAATCAAAGCAGGATCCCGTGGGTTATAAACCAGCATCTTATCCATTAGTCTAAATTATCTTTTCTGATATAAAGATGGCTTTGAAACTTATTTTTAATATAAATTGGAACCAACCTATGCAAAGATAGAAGACAACCAAAAATAATATATTATTATTTTTAAAAATTTAATCAAATTCAAATTAATGATATTTTTATGCATGATAAATTTATTCATCGTTCTAAATTAAACTAATTAAAATAAGATATCACCAAAATGACCTCTTTTATGTAGATGGTACATGAAGGATGTTGGATGTTGTACATGTGTATGTTTCATGCGAGTATTAGTCGGCCCAAAGAAAGGTTAATGCTTGATCGATACATACTTGTGATAGTAAATATGTAATAATTATAAGGATTTACATGTGAATAATAAATCGATCCAAAGATAAATTTATTATTTGGCATTCATTATTGTTAGTATTTGATCATTACAACAAGAGTACCACTAGCAGTTAATATTATTCTCTCAAGACTTGATATTAATGTTGCACTGGTAACTTGAGATGGAATTTATCATTATTTAAATTTATTGATATTTGGTATTAATTATTTATATGATCATGTTATTTATGTATTACTTTTATTTTCTTTACCACTAATGTTGCTACTATTTCTGCTAACCTCAATTCGATGCCAGTCCTTAATAGCACTAACTTCAAGGACTATAAGAAGAACATTCTCATTGTTTTTGGCTGCATGGATCTGGATCTTGCACTAAGGATTGAGCAACCCACTCCTCCTACAGCATCTAATACCTCTGATGAGAGGAACAGATATAAAAAATAAGATCGCTCTAACCGCATGAGTCTTATGATCATCAAGCGCGGTATACCTGAAGCTTTTAGAGGTATGGTATTCGAAGGGATTACTAATGCCAAGAATTTTTTTGTTGAGATTGAGAAATGCTTTGCCAAAACCGATAAGGCAAAAACAAGCACAATCTTGAAAAGCTTGATTTCCATGAAGTATAAGGGAAAAGAAAACATAAAGGAGTACATTATGAAAATGTCTCATCTTGCTTCAAAGTTAAAGGTACTAAAGCTTGAAATGTTAGAGGACTTGCTTGTGCATCTGGTACTGATCTCTATTTCTAACTAGTTTAGTCAATTTAAGATCAGTTACAACTTTCAGAAGGAGAAATAGACTCTTAATAAGCTTATTTCATACTGTGTGCAGGAGGAAAAGAGATTGAAGCAAGAGAAGACTGAAAGTACTCACTTGGCAAGCACCTTTAAGAAAAAGGGTAAGGATAAAGGCAAAAAAAGAAAGAATGAGGCTGCTAAGGATCCAGTAAAGAAGAAACAAAATTAGAATAAAGAAAGTTATTTCTTCTACAACAAGCCTGGACATATGAAGAAGGAATGTTCCTAGTACTATGCATGGCTTGAAAACAAAGGTACATTTTTTAATTTGATATGTTTTGAAGTGAATATTGCTTCAGTACCTAGAAACACTTGGTGGTTAGATTCTGGTGCTACTAATAACATCAGTGTTTCAATGAAGGATTGCCTAAGCTACCGAAGGCCAACTGATGCTGAAAGATGCATTTATGTGGAAGATGGCAAGTTGGTAGATGTGGAGGCAATTGGGCATTTTAGATTGTTTAAGTTCTGATTATTATTTAAATTTGAAAGACACTTTTGCAGTACCATTATTTAGATAGAATTTGATTTCTATTTCATCTTTAGACAAATTAAGATATTATTATTCATTTAGAAATAGTTAGTTTAATCTTTCTTTAAATTCAAATATTAATGGAACTGATTCTCTTATAATGTATGATAATCTATATTTGCTTCATACTGTTGTTTCTTATAATGAAACCATGAATATGGAATCATGAGGTACTAAGCGTAAAATTCATAATAAAAATTTAGAAATATTATGGCACAAGCGCTTTGGTCACATCTCTAGAAATAGAGTTGAATAACTTGTGTCAGATAGAATTTTGGATTTTTTTGATTTTATAAACTTCAATGTCTGTGTGGATTGCATTAAGGGCAAACAGACCAAAACAAAAAATTGGATGCATATAGAACTGCAAGTCTTAGAGTTGATACATACGGATATTTGTGGACCATTTTCTATACCTTGTTGAAATGGTCAATAATATTTTGTATCATTCATAAATGATTATTCTAGATATGCATACCTATTTCTTATTCATGAAAAGTTTCAAGTTTTGGACGTGTTCAAATTATTTAAAGCTGAAGTTGAGCTTCAACTCAATAGAATGATTAAAGAAATCAAATCTGACTGTGATGGTGAATACTATGGCAGATATGATGGTTCAGGTAAACAATATCAGGGACCTTTTGCTAAATACCTAGAGGAATGCAGGATTGTTCCATAATACACCATACTAGGGTCATCTAACATGAATGGTGCAGCTGAAAGACGAAATCACACTCTTAAAGATATGGTAAGGAGTATAATTAGTCATTCAACCTTACCAGAGTCACTCTGGGAAGAAACACTAAAGACAACAGCCTACATTCTGAATAGAGTACCAACTCAAGTAGCTATCAAAATGCCTTATGAGCTTTGGACAAGATGAAAGCCCAATTTAAAGAATTTTCATATTTAGGGATGTCCAGCTGAGGTAAAGTCCTATAGGCCACATAAAAAGAAATTGGACTCTAGGACACTGAGTAGCTACTTTGTTAGATATTTTGAGCGATCTAGGGGTTACAAGTTTTATGATTCCAAATTAAGAATAATTTTTGAGATGAAAACTGCAATGTTCTTTGAGGATATTGAGTTTGGAGGGACAAATAAGGTCAAAGACTTTGTCTTTGAGGAGGAATTGGATCCTACTACTCTTATTGAAGATGAGTTAGTTCCTATTCCTATAATTGCTTTTAATAATGATCAAATTTTTGTTCCTATCATTGATCAAGTTGCAATTCTAGAATAATAAAAAAATATTGTTCAACCCTTAGAGGCACAAACTCAACAACCTCAAGAACAAGTGCTTTTGCGGCGATCCACTAGAGAAAGAAGGAATGTTATTCCAGATGACTATATAGTATTTTTTCAAGAATATGAGAAAAATAATGGCATGATGAAAGATGATTCTGTCAACTTTCTTCAAGCCATACAAAGTTTCAATTCAAAAAAGTGGATTGAAGCAATGAAAGAAGAGTTTAAGACTATGCAGGATAATAAGGTTTGGGAACTTGTCCCATTACCAGAAGGTGTGAAACCCATTGGTTGCAAATGGATTTTAAGACCAAACGAAATTCAAAAGATAATGTGGAAAGGTATAAAGCTCGTCTTGTGGCTAAAGGCTATACTCAAAAGGAAGGGATTGACTTTAAAGAGACATTCTTTCCAGTTTCATCGAATGACTTTTTTAGAACAATCATGGCTCTTGTTGCACAATATGATATGAAACTTCATCAAATGGATGTCAAGACAGTGTTTCTCAATAGAGACATTGATGAGACAATTTATATGGTGCAACTAGAAAACTATGTCAGAAGACCCAAAGAAAATAGTTTGCAAATTGATAAAATTTATTTATGGTTTAAAGCAAGCTTCTCGTCAATGGTATCATAAATTTCATCAAGTAATTCTTTTATTCAATTTTGAGGTGAATGCAGTTGATGATTGTGTGCATCACAAGTTCAGTAGGAGTAAGTATATTTTTTTTTGGTTTTGTATGTGGATAACATTTTGCTTATCACAAATGATATAGGAATATTGCACAAAACCAACAAATTTCTATTAAACAATTTTTAAATAAATATTTTGGTGATGCCTCCTTTATATTGGAAATCCAAATACATTGAGATTTTTCTCAGGGTATCCTTGGATTATCATAAAGGAGCTATATCGATAAAGTACTCGAAAGATTTGGTATGCATGATTGCAAATTAGATGATACCCCTATCGCTAAAGGAGATAAATTTAGTCTTGACCAGTGCCCAAAAGAAAGCCTTGAAGTTAAAGAGATGCAGAAGATTCTTTATAGTTTGGCTGTAGGAAGTCTAATGTATGCTTAAATATGTACGCATCCAGATATTATGTATATTGTTGGAGTGTTAGGCAGATATTTAAGCAACTCAGGAATGGATCATTGGAAAGCAGCCAAAAGGATTATAAGATATCTAAAAAAAATAAAAGATTACATGCTTCCATATAGGAGATCAGATCATTTTGAGATCATTGGATATTCCGACTCTGACTTTGCGGGATGCCAAGATAATAAAAGATTCACTTCGGGCTATGTCTATCTGTTAGATGGTAGGACTATTTCTTGAACAAGTGCAAAATAGACACTTTTAGCTTTCTTATCATGGCAGCATAATTTATAGCATGTTATGAGGCATCCAATTATGGGATATGGCTGAAAAATTTTATCACTGGGCTACGCATATTAAAAGAAATTGAAAGATCGCCAAAGTTATTTTGTAACAATAAGTCAGTCGTATCGTATTCCAACAACAACAGGAGCTCGACCAAGTCAAAGCATATTGACATTAAGTTCCTAATTGTAAAGAAAAGAGTACAGAGTGGTCAGATTTTTATAGAGCACATAGGGACAAACTTCATGATTAGAGATTTTCTTACAAAGGGTGTGCCACCCAAGGTCTTTCATGAGCATATTGCTCACATGGGTGTTATAGAGCATGATGATGTTTAGATTCAATGGAAGTTTGTATTGCTTCTATTTTATGCTTTATGTTTAGTTTGTACACACTTGTGCGTTTGAATATTTTTTGATTAGAAATAAAGTATTTTATTCAGTTTAGTATACTTTATATAATTATGTTAAAGTTTTGATCTCACTCAAATTTAAGAAAGACTAGTTGAAAATAGGTATGTTAAGATCACATTGCATAAAATTTTTATGCTATATATCCATATCATGATCCATGTTATTCAGTTGTATCAACATATGTGATCATTAATGGATCAAGTTACGAAAGATGTAACAAAGGCTGCTTTGATCCTATGTTGGTATGGTTGATGGACCAGATTAGTTATAAATACATTTCGGTAATGATAGTAAAATTGAGCTCATTTGGTTATTTTTATAAAATATAATTATAAGATTACACATATAGCCCAAGTGAAAGATTGTTGGATCATTAATCCAATATTGTGCTTATATATAAAATAATTATGTATTATGGACTATCAAATAAGGTTAAGTCTAATTAAAAGTGATCTACTAAGGATTCATTGATTTGGGCTTTAATGTATCTGATAGAGTGTGGGCCTTTAATGTGTAAAGACCTAAGATATTATTTTTATTTTTATAATGCGCTAAAATAGAAATACCAATAGATAATGATGAAGTTATTTATATATAGTGGTTATGATCCCTGGATCGCACGTATGACCTTCTTCTCTGAATCCCATCATCAAAAAGAAAACCCTAAAAAAATTCTAAAAGGCTCTCTGAGAGTACGTGTTGATCTGAAAGACCAATCACACCGTTTTAGGGAGTAATCAAGCAATATGGATTCAGGTATGCTTTTGTTTATTATTTATGGATTCTTGATGATTGAAGATAAATGATTCTTGGGCTTCTTGGTGATGATTTTTATCAAAGATTTAGATTTAATTTTCAACATTGCTTCCTCATGTGACTGGGAGAGGATGGAATTATTAAAACAAGTGATGATCTTTCATGAATGGCATTTTCATGCGTTGCTGCAGGCTAAGATGCAATGAGATATGAGGAACAATTGTTGGAGCTGAGGCACTATCATCAGATCAGAAGTTATGAGGAAGATGTTAGAAGACTAAACTAGATTTTTTTAGAAACTTTAATAACTTCTGCATACGTGCATGTATGGGAGTCTGAAAGTCATTTTAAAAAATGTAGTCACTTTGGAAAAATGTATTCAGAATATCTAAGAGTCTATAGAATATCTAAGAGTCACTATGTGCATCTATAAATATCTGTGTACTCTAGGCTTTCAGTAAGCCGTAAGCCAAAAAGCTATAGCCAAAATCCAAAACCATAGCTAAATATTTTAATAGAAGTTTTTTCTTATCCTTCTATATCTTCATCTTAATTCCAACAGAGTGGTATCAGAGCTGTCAATTATTTCTAGCCTTCTTCTCACACATTCTTTCTCTTCAATCAAAGTATTATGGCAGCAACAATTTTTAGCCAAAGTTTCCTTCAAAATCTTATCCCTATCTTCAGTAGAGAAAATTATGATTTTTGGAGAGTTCAAATGAAAACTCTTTTTATCTCTCAAGATCTTTGGGAACTTGTAGAAGATGGTTATGAGGATTTGGAGCCTACGATGGTACTCGCAACTTGGTCAGAAGTCAAGAAGAAGGAATACAAGGAAAACAAGAAAAAGGATGCAAAAGCATTATTCTTCATCCAACAAGGAGTAAGCAAATCAATTTTTCCAATAATTTCTTTTGCTTCAAAATCAAAGAAAGCATGGAAAATCTTCAAGTGGAGTTTCAAGGAAGTGAAAAGGTAACGTCCATCAAACTTCAAACACTATGGAGGGAGTTTGACAATTTATTTATGAAAGAAAAGGAATCCATTCAAACCTTTTTCAACAAAATTTCTAGTATTGTTGATCAAATATAGAGTTATGGAGATACTATTGCTAATAAGAAAATTGTTAAAAAAAAGTTTTGAGAAACTTACCTCCTAAATTTGATTATATAGTTGTTGCTATTGAAGAATCCAAAGATTTATCAAAACTTACAACTCATGAATTAATGGGTTCTCTTGAGGCACATGAGAAAAGATGAGCAGGTTTTTTGATCAATCCTTGGAGCAAGCTTTCCAATCAAATTAAGGTGAATTTCAAGAAGACTGCAGAGGCTAAAAACGAAGATTCAAGAGGGGTGGTCTCACAGCAAAGTCAACATGGAAGAGGATCAAGTTCCAATCATTGGCAGAAAAAATTTAATTCTCAGGATCATGGATAAGGAAGAGGAAAGAATAAATAAGGTAATGAAAAATCTAATTTGCAATGTTATGTTTGCAAAAAGTTTGGGCATGCAAATAAAGCATGTCGATTTAAATGCACAAGATGCAATAAACTTAATCATACGGATAAAGATTGTTGGTACAGAAAAAATAATGAGGCAAATCTTTCAGAACAAATGATTCATCCGATCACTTGTTCTATACATGTCTTTATTCTCACCAAGATTTTCAAGATGTTTGATATATCGACAGCGGTTGTAGCAATCATATGACAGGGAACAAAGAATAGTTTGTCAGTCTAGATGAATCAATAACTTCATAAGTTTGGCTTGGAGATGACAAGCTCTATAATGTGGAAGGCAAAGGTGTTATTTCGATACAAACAGATGGAGGTAACTCTAAACTTATGCATAATTGTTTGTATGTTCCTGGTCTTACTCAAGATTTATTAAGTGTTAGTCAATTAATGCAAAAAGGCTATAAATTGATTTTTGATGAAGATGAATGTATCATTTTCGACAAAGAAAGGAGACAAGTTATGACTAAAGTTAAAATGACCCAAATAAAGTTTTTCCTCTTATTTTGTCATCAAATCCAGAAAATGCCTTGAAGGTGGAAAATAATGATTCACTGCTGTGGCATTTAAGATATGGCCATTTAAATTATAAATTCCTGAAGGTATTGAAGAGTAAAAATATGGTGATTGGTCTTCCTCATATTGATGTTAAGAAGCAAGTATGTGAAGGATGTGTTTTTGGAAAGCAACACAAGCTTCCATTCACAAAGACATCCTGGAGAGCTAAAGTATCTCTTGAATTAGTCCATGCAGATATATGTGGACCAACACAAACTCCATCTATCAATAAGAAAAGATATTTTCTTTTGTTTGTTGATGATTTTTTTAGGATGATGTGGGCGTATTTTCTAGAACAAAAATCAGCAGCATTCAATAATTTTCTCAAATTCAAAGCTTTTGTTAAAAGACAAAGTGGATGTAAGCTGAAGATTCTTAGAATAAACCATGGTGGAGAATTCACTTCCAAGGAGTTTCAGAATTATTATAGCAATTAAGGAATCAAGAGAGAGCTGACAATCAGATATACTCCAGAGCATAACGGTGTTGCAGAACACAAAAATCGTACTATTATGGAGATGATGCGAAGTATGCTAAAAGAAAAAGGACTTCCAATAAATTATGGGCTGAAGTGGTGAATACTGCTGTGTATATTCTCAATAGGGCATCAACAAAGGTTGTACTCAACAAAACTCCTTTTGAAGCCTGGTACAAGCAAAAGCCTTAGGTAAACTCTTTCAAAGTTTTTGGTTGCATTGCTTATTCTCACATTCTATCTTAGTTTAAGGAAAAATTTGTTGAAAAAGGAGAGAAGTATATCTTTATTGGGTATAGTGAAGAATCAAAAGAGTATCGACTTCTAAACCCCAAAACTGAAGAATTGATGATTTCAAGAAATATAATATTTGATGAATTGAAGGCCTGGGATTGGGAAGCTGAAGAAGTCAAAGCTCCCATAATTCTTGAAGATTCTGGAGTACCATCAAATTCAGAGATATTTGATTTTCAATCAAGTCCTTCCAGATCACCTACAAATTCTTCAAATACACCATCCAACACAAGTCACTCTCCATCATATTCTTCCAAGTCTCCACCCAGGAAGATGCGATCTTTAGAAGATATTTACATGGATTATAATATGGCTCTTATTGCTATTGAACCACAAAAGTTTAAAGATGTTGTGAAAGAAGAAATATGGGTTCGAGCAATGGATGAAGAAATAAAAATAATTGAGAAAAATGAGGCATGGCAACTTGTTGATCAACCAAAAGAAAAGATATTATTGGATTAAAATGGATTTATAAGATCAAGTTCAATGAAGAGGCTCAATTCAAAAATACAAAGCTCGACTAGTCGCAAAGGGGTATTCTTAACAACCTGGTGTAGATTTCAACAAGACATATGCTTCAGTGGCACGAATGGAGATAGTTCGGACTATCTTGGCTCTTGTTGCACAATTAGAATTGAAAGTTTATCAATTAGATGTCAAGTTGGTTTTTTTGAATGGTGAACTTGAAGAAAAAATTTATGTTGAGCAATCTCAAGGATATGTTGCTAGAGGAAATGAAGACAAAGTCTATCATCTTAAAAAAGCCTTATATGACTAAAGCAAGCCCCAACGGCTTGGAACAGCAAAATAGATAAATATTTTGAGAAAATGGTTTTGAAATGAGTCCCAGTGAGCCATCATTATACATCAAGAAGAACTATGTAGAAGATTTTATACTAGTATGTCTTTATGTTGATGATTTAATCTATACCAGTAGAAATTTCAAGATGGCAGAAGATTTTAAAAATTCCATGATGAAGGAATATGAAATGACAGATCTTGGTCTTATGAGATACTTTCTTGGAATTCAAGTAAAGTAATCCAATGGAAGTATCTTCATTTCACAAGAAAAGTATGTTGAAGATTTATTAAGAAGATTTAATATAGCAAACTGCAATTCAGTTGCTACACCAATAGCATTGAATGAGAAGCTATCCAAATTTGATGGAGCATCAAAGACCAATGCATCTAAATTTTGAAGTCCTGTTGGATCACTTATCTACCTCACAAATACAAGACTTGACATTATTTATGCTGTCAGTATCATTTCTTAATTTATGAGTGATCCTAGTCAACTACATTTTTCGATAGCTAAAAGGATTCTTCTTTGTATCAAAGGCACGAAGAATTTTGGCCTTCATTATTTAAAAGAAAAAGATAATATTTTGATTGGATATGCAGATAGCAATTGGGCAGGTTTCATTGATGACAAAAACCAATAACTTGGTCTTCAAAGAAGCAAAGTACAATTGCTTTATCTTCTGCTGAGGCAGAATATATATCAGCATCTACTATAGCATGTGAAGCTATTTGGCTCCGAAAAGTTTTGAAGGATTTAAAGCAAGAACAAAAGTTTGCTACTATTATTTATTGTGACAATATGTCCGCTATTGCCACGACAAAAAATTCAATCTTTCACAGGAGGATAGTACATTGAGCTTTGTCATCATTTTATTAGAAATTTGGTTAAAGACAAAGAAATTCAGTTGAAGTTCTGTAAGACAGAAAATAGGTAGCAGATATTTTCACAAAGGCATTATCAGCTCAAAAGTTTAAATATTTTAGAAAGATTTTGAAGATTACAAATTAAAAGGTGAATTATTATCTCCAGCAAGAAAACAGAAGGCAATTATAGTTTAATGGGAATAGAAAATCTATTTTATGAGGGAGTGTTAGAAGACTAAACTAGATTTTTCTAGAAACTTTAATAGCTTCTGCATACGTGCATGTATAGGAGTCTGAAAGTCATTTTGAAAAATGTAGTCACTTTGAAAAAATGTATTCAGAATATCTAAGAGTCTATAGGATATCTAAGAGTCACTATGTGCATCTTTAAATATCTGCGTACTCTAGGCTTTCAGTAAGTCATAAGCCAAAAGGTTTAGGCAAAATCCAGAACCAGAGCTAAATATTTCAATAGAAGTTTTTTCTTATCCTTCTATATCTCCATCTTGAATCCAACAGAAGACACCACTCTATGGAAAACGACCATTATATGCACTAAAAGTATAAATTCGCAAGCATAAACAAGCAACAAAAGCTGGTGTGCGCAGAACACTGTGCTATTGTCTATAAACAAAATTACAGGCTATTGTATCACTGTTCTCTGACTGGTTACAAGATCAAATATTTCTTGCTTTGCCTTTTTTAAGGTTAAATATTTTTTTCTTCTCCTTTTTATTTCTTTTCTAAATAAGAGGCAAAGTTCTTTTCACCATAAAGATGTTTACTTGTGGAGCAAAAAATGTCATTCAATACTTTTGGTTGGAATTCCTCAGTTTACAGTACTGTAATGATGCTACTCATTTAACTTGGAGTTTGTTGTTATTTACCTGTCATGTGCTGGTTTGTGTGCCTTATCGCAACATCTTTTAGACTTGCAGTACATGCTCTTTTTTTTCTTTTTCCATACAAGTGGAAGTTCATGAAAGGAGGCATCAGCATATCCTTTTTATAAGCATGCTGAGTTTCAACATGTAACTCTTGAATGGGTGAATTACCCTCTGTTTAGGGAAGCATACATGGAAAATGATTGTGCGTTAGTTATAAGGTTACTCGATCTGTCTCCTTGTGCTTGCTTGTTGTGCATTTGTTGCAAAGGCATAGTCACTGATATCTGTCTATGCGTTTCAGGTTTTGGAGAGGGATAGGATAATGAAAATGTTCCTGGAATTTACTGCTCAACATGTTCCCTTTTATCATTATTATTGGCAAACACTTGTTCCTAGGGAGCTTGATGTGGTTCCAATGGTTTCTTTTTAATTTTCTTTTCCCGTGCCTCTGTAAGGACTGAATACCCCAGTTTATTTTTCAAGTGATACTTGATGAGTGCTATTTTATCCAGGTTGAGCTAGTCCACACTCAGCTCAAAAGGGCCAAAGAACTTTAATTTGATATACCTGATGATGAGTTTTATAATGATCTTTCATCGGTTTATAATGTGAGCAATGATATGCCCCTGCGGAACCAGTTATCCTAACAAGTTTTGCAGAGAAGTTGCAGGCTTTTTATTATTATTATTTTTGTAAGAGAAGTACCATAGCTGATCTCAAACAAGAAGCACTTGCATTGCACGAGATGGTTGTTGCCAGTAGTGGTGGAGATCCAGGAGGGACCATTGAAAAGATGTCAATTAATGATATTGAAGAGGATTAAAGCTTTCATGCAGACTACTCAGAAGGCAGAGATAAGCACAGCAGCAAATCCCAAGGTTCTTTCCTCTAATGAGTCCAAAACTCCGGTCGTTCCTATATAGACTACCTTCCACTGAGTCAAATCTCTGTCAAGTTAGAGCAAGAAGAAAGCACTGGCTGATATATAGTAGAAAAAGTTGGAAGCAGTTGGTTATGCCTTTTCTTATATGTTTACCATCTACAAGCATGCAGTTACTGCTCTTCCAAAGTCCAAACCACTCCATCTGTTCGGAGAGCAAGGGGAAAATAGTCTACTCAGGGGCTGTGCCCGGAATAATAATTCATCATGTGCTGAAGAGGGGCAGCATGTAGAGGAGAATGCTGCAGCCACCCTCTTCATCCTTTCAGTGGTCGATCATGAGAATAAGGTAACGATGGGGGCTTTTGCGGCAATCCGACCACTTGTTTCGCTGTTAAGTGAGGGCAGCCAACGAGGGAAAAAGGATGCAGCAACAGCCCCCTTCAACCTGCGCACATACCAAGGTAACGAAGGGGAAAGGCTGTGAGGGCCAGCGTCGGCGTGGTCCCCAGCACTAATGGAACTGTTGACAGAGTCAGGAGGAGGGATGGTGGATAAGGCACTTGCTATGCTGGTCACTCTGTCAAGCCACCTGATCACCTGTGGGGAAGTTGGCAACTGGCCTGCTGAGGGCGCAGTGGCCGTGCAGGTGGAGGTGATAAGAAGAAGTGGGTCACCTACGAGCAAGGAGAATGCATGCATGAGCAGTGTGCAACTTTGTAATGGGGATGAGCCAGCAGCCAAAGCATTTGGCTGAGGCAGAGGAGTGCGTGGTGACGGGTCCATTGGAGGATCTGGCGCAGAGTGGCGCGCGGACAGGGTGAAAGGAAGGCAGCACGTACGTACAGTTGCTTCACTGCATGAACTGGCCCCGGACAGTCGCGGGCAGAGGCAGTCACGGTCTTCATATTGGCTGCTTTTCCTGATAGATGAGGTGTTTTATTGCTGACTTGTTTGTCGTGGTGAAAAAGGCCAGGGGTGGTTGTTTTGATTCAAACTCCAGGAGGGTCAGGTCAGGTGGAAGATCACCTGTCACGCCGATTTCTAAGCTATGCGCTTTTTCGTTTTCTTTTTCTTTTTCTTTTTCTTTTTCTTTTCTGTTTTGTTTTGATTCAAACTCCAGGAGGTCAGGTAGAAGATCACCTGTCCCGCCGATTTCTAACCTATGCGCTTTTCTTTGTCTTTTCTTTTTTGTTTTTTGGGTAACGTTTGAGTTGAGGAGCCTAATTAGAGGAAGGTTTGCAGAGCCTTCAACAGCAGGGAAACGGGGAGGGATGGTTTTGAGTCCGCCATTAAATGTAACGTGTCCATGCTGTAAGGTACGTAACATCGATCCTCCATTTTTATGGAGGAGGAGATGCCTCTGGGCTCTGATTGATTGTTATTTAAGTGGGATCCTAATCCAAGATTTCACCACATGTCTTTCTAAGGATACTAACATGAGAGGATCGAGGGTGTAAGCTAGAAGTGGTGAGATGATATCCATCCGGATACAAATTTAAACAACATATATATATCCATGTCCATCAAAGAAGAAAGTAATTAATTTTCAATCCTTATACAGATATATCTGATTCTAATTGCAGTTCTATTTAATTTTATATAGCATTTATGAATTTATTGAAGAAAATAAATTAAATGACCGTGTACTTGACTTAATTTATTTTATACTTTTATTATTTGATTAGTATTCATATTTATTTAAAATAAATATGCACTTGAAATAGGCTTATATTCATGTTCATACTCATATTATCAAATAAAACAGTTACTATTAGATTTTTTTTTTTTTTGTCTTGCCGCAACTGATCAGTTAAAAGGACTAACTTGCTTTTCATATTTGTATCAACTCCAAACTAGCTAGAGGATGAGTCACCTATTTTATTGCAACGAATGGAAGACAGGAGGAGCAAACAGAAAATTATCTTGTCCAGTTGGCTTTAAAAACTGAGCTGCACCAGCGACCTATTGTTTTAAGTTATAAAGCTATGTAATAAATATTCTGATAATATATAAAACTTGGCTAAAATCTGCATTATGATGCCTTTAAGTGTTGTTTTAGGGAGAACAGCTAATTAATGTGCAACAAAAGCTTGCAATATTTATTGGATTTTTCATTCTCTGAAAGATAAATCACAACTAACTGTTAGGTACAGGAGATATAATGCGACCACCACACTAGGGAGACCATCATGATTCAGGTTGAAGGCTTGAAGGTTCTTTGTCGTTATGGGTCGGTCAAAGGAAGTAGCATGTGGTCCACGCAGAACAGACGACAGGTAGGAGGGAAGACTAAGTAATGATTCCTGAAATTACTGGCATTTTTTGAGCAACTACGTTCACATTTCCATGCAGTCTGCCTTCATAGGTATGCCACTCATGATTCATCTTAATCAAGGTTGATCATTTGAACATGTAATTGATTAAAAACAGAACATTTATGGTTCTATTTTGACTTTTTTATGACATTGGGCAGGTCCAAGGAAATAAGAAAAAAAATAAATATATTTTCTTCGGATAAAATTTCGGATACTCAACCACGAAGATGATGGCAACAACAAAGTCTTAATTTTAAATAAGTGAAATAACCCAAATTGAGCCGGAGTTGATATTGTGGGTATAACACCTTAAAAATAGTTTCACATTGGATGAGAAAGAAAGTATTGTACTTATAATTCAAGTCTATTTGCTCTACTCATTAACTTTTACTCAAATGTTTGATCAAGTAGTTTTGGCCTGCTAATAAAGTTAATTGGACTAACAGATGGACTTAAAGTATTACAGATGGTATTAGAGTCAACTCGATGTGTGAAAGTTGATAAGCATGAAGAAAGGACTATCCATAAGATGGTGGTAGACTTTCACTATGACATGAAGCCACCTTGTCATACCCTTGACCTATCTTAGGGTAAAATTCTGTCTAGCTTGTGGTATACTAAAAATAATTTCATATTAAATGAAAAAACGTTATATACTTATAACTTAAGTTCCTTGCTATCCATTAGACTAGCTGGTGGGCTTAGAGTATTGCAATAGGTATGCTAAACTACTTAAAAGTATGAGAATATGTAAAATATTTGAAATGTTGGATATACATTTAGAGTGCCTAAAGCATTGATTGATGCCGGTGTGGCGAGAAGAGGACACTGGATTGCCTTCTACATCACTTCATTTATGCATCTGGTGGTAAAAATCCATCGTTTATGATCCATCGATGCAACGGCATGTCATGATGACCCAGCAAAATATATGATGTTGATGTTCATTGTTCACAAATCTCAGGTGAGAACATATGAAATTTACTTCCGTTTTTCTAAAAAACGTGTTGGAAAATGCTAGTATTTGGGTTCAAATTTGAAACGTCTCCATATGCTGAGGAAAGGAATGCCCACCCAACGGACCAAGGCATCTGCTAAATATTGATGCCGTGTAGTAGGTAGGGCAGTCCAAGAAGTGTTCTTGCTTGGAATCAGTCCAAGCGTGTTGAAAGACAAAAATTCTAGATAATGGGAATCGTTCCAAATATGTCTCTCTCTATAGACATGCACCCATTTGACGTTGGGAATAGATAATAAAGCTCTCTTAGGCAAGGCTGCAAGCAATCAAACCCTTCAATTTATATTGATCCGGGAGATGATGAGGTTTTAGATCGAGTATATTTGATATTGTAAACAAAAGTTGCAAGATCTATCAAAAAACCAACCTCGAGATATTAAAGAATCATTAATTTGAGGGTATAAATCATGGATGGAAACCAATGTTTTTCAGGAAAAGTTCATGAAGTTAAACAACTGCTCTTCGTACTTGACAAAACAACATCAAAATTCTTTTTCCACTGCTAGCAGGGGAATTTTAAAAGCTGGATCATGTTGAATTATTTATGCCACATTCTCCCAAGAAAAGTATAGTACATGGTTCTCTCTTTCCGGCCACATATCCTGCCAGTCCAGCTCTTAAATTTAATCTGATCCTGTTCTCTTTACTCACGTGATGTATTGGTACCTAAATTATATATTTAATAATAATAGCAAGAGCATTTGCTTTCTTGGCAATCCCTGGCATCTCGAGAAAATACCATGCACCTTCTATTTATTCGTTTTATTTTTATATGTTTATAGCATGGCTGCTTTAATTCATCTTAAACTACTATTTTTATGGGTACAACTAATTGTTTGACGCATCATTTGGATTTCTTTTCATTTGTGGTCGCATGGTATGCGTCAAACCCCACAAGAACAGATGCGGTTCGACCCTACCATGCATCCATCCTCGGGTCTCAGCTAAGTCAAAATATATCCTCGATCGCGGTTGTAATTACGTGCCTGGTTTCCCTCCTCTACAAACTCCAAACAAGATTCCAAGAGGGTGATCGATCGAGAAGCCAGTGATGTGTGGAGGACAAGGCACCCACAAGCACAAGCATGGCATATGGGGTCCCCTTGGCCCAAGTTGTGCTGCCTAGCTTCCTACATCATGACGACAGGCTCACTGCCGTGTCGTATCGGTGGACCAACGAATCTTTAGGTTGATGTGATCCAGAAGTATTCCTATAGCAGGGATCACCACTCGATCTTGATCCCACGGCGACCAACCTTTTCACTGCAATGAAACAGGAGATTGTGATCGAGAGAGAGGATGTGGTGTAAACCAGCCGAGTTGGCCATTTGCAATGGCCTATTTAGCAATTCAAGTTTCGGATAATTAAACACGCCAAACTAAAAAGAGAAGAACGTTATATGATCGCGTACATCAGAAGGGAAAGAGAGAAGGAAAAAAGGGATGCAAGCAGACATGAGGACAAGCCCCCCAGGCCATAAAAATACGATATTTAACTTTTAGAAGGAAAAGTATTTGGTATTGAGCAGTAGGAAGTTACAGGACGAGTGCAATGGCATGGCAGCTCTTGCCCCTCCTTTTTCTTCTTCTTTTTTCTATTTTTTTTTTTTTTTTCTTTTGACTCAAAAGCGACCAGGATTTCTTGGAAATCTTATCGCGCGTTAATCTTTGACTGGGTCAGGCAATTGCTCTCACGAAATTTTGGAAGAAATTAATCTATTATTGCAAAATTTGAAGATATATAAAACTATAAAGGCAATGAATGGATCAAGCAAATATACTGATAAAGCTAGCCAATAGGGCTATGAGTATTCATTCATGTTAGGACTCAGAGACTTAATTACATCTCTCGTGTTCAAAGTAGGATAAGAATAGGATACTTGATCTTTCTTCAAAACCTCTAAAACAAATACAAACGCACAACTTTGTGGTCGAATTAATGGGTCAGTACTTTCATAGCATTTGTGATGTACCTTCCTCCAAATTAATGCACATATTAAAATTGAGGTCATGACCAACCAGAACTTGGATCATCACTTCTTGGTAGCTTCCTCCAATCCTTCAAAATTATTTGGAATTGTGATATA
Organism: Calamus simplicifolius; assembly: GCA_900491605.1. Taxonomy (NCBI): domain Eukaryota; kingdom Viridiplantae; phylum Streptophyta; class Magnoliopsida; order Arecales; family Arecaceae; genus Calamus; species Calamus simplicifolius. Next base: position 509,002 of record UESW01003935.1, on the reverse strand, counting down.
AATCATTTAATGCTGCTTAATAAATTGAGAGTGCAGACTTGTAGATGGACCTCACTAATTTCAAAGTAGATCATAATTGAAGAAAGATATATGCCAAAGAAAATTTGGCTTCCTGCTAGTCGACCTGCACACATGCAAATGGCCTCATCCATGCATCATCGATTATCACCCGCGCGCTGTCCAAAAGATTTGACCCAGAAGATTAGTGAGAGATGATGCAGGTACCAACCAAACCATTCGATCAACCCCACAGACCCTCGACAGACACCTAAAACCCGTCTTTATCAATGTGAATGCTCCTTCCAATCAACCCCAACATTCCAACATTCCACTATCAAATCAATGGCGACGTCAAAGCTCCTGTTTTGGACTGGCCTGCCTTATTCTTTATTCCTTCCTTTGGTTGTTCTTGTCGTCTAAGCCGAAGGTTGAACAGCCAAGTTTTTATCAGAATTAATGTTTACCACAAAACTTGATCTTGCGTAGCATAGTTTGTATCAGAATTAATGTTTACCACAAAACTGATCATTATATATTTAGGTTTCTGCGATAAATGGCCAACTAAATATTTTCATCAACTCATTCAAATTTTATAAAGACTAAATTAATTAGGATCGGCAGTACTGGTCTATAACGAGGAAATTGGCTTGGGGCCCACAGTTTGGGTGGTTAGATTTAGTATTTGCAGTCTACGCTCGCAGTGCGATGCCACACCCAGCGTACCCCTTAAAGAGATATTTCAAAGATTACATGTCATCATCGAAAGATTTGGAATCTATTGAAGACGAACAAGATGGACATTCTTCAACTTAAAATATTCGTATAAATGAAAGAAGGAATTAAATCGACGTTAAACGATATGAATTGACTCAAGGAACCCTTGGTTAATTAAACAATGAGACGATATATTTATGCCCTTCACCTGCTCAAATCACCAAGAATAAAGAATTCTAGTAATAAAATATAAGATTACTATCGATATGCCACCTTATTTGTTCATAGACAAGTCCCTGAAAACAAGTTAGTTAAAGTCTTCAAGATTTACTTACTGTTGGACAAAATGTCTCGAAGAACATTACATGCCAAGACAATAGTCATTTGTCATATTCTGTGATCATCATGTCTAAGGACGTGCTTCTATAGAATACTTGTAATTATAGCACTGGAGTTCTTCTCATCAAAACCCTTGATTAAAGCTGCCGAAAAATCACCTTCGCAGAGAGTTAGGAGACAACAAGCCAACCGAGATCGTAGGAGACAGCAAGCCATCAGAGAGATGGGATAGTGAAATAAAGGTCAAGTACCATTGATTCACGTAGCTCAAGTTATGCGTCATAACAGACGTAAGTTTATTAAGTCATATGCTGTCTATTGATTGAGCTGAAAAGGTCATCTTCAAGCTCTTTTATAATATATTACATGTTGAGTTAAATATAAATGTTGAATTTGAATATTTATATTAGGAAATATATTACTACGCTTACATTAAGTGACAGTATAAGCCTCAATCTACTAATTAAGGGGCATTACATCACGTATATCATAGATTGTATATTCTTAATTCAAATTTTAAGAAATAAATAGTGGTTAAGAGATTTCAAATAATAATCTAGCTTAATTAGCAGGCACCTAAAATATATGTGCCTATAATTTGTGTAGTTACGTAAGATCTCTCTCTATATTTCTAACGGTTTACTTTGTATATGTAGGCATTCATTTGTATATATACATATAAACAAATAATTATCAAATCAGTTCATGAGCTCAATAACTATACATTATTTTGATAGCATGGTCCTCTTACCATCTCGGAGAATTGACAACTTTGCTTCTATAACGTATTCTTCATCCCCTATGACAGATTTTTCGGTTTGGAAGCTTCGTAAGGATGGTCAATACTCATTTGATTCCATTTATAGGTTCATCAATCATTTTATATTCCTCTTTTGCAGTGCAATTTGGAAGGTTTGATTCATATCAGAAAAGTCAAAATATTTTTTTAATTAGCTCTTCTTAACAAACTACATGATGTCACTACTAGAAATCAGCCTTTCACCAAGGGACATCACCAAGAAATATGTTCCTCAGAAAATTATTAAGGGATTAGAAAGAAATTTTTAAGGGATTTTAAATTACATTCAAAATCTAGTTTCAGCAAGGAATCTCTAAGAGATTTGCTAAGAATATATTTTCTTTGATAATTTTTGGAAATCCCTTGGTAATCTATAAGGGATTAGTGACTGATTATTTAAATAATTTTTAGCAAAAAATTTGTAAGGAAAGTTCGGTACCTTAGAGATTTACTAAGGGATAAATCCCTTGGTGCTCATAAGGTATTTTTAAAAATAAAAAAATAATATTAAAGAGAAATTTTTTTCTTAGAAATCCCTTAGTGATTTTAAAATCTTATATTAAGCATATCATTTACAGATTCCCTTACTAGCATAAAAATAAAAGTCATAAATAAAATTAATATTACGTACTGATTTTTAATACCATTAATTAAATGAAAAAAAATTATTTCTCTCTTTCAAACTCGTTCAAATCTTATCAAAACCATGGGCTTACGACTAGCCTTTGAACCCTTTGGTCACAGGTTCAAACCATCGCTTTTAGGCAATTAGATTGGTGCAATGGGTTGATCGTGGGTTCAAATCATGGTGACCATAAATTTCTTACAAATAATTTAGTTAGCCAATTTTTTTAGTAAGGGAAATTTTCTGATGAATCCCTCAATAATTACAAAAAAATTTCTGAGGAAAACTTTCATCAATATCATATATTCTAAGGGATGAATTTTTCTTGAAAATTTCTTGATGAAACTCTTCACCAAGAAATTTTTGATTTATACCAAGATTTTCCCTCACTAAAAGGTTAATTTTTGGTAGTGGGTGTTAGAGAGAAAAAGAATGACTATATATAGTAAGTAAAGGACGTGTATTATGTGTTACTAATCAAAAGTCTATGGATTATTTATTCTTTGAATGCTCATTCTCTATGTCAATTTTAGAATATATAGTTAATCGACTATATATGGTTGAGCAGACTATCTTCTAATATTGATAAACTTTAGTTAAAATGGAGGAGAAACTGAGAAAGAACGTATCAATTAGTAAGAGAAAATGTTGGAATCAACTAATTACTGGTTATGGCTTTTATGTGGGACCCATGAAATGAGAAAAATATATAAAAAATTCTTCGCAGCCTTGGATCATTCATAAGGTCATGACAAGCTTTCCTATGTGAAAACCTCTGCCATGAGAAATTGCTCATTGATCCTTTTTCTAACTTACTGTCTTCCCTTCTTCCATTATCTTCCTTGTAAATACGCCTTTACATATCCATAATATTTCAAGGAGAAATCTTTCCCCCGCACCGCACATCATCGTAAACATTAGATACTTGAATGAAAGGGAGAGCGCAGGAGAGGTGGCCCGCGGAACGTGGCTGTTGCTGGCTGCTTGTTTTCTTGAGTGCAGTAACCACAGTCCTCAGCTCAGCTTGCGTTTGTTGCTGGTTGACTGTACGTCTTCTTGAGTGGAGTAACAACAGTGCTCGGATTACGGTCTAAAGATCCCTAGAGAGCCTTCCTTTTATTTCCTTGGTTGCTGATTAAGGCTAGGACCATGCTACACGCCCAAGCACGGAATAGTTTTGTCTATGCTGTGGCTCCTGTTTTATGTACTTATGTTCACACAAAAATACGTGAACAGTACTGCCACCGCCACCTTTCACTTTTCAATATCATGATCTTTTCGATATATTTCGCAACTTGGACTCGTGTTAGAGGATTGGAGAGAAACCAGTCCAACTAATGTACATAAATAAAGACCACCGTTGATTGTATGATCTTTTCATGCTATAAAGGAGATTTTCCTCCCTCGTTAAGCATAATATATACTATACCACATACTTTGGAATCTAATATTATCAGAGCATGCAGACCAGATCGCATACGACTACGGCCATGATGGTGCTCATGTGCGGCAACGTGAAACGGAGGGCACGGGAATCTCTTCCCCACCCTCCATCTCCCTCTTTTTCCTTTCCTGTTACACCAGGGAGGGGGAGGGCCAACTCATAAAGCAAAAGCTGCTCCCCTAACAGAAGAAGACCCCCCCCCCCCCCCTCATGCCTGTTACTCTCTCTCTCTCTCTCTCTCTCTCTCTCTGCGGTGTATCCCCACTCATCCACCACCAAGACCATCCCCTCTCTATAAACATGTGGCCTACTGCTCACCAGACCAAACGAGGGCTGCACCTTAGCATTTAGCTTGGAATTCCGAGCCCCTTCCCCCTTTAGATTGCACCACTCGTACACCCCTTCCTTTCCTTTGTCTAGCTTTATTTTCCTCGTTCTCTCTCTTCTCATTTCTCCCTCAGCCTCGGGTTTCCATTTCTACTGCCCTCACCCTGTATCTCTCCCCCTCTCCCTCTCTACTCCCTCCTTCCTTTTTAGTTGTACATGAGCAGGCTGCCTTTATTCTCACCAAGGGTGGGGGGAAGTGAGAGACTACCTTGGTCCTCGCGAAAGCAGACGAGAACCCAGATTCCCTGCGGCATGGACCCATAAAAACAAAGGAGGGGGTCTTTAGCCATTTCACCATTGCCCTTTCTTTCCATTTTCTTTTGCTTCGTTCGTTTTTTTCTTTTTCTTTTCTCTTCTTTGTTTCAGTGCAAGTGTGCGAGGGTATGCTTCTACAACTGCCGTCGGTCTTAGGTTAAATATTCTAACGAATTCTTGTGGCTGCATGGATTTTTGTGAGATCTTGGCTTCCTTTCAGCGCCTTGTTGGCTTCTTTTCAGCGCCTCCCCTCTCTCTCTCTCTCTCTCTCTCTCTCATACACACGCCCGTACAACCCTTTGCGGGCTTGATACATGGCTGAGTACATAAAATGTGAGTCTAAATGATGGGTCAGATTAAAGAGGAAAAGAGAGGATACGTCGTGATTCGAGGCAGAGCCCAAATCAAATCAAGCAGGGTACTGCTCAAATAAAGTGGCTGCCGCTCTGTCTCCTGTTTGTGTGTGGATGTCCATGAATGCACATGCATACGGGTTTTGTACCCAAAGAGCACGACTAGGTCAATAGATGCAGTCCCTCAACGTAATATGTGTACTTTACTCCCAGCTAGCTCTTGTTATAAACTTCCAGACACAACTTATAACCTCATTGCTCTTGTTAAACTTCTAGACACAACTTAAATATATAAAATAATTCAAAACATCTCTCTTTAGATCCTTCTCTCACACACAAGCATTATATATGTGCATAAATTTTATACATATGCATTTATTAATTTGTATATTACATTATACATGTATATGTGTGTACATAAAGAAAATGGCCTTACAAAATGCTACGACGAGTTAGAAAGTATTGAGTAGAGGACAGACTCCATGGCTACATAATACTTAAATGGTGGGAAACATAGTACTAGGGGCTTTTTTCGGGGGGCTCGGGATTTTTCGGCCTCCAAAATGAGAACATAACGTTAAAGACGAACTGAGTTTGCCGGAAATCTAACAAAGAGGATCTCTCTAAAATAATAAATACACAATGCATGGCAGTGCATGTATTAATACATGGTTACGTGAAAGAAATTTTGGTCAAAGATTGGTATGCGACTAGGCGATGTCTTAAAATGATGAGAAGAATACTCCATCGATCAGAGCTTTCATCTGCACGCAGTCATACCTAAAGAACAGAAAAGGCACCAAAGTCGGTTATATCAATCTTGAAGTTGTGACAAGGATTTCAAACGAGAGTTTTTATGAAGGCAGAGATCGATATCGAAGTGTTGGAAGTAGCTACACCTTCCAGTCTCCAGAGAACAAGCAGGCAGAGAGAGAGAGTTTTTTTTTTTTTTTGGGGGGGGGGGGGGGGGGGTGTTGACGGGGGGTTCTTTTTAAGGGGGCAAGAGAGACTGATATTTTAAACACTTTATTTGCAAGGTCATGAAATGCCTAAATCATAGCTACTCCTATATCGAACCGTCTCAAAGAAGAATCTCTATACCAATCAATATTCAAATTATGCTATAACACTGACCCTATTCATTCCCAAAGGAGGTGTAAACAAGTCATTATAAATGTGGACCTGTGGTTGCCTTTAATAATCGATGAAATGCTGAAGCCTACGTACTTGAGCACACCTCAGACAAAACTCCTACTTTTAATTTCCAGAGCAGATATATATAATTGCATCTGCTAATTAAAGGAGAGTACACACCAATTAATCATTTCCATCAGTAAACTTGTAAAACTATTAATTGGGTTGCTATTGACTACAGAAATCATCACACAACAAAATTATGAGTGCTAATGTTCACAGGAAATTAGCTATTCCAGAACAATGGAAGTACAGTGCTCCTGCTCATTTGTAACAACAAACTCTGCGTGTCAGAGATACTAGGTTCCATGAACTTGTGCACCACATTTTTGTAACGATACTGTAAGATACGAAAAAAAAAAAAAAAAAGACGTAGAAAAACACCAATCCGAAATAAATCAAAGACAAAAGCCTACATACCGTTTCTAAAGTTCTTCACAGCTTGTTGATCATAACAGATGTCATCCACCATATTTAGACCTTTTGAAACCGATGCAAGTTCAAAAAGGTTAATTTGTTGTAATCAGCTACGTACTGCTGCCTTTTCCTTCCTCTAGTCAAGCAGTTCCTTCTGCGAAGCCATTGCAAAAATTAAGCTCCCAAGTATGAGGTTACCACGAAGACCATGGAACTACAAGATATTGCCAGCTGATGAGGAGTTGAAGCCCGTGAGGTCTGCTGCCCATCCGCTGCCACTGCTGCTGCCTCCACCGCTACTGCTGCCCCAATATTGATCACTTCGGGGAACGCTTAGGTATTGTCTAGGCAAACTGAACCCATGTCGGTGGTCCTCCATCTTCACGGAAGCCAGCTGCGTGATGAGCCCGGAGCCAGCAGGTGTCTTCATGTGGGCCGGTCCGGCGAGCGATCCCCCGTCGACGCCGCCACCTTCGCCATCGAAAGGGAAAAGGCCAGGAACTGGTGCCGGTGGTGGCAGTGGGGATTCCAACCCTGCCAAGAAAGGGAACTGCTGGATCTGAGGAAGCCTCCACTGTTCCAGCCCTAGACCACCGCCGGAGCTGCTGCTGACCCCCACTTGATAGTCCACCGCATCAACTGGCTGGATCCCAGCAAAGCTCATCCCGATGCTGGGAGTACTGTTGTAGTCCGAAAGCGGGTGCAACGAGGAAGCCAGGAACGGCAGCTGGTGGGGCATGGGGAGGTTGGACGGGATTGCACCGCCGATACCCACCGATGTGGCAGTGGAGGAGGGCGAAGAGGAGGCGCAGACCTGGCGGTCTGCGGTGGTGGCGGCTGAGGATTTGGTGGAGCTGCTGCTGGTGGACTTGGTCCTCTTGTTGCGGCGGCAGCCACCGCCAACCGGGACGTTGCGAAGCGCCCCGCCCCGAGTCCAATAGCGGCGGCAGGTCTTGCAGAAGTGGCGGGGCTGTGTCAAGGAGTAGTTGTTGAAGTAGCAGAACTTGGTGTTGGTGGAGTCACACCGCGGGCACTTGAGCGCCGGCTCCGGCTGGGGGATCTTGGCGAGGCGGGCACGGTCCGCCATCGACCCAGGCCTGATTGAGCCTGCCATCGGGCCCTCCGGGCGCGGTGCCACCGCTCCCGTGAGGAAGTGGGGAGCCTCGCCGCTGCCGCCACCTCTGCTGCTGCCGGGCTGAGGATGATGCGCTTGCTGCTATAATATTGATTGAGAGCAAAAAAACAAAAATATATAAGGAAATTATAGACGTCGATCGCTGGTATATTCAAGAAGGAGAAAAGGGTGAGAATATTTTTGCCTTTTTATTATGCTTTTTTGATGAAGAAGCTATGGAATAAGGGAAACTTTGGGGCAAATTAAAAGAAGGAAGGGAAGACGAGAGGAGAGGAGGGGACTCACCTGGTTCCAATTAGCTGGCGGATCTAGGTAGACAGGAACAGATGGAAAAACCATGGTTGGGTGGAGGGTTTATTTTTGGTGGCTTTGTTTCTCTTTTTGCAAAAGGTTGATGGCGTTTATAAGATGGTGGAGAATCAAAACCACAAGGAGTTGCAGAGAGAAGAAAGCTATGAGAGAGAGGAGGAGAAAGAAAGGAAAAGGAGGGGATTTGTTTCCTTTCTTCTTCTGTGGTAGCTTTTATATTTTTATTATCTGAGGTAGGCCAGGTTGAATGAGCTGAAAGGATGCGTGCGAGAGCGCGCGCGTGTGCGTGCGTGCGTGCGTGTGTGTGTGTGTGTGTGAGAGAGAGAGAGAGAGAGAGAATTCCTTAGCCTGTAAGCTTCTAAATGAATTGAATTGCTGTGGAGCAGTGGGAGGGGTGAGTGGATGCTTCATGCATGGAAAGTTGAGATTGGAAAAGGATGCAGGGAGGAGGGACCATGGAAGAGCCCTAATAGTGTTATTATTTGATAAGAAATGGTAAAAAATGGGGGGAATAGTAAGGAAGCAGCAAAAAGGTAGGGCTTGGTGGTGGGGTGTGGAAATGTCGCCGTCGACTCTCTCTCCCCTCCTCCCTTGCATGATGGATATTTGAAGACTCCAGCCTTTTTTTTTTTTTTTTTTCTCTCCTTTTTGTGCGTGTATGATTTCAATATTTTATACATTTCTTTCGCATTCTGTATAATTCTCTATAAAGGAATGCCCGGAAAGCCATGCACACCAGGAATTTCTTCATTAACATAACCCATTCTCCGTGCGAATTATTTGGTAAAGTCGGTCCCACGTATCATAACATTTTCTAATTACTTGACCCAACTCTTCTTCTTCTTCGAATAAAAGACGTAACTGAGAAGCAGAAGTAAAACAAAAATGGACAAGGTTTGAGGGATAGCTCATAAATATAGCTTAAAAGAAGAGAGGAGATAGCCTCGTCCAGCATAATACCAATGCTTTAAACTTTGTCTTAACCATGCCTTTCGTATTTTAGGATTAATTGTATAGAACTCCAAATGCATAGAAGAAAGGGTCAGTTATCTTGGAAGATTGTTTTAGTCAACAAAAAGTTTTTTTCTTTTAAGTCTCTCGTAGATTTCTCTAGCATATATAATGCTCTTACGACCACAAAAGTACCAACTAGTAAAATCCCCGTATGGCATCACAAGGCATTTATATGATCCATCTGGCAACTTGAGTGAACACCGTATTGGCCAGCATGATAATTTACTAGGTGATTTGTCCAAACCTTGTAACTAGGCTTCTGATATAAGATCGGTTCTGTTTGGATTTAGGATAATACTTGTAGACTTATTATAATTGCGCTATGTCCAAGACGCATCAGCTGACGCCCATTCTCCTGTCAAGAGTATGCTTTTATGAGGGGCCTTGAGAAGGCTCGACTTTGTATGCATATCCACTAATAAACTTTTCTTTTAAGCGATTTCCACTGATAAACTAGCCAGCAAATTAAAGAACATTCTTATTGAGAAATATAATATATTTATTCTAGCAACCATCACCTCCTCTTGCACCCATCTACCGGTTATTCAACACTAATTAGAGGTTCAGAGGTCCCTTTTGAATGCGTATAAGCTGTCAGAATCTTCACTCTATACCTTCAGGTCAATCATACGAGTTCTAGGATGCATGCAGTACCTTCTCAGGCAAGGAACACTATGAATGCACTGGCAAATAAAGGTGGTCCTATAGCATGTTATATGTAATCTATTCATGCCATAGTTTCTATGCAGAATGTAAAGTTTTGACGGTGAAAGCTCTCTAATATATATACCTTGATTGATATATGGAGCTCATTAGAGAAATTAAATGATAACAGAAGCTGTATTTCAGGTAAAAATGACCCTAACTCTTGTGTTAAACCCAAAGCCTCTGTTCAACGATCCTTGGCCTATAATTCTTCAACTGAAAGCCTTAACCAGCCTTAACCAACACTAATAATTAATTCAAAGCTTGAGGAAGAAAAGCCTTTACTATCTCAATCCTACCTTTTTTCATTTCTTTTGCCGATGAGATTTATTTTCTCCTTGGTCGACGATCACTTTTATTATACAAGAGTTTAAAAGCTGGACACACTTGAATTTTTAATGATCCGAGTAGATCTTTTCTCTCTTTTTTTTTTTTTTTTTTGACTTTGAACAGGAGAGTCAAGCCCCCCAATTTATTAACGAGTGAGAATATTATAGTATGTGTAAGAAGATATTAGAAGGGAAATAGAAATCCAATCGGCTAAGATTGGAGTGAAGCATAGATTTCAGAATTGCTCATGGGCATCGCCGGCTTTTCCCATAAAAGTGCAATTCCAAGATTCGACACAGAGAAGGATTTTCTAAATAATGGCGGTGCAATCTGAGGAGTTTGAAGCGAAGATCTTGAAACTCTTTTCTTTTCATATGTGCCCTCAAACTCACTGATCCTAAGCCTTCCTCTAGGATGAAGGAATAATCCACTTCCTTCAAGAAGACAAAGAAAAAGCTAAACAATACGAGTAGATCAACAACTCAGATGAGTTACATCGCAAGTCAATAAAAAAATAACAAATAGAAAATAACCTAAAATTATAACAAATAAAGCGCTAAATATAAGTGTATATATATAATTAAGAATACATAATATAAATTACAAATATTTTACAAGGAATGTTCCAAAAATTCATCGAGTTGGATCCCTGTTCTTTTTAATTAAAATTAAAACTCAAGCTAGCTATCTATTGAGTTTTTAGTTGAATCGTTTACTCGAATATATATGAGCAATTTAATCAGAAATCCAACCAATCTGACCTGGATTGAATATTGCTTGAATTGGATCATCGAGTCCTTTCAGCAGTGGACCGTACTGACCAAGAGAAGGCGGGTTTGTGTTGTTTTTTTTTTTTTTTTCGATCGACCACTTTGTCTGAGGGTGAGCTGTGGACCGTGAATGTTTAACTATGGAAGACCAGTAGTTTGGAGCACCTGACTTCTTGCAACGTATTTTAAGGGAAATTGGAGTTCATGACCCTCCTTTTTTCAAAACTAGTTGAGGCTCCTAACCCACTAGATGGATCCAGTGGAATCGTTACATCCCATATCTAAACCTTAAAAGTTTAAAGGGGAAGCAACCAAAAATATTTTCAGGAGAAACCAAAGAAGCCCTTTCCAAAATTTTCCTTGGAACAGCGAAGAGGAGGGCAACTGGGCAAGACGTATGGAAAGGAAAAGGTAACGAGTGGAGAGAGGGAGAACCGTCGGACAGAGCGGGAGGGGGAGACGATGGGGCCAGCTCATCAGGAGCTCGCGGTCGGGGAACTGCCGCGACGTGGGGCCCAGCCCGAAAACCCCACCCACGTCGACGCGCGCGAGCTCATCCCGCCGGACCCCCTGGGCTAACACCTGATTGACGGCGGTTAGTGACGGCCGTTAAGCCGGGGATCACCGCGTTAACGGGCTATGGCCCGAATCCATCCGTCCATCGCTCTGCGCCGCGCTTGTCGCCCCGCCCGCTCGCTGAGACGGAAACTATGCGTGGGACCCGCCAAACGAGATGAGTGTCGAAGATTGCGCCGGCTTCCGGCAAGGGGACCATGGATTAGATGGCCAGGATGGGGCCACACGGTTCCAGCGCAAGCAAGCAAGCGTCATCGCAACAGGGATGGGACGTAGACGTCGACCACCGGTGGAGGACCACGACTCGGGCGGTCGACATCGGCACGAGTACGGTTTGCGCCATGATGCCGCGCACCCCTCCCCAAATTTGACCCCCCGATGGCATCCAATGGTTCGGTCTGTGATCTTGACGGCCAGCTTAGCTTGCAGGTCTGGTGGGGGGATCGACACGGTTGACTCGGTGCACCGACAAAGTGGAAGTTGGGTGGCCGAGACACCAGGACGCTGATGGGAGAGGAATTCGAGTTCTAAAGTAAAGCATTGACACTCTACTAGCCTAACTATACTTTAGAACGAAGCTTTGCCTGATAGCAGCATATTTAGAACACAAACCACGATTCGATCTCCCGTACCAATGCATATGGTTTCATGAGTAAACTCAAAATTGTATTTTTTCCTTCCTTCTCTCTTGATTGCTTGTTCCAATCGCTTTCTTTTTTGTTCAAACGTTCAAATCACTGCCTCGCACCATCCATCTATAGCCATTGAAGTCCTTCCGTCACTTTTCTCTCAAGAACCAACGAAGACTTTCTCACCATCCATCACTTCTCTCTCTCAATGGACAAAACGCTACTTCAAACTAGCATGACAGCCATCATTACGATCTAATCCAATCAGGCCTATAGTAAGCCAAGTTAATTTTATTTACATTATATTATTACAATTAATTAAATTCAAAGTTTGTTCAAAGGATTCATCCTCAACATCATCTAGTATTCATTTCATGAATAAAAGTACGGGCTGACTTTTTCCATCTTATATCTACCAAGCCTAGTGCATTGGAAGAACACCAAATAGACTGAAAAATCTAGATTTTTGTTATTAAAGATCCGGGGAGGAAATAGAAAATAGTTCCAAATTGAAATGCCGTGACAGTAGGTTGCATGAAATCTTAGAATCCGTTTCCTCGCTATGAGGGTCATCATGCATGCTCGCAGGAAGAGAAATGATGATCCCAAAGTAACGAACAGGAATGAAGACCAACCATGTCAGAAAAACCATGGAACACAACGCCTTGATCAAATGGGTAATCCCAAAATAATCAGGTTGGAATTGAGCCTAGCCATGCGAGAGAAGTTCTTTGAACACGCGCTACGCTAATCAGAAACGTCTTTGTGAGCACGTTAATCAAAACGATCCATCCCAACAACATAACAGAGGGATAAATCGCGAGCGTCTTAGGCGAAGCATGACGCGTGGGTGGGACGATGATCGCAGCGTCTTAGGAGAAGCAAGACGCGGGACCCACGGCCACGCCACGAATGGTTGGTTGGTCCAAAAGAGAGCAGGGAAAGGGTCCCGAATCCACCATGGCTGCCGCATGGCTCCCGGCATCGGCTAAATCGACTGCTGGCCTTTCAACCTTGTCGTCCAGCTCAGCAATGAAGTACTTCGGAGATGCCTCTCTCGTCGTCGTCAGAGGAGGTCTTCCTCGACCATTGATTTCTGATAAGCATGCGAAGTTACAGGTGAGAGACATGAGCTTTGATGAGGTACTAGCAAGAAAGATCTCGAGAGAGATGAACTTGGAAAAGGTTGGGCTTTTGACTTAGGGACACAGAGGGAGGGAAGCCCCCAAGCTGGTTATACTCCCACCACTTTGACATTTGATATAGGTATAAGATGTGGAAGTATTTCTTGAGACAACCAGCATTCCAGTGCCAAAGCCAAAATGAAAGGTTTCCTCACAATAATGGCCGCACGCTTGACGAGCATGGGAGGCAATCAATATATCTTGCGTGCAAAACAGATGATACATATGAATGTTAATAATATCGGGGATTTGTATAACTCCCAGTGTGATTTGGCATCCTAATAAAGTTGCCGAACCAGTAGTACTGTCTCGTGGCCTACCCATGCGGACGTAACGGGCGCCGCAGAGCAATTTTGGTCCATAGCCGTGCCATTTATGGTCTATAGCAAGATGGTATTCGCTAACCCAAAAAGAGTTTCATCGTCATATCTAATGAGACTGCCCCAAAACCAGAACCGTCCAGCTAGAGTGCCAGCTAAATTAGAAATGGAGAACGCGTGACCAGACTCAACAGCTCTCAGGACGGAAAAGAAAAAAAAAAAAAAAAAAGGGTCAGAAAAGATGGCAAGATACTATTCCTAGGTACCAGCTAACACCGGCCATAGATGTTCCCAGGGCTGGTAACCTTTGGTCAAAGGTGGAGAGCAAGTCAGTCATGGCACTTGTAACCCTTTTAAAAGAGGAGAACAGTCCCAAAGGATTGTAACCTATCGGGAGGATAAACATAGGCACAGCTAGTATAGAGAAAGATCACGCTAACCTGTCAGGATAAACGGAATATCCGCTGCCAACCAGAAATTGGTGCTACACTAAATTCAACCTGCCAGTAGCCTCTCCTCACACTCATTACCAAACTGAAAAGATAAGTAATACGGGCATTAAATAAATGGCCCTCAATTTTTTCATATGTATTGCTCAGAATTACTCTGAATACACTACCATTTATATTTGAACATTCCAACAGATTTATAACCAAAGCCTGTCAGCCAAAATTTTGAACAAAATCTCGCATCACTTAACAAGTCGTAAATCAGATAAAGAAATAGCGAATTAATTAGATAGACAAAAACATCAGGCCCAATATTTAATCTAAAAACTTCCATGCATCAAGTACATTGTTTACCAATACAATCCAACGGCAGACACAATCGGTAATTTAAAGCATCAACTATGAAAAGTGAATGGGCCATGACACCAAGGCCAGGATTAAACAAAAAGCAGTCCTGAATATTGTTCTTTCAAACCCAACCAGGAAAAGCACCAGGAAACAAAAAATAAGACCTACTGTGAGAGAGAGATAAAATGCTTAATCAACCTCCTCGATCTTAGGACCAGCACCACTGCCACCTGCAGAGGGGCCATCATCATCCATTCCACCAGCCATGTCTGCACCAGAACCCTGGTACATCCTGGCAATGATAGGATTGCAGATGCCCTCCAGCTCCTTCATCTTGTCCTCAAACTCATCAGCTTCTGCCAACTGGTTGCCTTCCAGCCACTGGATTGCCTGCTCAATTGCATCCTCAATCTTCTTCTTGTCAGCAGCAGGAAGCTTGGATGCAATCTTGTCGTCCTTGATGGTATTCCTCATGTTGTATGCATAGTTCTCCAAAGCATTCTTTGCCTCAACCTTCTTCTTATGCTCCTCATCCTCTGATTTATATTTCTCAGCATCTTGTACCATCTTCTCAATCTCCTCCTTGCTCAGACGACCCTTGTCATTAGTAATTGTAATCTTGTTCTTCTGTCCAGTAGTCTTGTCCTCAGCAGAAACATTCAGGATACCGTTGGCATCAATATCAAAGCAGACAGTGATCTGCGGAACACCCCTAGGAGCAGGTGGAATGCCAGAGAGCTCAAATTTTCCAAGAAGATTGTTATCCCTGGTCCTCGTCCTTTCACCCTCATAAACTTGAATCAGGACACCAGGTTGGTTGTCAGAATAGGTGGAGAAGACCTGCTCCTTCTTGGTGGGAATGGTGGTGTTCCTTGGAATCAAAACAGTCATTACTCCACCAGCAGTCTCCAAACCAAGAGAGAGAGGAGTGACATCCAACAACAGCAGATCCTGTACCTTCTCATTGCCCTCGCCACTCAAGATGGCAGCCTGCACAGCAGCACCATAAGCAACGGCCTCATCAGGGTTGATACTTTTGCACAACTCTTTTCCATTGAAGAAGTCCTGCAATAGCTGCTGGACCCTTGGAATTCTGGTAGACCCACCCACAAGGACAACATCATGGACAGTGCTCTTGTCCATTTTTGCATCCCTCAAACACTTCTCCACAGGTTCCATACACTTCCTAAACAAGTCCATGTTAAGCTCTTCAAACCGGGCCCGTGTAATGGTGGAGTAGAAATCAATGCCCTCATACAATGAATCAATCTCTATGGTCGTCTGAGCAGTGGAGGAGAGAGTTCTCTTTGCCCTCTCACATGATGTCCTGAGCCTCCTAAGAGCCCTAGGGTTTCCACTGATGTCCTTTTTGTGCTTTCTCTTGAACTCCTGGACGAAGTGGTTGACCATGCGGTTATCAAAATCCTCTCCTCCAAGATGAGTATCACCAGCAGTAGCCTTCACCTCAAAAATACCCTCTTCGATGGTGAGCAAAGAGACATCAAAAGTGCCACCACCAAGGTCAAAAATGAGAACATTCTTCTCACCAACACTTCCAGCCTTCTTGTCAAGACCATAAGCAATGGCAGCTGCTGTGGGCTCATTGATGATTCTCATAACATTGAGACCAGAAATAACACCAGCATCCTTGGTGGCCTGGCGCTGAGAGTCGTTGAAGTAAGCAGGAACAGTAACAACAGCATTCTTAATAGTGGAACCCAAGTAGGCCTCAGCAATTTCTTTCATCTTCATCAAAACCATGGAAGAAATTTCTTCTGCTGCAAACTGCTTATCCTCACCTTTATATTGGACAACAATCATGGGTTTGTCACTAAGGCCAGCAATAAGCTTGAAGGGCCAGAGCTTAACATCACTTTGGACAGAAGCATCAGAGAATCGCCTACCAATCAAACGCTTGGCATCTGAAAAGCAAATAAAGCAGATGTAAGGTCTTAAATATGCTGTAATGATGAGTCAAAAGAACAAAGACAAGGCAGAGAGTCTCTAAATATGTTGGTTGGTGTGTTTCTAAAGACAGTTAAATATACAAAAGGCAAACCTTAATTAACTACATGGTGGCAGTAGCCAGGTTCAATATCCAAGTAGTGATCAACTAAGCCATGGATGATTATAACAATAACAAAGCCTTAATTCTAAACTATTTGAAGCCAGCCATACGAATCATTTTCTTTGCTCAATTTTGACTTTTGATTCATATTTTCTCTAAAATACAAAGATTTTAAATCGTTCTTTATCACTTCCTTTCAGGTATAACTTTACCCTTTTTTTTCTATATATATCAAATCACTTCTTTACACATGCATCACTATATTCAAAATATTTAAATCATCCATACCTTAATTTGTTTTTAATTGATGTTATCTCCACATTTATACAAATTACTTCATTTTTTTAATCTTTTTCTTATATTACCAAACATTCATTTTAACATTCCATAACTTGTCCTATGCTTGTTCTATAATTTTTTATTCATCTTGATAAGTACTTTATAATCATATAATATTCGATTGCACTTATTCATTTCATCCAACCTATTTTTATCTTATAAACAACATTATCCTCAATATATCCTTCCTTATACATAATCGATCTTAAATATTGAAAATAATCATTTTTAAAAATTTTATGATCCTCAATTTTTATTCTACATTCATCTCTATTTTTAATTATATTAAAAGTACATTTTATGTATTTTTTGTCCTACATTCTATCTATTCTATCTTCATCCTACGTAATCTTATCATAAAATATTATTTACAAATAACATGCACCATGAAATATCATTATGAATATGTATGGTAAGCTTATTCATAAGATTATAACTACAACAAAAAAAAGGAGAAGTAAAACAAATCACAACCACAATACTGCAAACTAAATAGGAAACTTCATAGCATTTGGAAAATAGCGATAAAACGCATCACTTACACTTAAAACTGTAGTACAAAAGGTTACAAGTAAAATTCGCATATATCAGTTAATCTCCAAAATTGTCCACTAGAATAGAGGGGAGAGGGGAGAAAATATCATGCAAGCAACCAAGAAGTATAATAAAAATCACCTAGCATCTTCTCACTTAGCGTACCTACAATAGTCAAACTAAGCAACCCAATGAATATGACATTTGTCAAAACAGACAACCTCATAAAACTTAGGAACTATGACTGCCTGATAGAACCTTTACACAGCATGTAAAATGAAGATAACTCAACTCAACTCATCTAAGCCTTTTCTCAACTACATGGGGTCGGCTACATGAATCTGCTTCCTCCATTCTGCTCTATTCAGGATTGTGAATGGTTAATAATATTGATAAACAGAAAAACACTGAGAACATAAATTGGGTTTTGTGGGGGTTGCATATATAATGAAGAATTTGCATGAGATAAAATATGGTCACCGCAAAATCTAGTGGAACATAATGGGTCTCATCACGTGTGTGTTGAGAGACAAGATATCCAGTCCTCCTCATTGGCCAATGCAAAAGAATTTAATTTTAGAAGGATTTATAGAACTAAAGGCTGTCCCAGTCTGCCACATGAATCTAAGCCATTTTCATTTAATAGGTGAAAACTAAAAAGTAGTAGTTCAGTGTTCTAATGACAACTAAAAATTAAATCCCTATTAAAGCACCTAACCAAGCTTATATTAGAATTCCATGTCAGTCTTAAGGACATAATTATGACTAAAGTCAAACCTAATCATTGCCATTTCTTACAGTTATGGGTAAAGATTTTTTTTTTATCAAAAGTTGAGGCCAAGTATAATATTCAAGGTCAAGAAACCAAAAAAAAAAAAAAATCATTATTATTAAGGATAAGATTCATTTGTGAACTCTCTTGGACGATGGGCGCACTCATCCTAAAGCTTGATGATACAAAACAAGCAAATGCCATCAAGAATGGCCCTTTAGCCACGCACGCTGCAGGGCAGGGCCCAGGGGGACCTTGGGGGTGGAGGGTTTGCCAAGGAACTTGACATACGAGAAACAAAGGGCCACCCAACAAATGCTTATGCTTGGGTATGAATTAGTTTATTTTCTATATAAAGCAGCCTTTACACCTGTTGTGCAACCTTTAACTTTTCCTGCCCAATCTCTAGCTAATGAATCTCCTATCTATGGCATAATGGTTCTGCGATTCAATAATAACAAATGTACTAAACTAATAAAGACTCATTGCATGTATTTTAACTCATCAAACATTGCTCGTACACGAGTGGAGAAGGTATACAAAAATGATCATGCATGAATAAGGGAAATAATTTGTTAATTATTCAACACAAACAACAGCAGAGAAATCAGATTAGTTTGTTTTTGAACATGAAACTGGAAAAAATAGACTTGTGCAACTTAAAAAGGTGTTGGATATGTGTGCATGAATCCCAAACGGCACAGTTAAAGTAGATCCATCCACATGTCGGCAGATCTAACCCAACAGACTAGAACTAGAACGTTCCCGATGACAAATCTACTGGAAGGTTATTAAACAAAAGTCTCTTGATTTTTTTTAAATATCTGCATATTAATCCCTGTCTTTTTAATATTTTTACACTTTAATACTTGTAAGATTGTCTACAGGTTAACTAGATGCATGGTTAGAATAACGGAAAATCAGAGATGGAAAATCCACATTTAATATTTAAGTCTGGTCCTTCTATTTCGGAACTAGAGGAATGAACGATTTGACCCGGAAAAAAAAAAAAAGTCTCGCTTTGGACTCAGATCCGTCAAAAGTCCTCTTAATTACGGAGACAGAGAGAGGGCGGGTAGCGAAGGCATCACATCAAGGACCCAGAGAAGTCTTTTTTAAACCACACTATGAATTGAAAAAGGGTTAACAAAGGGAGAGCGTCACATCATGAGCCAAAAAAAAACAAAGGTTCGTTTAAACTCAAAAACATTTTTTTTATTAAACAAAAAAAAAAAAGGTGGGCGCATCGCACAGTAAATCAATAAAAAAACTTTTTGTATAAATACCTTGAAGCATCAAAACAAAAAAAAAAGGTGCGATCTACAACGTATGACACATGGGACCTGATTGAAGGCATTATAATGGGATCCATAAGAAGAAGAGATAAAACAGCTTAATTTTTATTTTTAAAAAAAACTCACCAAAGACGGTGTTAATGGGGTTCATGGCGACCTGATTCTTGGCAGCATCCCCGATAAGACGCTCGGTGTCGGTGAACGCCACATAAGATGGGGTGGTGCGATTCCCTTGGTCATTCGCGATGATCTCCACCCGATCGTGCTGCCACACTCCAACGCACGAGTAGGTCGTGCCGAGGTCGATGCCGATCGCCGGACCTTCTCCCTTACCGGCCATTGTTTCAATCTGATCGGAAATCACTCAACAGAACAACAGGAGGGAAGAGAAGAAGGGAGCGGCGAAAGGACAACTCCGCGGCTAGGGTTCGAGAGGGGAAGAGGGAGAAAAGGAGGCGAGAGGAGGGCTTTAAAAGGCCAGATCTAGGGTTTCTGGAAAGTTCTACTCCAAAGGTTTACTTGACCGGAGGACTTTGTTTGAAACCGTCTGATGTAATCGGACGGTTTCAGATCAAGCCGCTGTCCGCGGGAAGAGTTCCGCTCGAATTCTCCTCGCCCGTGTGAGAAGCTGGAAATCCGCATAACGTCGCCACCCGTGCGAGGGGCGGGAGCTGGACGCCTAAAACGTTGGATTCAACCGGACTCAGGCACCGATTCGCCCAGTTAAGTCGGGCCTCTAAACAAGCCTCTTCTCTTCCTCATCACACCTATTCTAATTGGGTCGGATGTGGTCCCTGCGAGAGATCCTTCTCCATCTACGTTCTCCCTTGTCTCGTCCTTCATTTTTTTTTTTTTTTTTTTTTTGAACTCAATGGCTGAAGCTATGCTCCCTCCGTTAAGAAAATCTTACATCAAGCCAAGTAAGAAAACCACAAATCAAACATCATCGTAACAAGCTATAAAGGATGCTACAAATCTAAAGAAGTTGAGAAAACCTTAAATCAAGCATCATCGTACTAAACCATCGAAAATGCGATAAATCATATAGATTATTAAGGTAGTGTTTGATAGAAAAAATATTATCCATCGATAAGTGTACGGGATAGAGTTTGTCCATTGGCTATCCCTAGGGATATCCCTTGGCTATTCCATTGATCATACCAAATGCAAAAAGGTAAAGCCATGGGATAACTTTTTTTTACTCTTATTTGGATGGATAACCAGCTATTCCTGCATTTTCTAGGAAATAAATTGAGGGGATATCACATAATTAACCATGGTTAACCATGGATTATCCCTTTGGTTAACTTTATTCCCAACTATCCCTTATAGTTATGGCTTTTGGAAAATAAGAGGGGATATCTAGAGGATATCCCCTCTTATCCCTTATTTCAAACACTACCTAAAGATGCTAGACTAAGTCTTCCTTCTCAAATTATATACCATGACTGTTTAAATCATGTGCCATGAGAAGACGCTGGAAAGTCCTTAAATCAAACATCATCACACCAAGCTACCAAGAATGCTAAAATTTAAACAAGAGCTATCAAGGATGCTAGAAACTTTTTAAAACTTCTTCTTCAAAGTATGTGCTATAATTTGAGGAGTCATGAGTTTATATAGTTTCTTTGTAATATATTGAAATGTTTCTTTCTATATATTTAAATTATTTTTTTATCAACTTGAGTCATATATATATATATATATATATAGATTTGGCTACATTTGAATTTAGTAACGCTAATTTGATCATCTTTTTCATTCTTAAACCCACACAATTCTTAAATTTTAAAGATAAAAAAAGTGTAAAAAGTAGGATTGCTTCGAGATTTATATGAATCGAAGAATGAAAAAAAAAATAATCAATTATGGATTTAAATTTGATTATATTCGAATGTAGTCAAGTTCACACCTTTCACTCTTTATATAACATTTTATTTTTTAATTTTTCATTTGTATTGTTTGCTTATACCCACTACACACCCTCAACCATAGACTACGACTAAATATTTCAATCTCACCACCATATTCTGCTTAGAATTAGTGTTTGAGCATTCAAGGCGTGGCTCTTCTGATCTTCTTCATTGACATCATCAATGAGTATACCTCCAGGGAGATATCAATAAACCTAGGATTTTTAGAAGAGGAGAGAAAATGTTATGGTGGGTCATGGGATTAGGAGATCCATATGGAGGACTAGATGAGATTTAGATGCCAAATTTATAGAAAAGAAGCCAGTAAATCCAATATGATCCTTTAAATGGATGTATATAGATTTGGGTCTAAGTTAGGTCAAAACAAATTGATTGATAATAATTAATAAACAAGTTGATATGAATTAGTTGAGTCAATTTCTTAAACTTGACCTATCCATTAAACAAGTTAAACTAGATTTACCTATTTCTAACCAAACCAGTATATAGTGAACATGGACCGATTTAATATTTATCTTCCTCATGCCTTGGAAGTTAATTATGTTTAACTTGCTGGCATGGATGAAGATGGTTTATCAGCTGGTTGTAGTGGAGCTGGTCCATCAGATCAGACTAAGGAGATTGGATTCTTTAGAACTCGCTGGCCTGGCATAGCAAGGAAGGAGCTCTGTGCGGCTAATTGAATTTCTAAGTAGATAAAAATAATCAATCAATATTCTCTAACTGTTTAGCTCTGCATATCTGATCAAACTGGTTTTTATTATGGTGGGTTCCTCGGTAATTCCATCCGTATATGGTGTCTATGGGTAATCCTGGCTCAGCTCTTGGATGCAAGGTTTGTGTCAGGCATACTATGTGCACCTTTTCAAACTTAACAGAATCATAATTGGATCAATAAATATCAAATAATGCAACGATAAGAAAATGGAACCTGAACATATTCCAGACAACTTGATAGCCACAATGGACTTCACGTGAGTACGTCCAAGGAAGTTCTGAGCTCCTTTTGATAGACAGATATTCGTTGGTAACTTTCATCTCCTCTGTGGAAACCTTATGGTAATTACTTTCAGATGGCTAGTAATGGACAAACTGTGCTACCTCAACATTCTGATAGACTGAAATATCTATGCACATCAAATAGCAATAATTTAGCTGGTATTGAGAATGCAGAAATATGACTGAAAATTGTTTCCATACCACAGACTTAATTTGCATGAGTGGGAAGACGAAAGGAATAACTTGACATCATGAAAATGTGGCCATAGTCTCATGCATTTGCTATTGTAATTTCTCCACTTATTCTTTTGGTGGTAAAATATTTTCTTGTAATCACAGATCGACAAATTGATGGGAAAATTGGGGTCCTAACAACAACTGCAGACAAAGGAATAAAAGCTGTCACGAAAGCCTCCAGCTTTTAGTTGTAAGGTCAGTCAAAATTTTCTTCTGGATGGGGACTCTGATGTTGATCGAACATCAGATATTACTGGCTTGATGATGACTTGAAGGCCCAATGGTTCAACCTAGTCCACTGTAGCTCTTGACGCTTTGAAGAGTTTCCTCTTCCAATTCCACCAGCATGCGACAAAAAGCTTCAATATCACGTGCTGCTTCTTTGAATGTGAACCTGAACTCTTTCCATCCATAAAGCTGACCGAGGCCACTGCTGGTCACTGTTTCGGGGACCTTAGCAAGGATGTCAAATCCATTCTGGTCAATGGACAGCATTAATGCATCCTTCATGTGAAAACAGGAGAGTCAGTTAACAAGCAATGGATTGCTAAAAGTGTTCCTAATTTAAGCATGATAAAAAATGAGTCTGCACTATTTCCTAGAGATGAAATGTTTCACACCCATAAGTTTTAACCACAAGCAATATTATTAAGTCACAGTATCTAGTTGCAACGATGTTCAAATAACAATTTTTTAACTAAACAGAAGCCTTTTTACAAGGCCACAATATCCATATGGATTTTTAAATCTGTTTGCACAATAAGAGTAAATATCTTCGGAGGTCACAGAGAAAAATGCAAGGACATCTGCAATATCTTGAATATATACATAATTGTATCACTTAGTGAATGAAAAAAAATGCCCATCAATTTTTTTTAAAATCATTTGAAATATTTTCATTTTGACAACTTCATCATTGATTTGGTTAATCACTTATCAGTGACAAAAAGGAAAAGAAAAACAATGATGATTTTTATTTTGACTAAAAAATGTGACTTTTTTTCTTTTTTACTATCTTCAAGGAGATAGAGCTGAGGGAATTCCAAATTTATTAGGATTCTGCTTTAGAATGGTTTAGCTGTGCACAAAACCTTGTGGTCCTTGTAGTGATTTTTTTCCCTAAAAAATGGCTATTTTCTTAAATTAACTAGGTTGGCCAACCTAACCCTGACGAGTAGGAAGGAACTGCTAAAGGGAAGTACTGTGCAAGAACATCATCCATCAATTGAAAAATAAAAATTTCATCAAGCTATCTTCGAGATTTCCCCCTAATCATTTCTTACAATTTCTCCTCTGGTATTTTGTTCTTTCTTATAATTTTTTCTCTCACATTTCATTCTTTCTCCAATCAGCTGCATTTCAATGCTCAGCTCATTTTAATAACAAACATGTCGATATCTGCAACTAGTACAGTCCTGCCAAAAGGCATTAAGTAGTGGAAAAGGTCGGTCCATCACAACCTTAGTATTTCTCTAACAGCATGCAACCGTAGCAAATTACAGAATAATGTGACATCAATCTTCACTGGTTAAAGACACTTCAATTGGCAACCACTTCGCTAAATCACATAGGATGATACGGTTCAGAAATATAATTAAACTCCCAAGTTCAAATTAAACTAGCAAGAAATTAACATGTACATAGGCAACTCCTAGACTTGCACAATCGTTCCTAGTAAAAGTAGACACAAACAAATAAATGCCATGTCTGGAGGGGTCTCAAATTTAATTTTATTGATGATGTCTTGAACTTAAAATGCTTGGTTTATACATATGTTTTTCATCCTCAAAATCATTATATAGAAAAGGTAATAAACATGAAGCTCTGCAGCAATAACATTGACTGCACATGGTTTTGTCAGATTCACTTAATCAAAACAAACATATGATTTGAGTTTTACATGACTTACACGTGCAGTTGCATTATAATATTCAAAACAGAAAAACAGCAATGCTCTGCGTCTTGCCTGACTTTGATTGATACCATCAATTATCTTTTCGGAAAATGGCACTGTACAAAGAAAACAAAGCATATGAGTGAAACAAACTGATAATGAGCTTAAGAAAACAAACGATGCAGAACACAAAAATGTCTTGTTAGAGAAAACTGTCAGTTGCAGAAGTAATGAATCAAAACACAACAAGATAATATTTTCCTAAGCAACTAAACCCAGTCTAACACATCTAGAAATGACATTAAGCTAACCGATATTCGTATCAATAAATTGGAAAGTTGAAATCTGCTAAGCATAAGTCTTACACAACACATCTGTTTTAGGTGCTTCAATGTCCTCTGGTTCCATGTCATGGGTTCCCCCACTGCCATCAACATAAGTACATGATCTGCAAATAAGATTTAAAGCGTCAATCATACATTTTGCAGTAACAAACCAGGGTTGGATATTTTATATATATATACTTAGATATGGTTGAGATGGCTAAACTCAATCTGAAATTAATTTTATCTGAATTGAGATAGTTACAGCAGTTTGTTTTTATTTTAGCACTCCATAATTCATCGAGAAGTGTATTTGTCATTTTATCTTTTTTATTGAATGGTTGTAGGCATATTCAAGAACATGTCCAAATTATTATGATGAATAAAGCTGCATCTTTGTCTTGTGAAAGGAGCTAATAATATCCAATTGGTTCATGCACCAGCAACCTCAGTAGTTCACAACTTATGCTCTTGTGGCCACTACATAAGCAATGACCATGGGGGATCTGGTGCAGGAAGAGGTATATGAGCACTGGGCCATGCAAGCCCAGGACTACATGCTAGGTGCATAAGTTGTAAAGCAGATTGAATAGGTGCAGTTACAAAAATTAGAGCAATCTCTAGGACGTATAAATGACTGAGGCTGGAAGGGAATCTTCAAATCAAGGCTGCCAATTGATGTAAAATGGTAGTGTCCTTTGTCCATTAAACTCTAACTTTGACATAAATCATGTAAAGCACCCTTATTTATTTATATATTTATTTATTGATACCTTGGCAAGCAAAGTATCAGACTATCATTTTTAGAACTGGAAGGGCAACTCCAGACCAATATTTTCTCTATCTACTAAACCCTGGATTCCAAGACCTCTTACCCATGACCATCCTAATATCATTCTCTTTTATTTATCAGATTAGGCCAAAACTCCATTAAGTCCAAACAGATAGACACAGACACCAGTCACCTAACAACATCACCAGAGGAGAACAATACATTTAGTAAAACAAGTACTTCACATGGAAGACTTGAAAAATGTAGACTGTGACCTCAATGTCATAGATGAGCCTTTCATACCTTATATTAAACTTATAAACATTGTAGTTGCTATTCTCTTTTAGCATTTCCTGAAAGATTTCACTCCTTGATCTGCAACTGATACTGGCCGAACTTAGTATAGCAGATACAGCATAACTGGCCTGGCTAACTGTCTCATTTTCTGACATTACAGATTCTGCTAAACTTTCTGTAACAATCTGGACCTGGAGTCATGCATTAGAAGCAGACAACAAATCAGAGCTGCTAAATTACCATATTCATATGCAATAAGATCCATAAACAAATTGTGAACAGAGCTGGAATTTGAGTTCCTTGATGGACCAATAAACAAATTATCAAGAGGTCTACACATGAAATTTTAAATTTTCTAAAATTTATATTTACAGAAAATCCTAGAGGCAAAATTACCTTATCATCTTTAAGAGGTCTGATATCACCTGCCAAAGCAATCCGAGCTGGCAACTGCAGTAGACAAAAGCAGAAATTGAGGTCAGAGAGAGTTCCAGTATCACTCTTGTTGCCGCCGGAATCTGTCCTCCGACTCGGACGTGATCAGTCTCCTGATCGGGCTTCCTCCTGAGCGAACCTGCAAAGAAGTCCTCACGCGAGAGGCGTTGGGGGTGGCCCTCCGCGGAAGACCCTCCAACGCTCAAGTCAGTGGTAATCAGCGATCAACAGAAATGAGGAGAAGGCTCTCTCTGGAGAGTCCCTCCAGGGGTGGCCTATCGGGAGCTTGTGCAGAGCGCTAATGGTGGAAAGGAGAAGGGGGAGTAGTGAAAGAGAGAG
Organism: Calamus simplicifolius; assembly: GCA_900491605.1. Taxonomy (NCBI): domain Eukaryota; kingdom Viridiplantae; phylum Streptophyta; class Magnoliopsida; order Arecales; family Arecaceae; genus Calamus; species Calamus simplicifolius. The sequence goes on along the minus strand of UESW01003935.1, from coordinate 482,468 downwards.
AGGGAGTGATGCTGAGACCGAACCAGGAGTTGTGTATGGGAGCTTGCGCGTACCTGAGAGAATCTGGAAGTGTCTTATTTATAAGCAATCACCTGAATCTTGAGCGCCTTCTGGAAGGTTCGAAGGCTGTTGGGATACGGAGATGATTCGAATCAAGCTGTTGTGAGGCCGGCGAGATCCGTATCTTATCCGTTGAAGGATCGACGGCTGGAAGAGCTCTCTGATGGCCCAAGATCCGATGACCGCATAGGTCCTAGGCCGTTATTGCAGATCCTAGGCCACGCCTCGATATGATTTATCGTTTGGAATTCTGTTACATTAGACTTGAGCTCTCCCGCGCCAGGTTCCGCGGGGGCGCAGAAAGGCTTGGTTCAGACGGTCGAGGGACGACTTGGCCTTGATGGCCGAAATGCACAGATAGTTTGCACTGCTGGGGCGTAAGCATGGCTCGAGCAGCAGAGACACGAGGGTGGCTGAGATATGACAAAAGAAATAAGCCGGTCGTGAAAACAGTTTCGTTCCGCGGAGGTGCATGTCGAGCTATGGATTGCTTGGGGAAGCCGAGCCATGGGTTGCTCGAGGAAACCGAGCCATGGATTGCTCGGGGGGCCGAGCTATGGGTCGCTGGGGGGGAGCCGAGCTATGGATCGCTCGGGGGAGCCGAGCTATGGATCGCCCGGGGGGGCCGAGCTATGGGTAGCTCGGGGGCGCCGAGCTACAGATTGCTTGGGGAGGCCAAGCTACGGGTTGCTCGATCGCCGAATCATACTAGTTAGCTCGTTCTTTGTGGGCGCAGTATAGCAAGTGGGGGCTAGGGCTGGTCTTAGCCCCTTCGCACGGTTATCAACGCAATGGTGATTTTACCCAACACATGCCCCCCACTTCCTAGTTCGAAGCGTAGGTTCAGGCATAGGGAGTATAGACCTAAGTGGCGCGATCCGAACGGAGGGATATGGATTTGACAGCCCACGCAATAATGCCCTAATTAATGCTGCGTGGCCGTCTTGCCTTCTCGAGGTGGATCCATCGTTTCTTAGGAGCGAAGGCGACGGTTGGGGAAGCGCCACGTAGGAAATTTCGATCTTTACGGCGCCTGCAACGGAGGTTCCGAACGTCTTGGTTGAGACGCTTTATCTTCTCCCTGAGGCGGTTTCTTTTAGAGAAAACAGAGTTGAAGCTGCGCCCTCCCCATTCGTAGAGCTCTTTCATTTTTTTTTCCTCAAAGATTTCATTCTTCTATTTCCTTTGTGACCTCGTTCAGCGCCTCTTTTGATCGAAAGCATGGTGAGTCCCAGTGATAAGGCTTCGGAGGTGACCCTGGCGGATCTGGAACGGATACGCCGCCTATACAAGATTCCTCAGGATGTTACCCTGTTACTCCCGACGGCTGACAGGGTGACATTCAAATTAGGGGACGGAGCATTCTGTTATAAGGAAAGTTTGAGGGCAGGCCTCAGGTTTCCTCTTCATATGCTGGTGCGGGAGGTGATAAGGTTCTACAACATATGCTTCACCATGGTGGCTCCCAATAGCTGGCGCAACCTTATTGGATTCATCTCGCTGTGCAGCCGCATTGGGGTAACCGCAACTCTCCCAATGTTCAGGGTGTGTTATACTTTGGTTTCTAGGAGGGCTTCCGAGTGGCCCTACATTGATCCTCGGAGGTCTTTCAAGATGATTTCAGACAATCCGTCATCGATAAAAGAGTGGAAATCGCGATTCTTTATAATCGAAGGAAATATTAGCTCGGATTTTCCTCGGATGTGGGGGCGATATGTAAAGGATCCAGAGGTGCATCCGGAGTTATCCGAGCAGGAGAAGAGGGATTTGATCGTATTACGCAACAGTCGAGTGCTTCCAGCCAGCGCCCTTCTATCAGAGTATGCTCTCTTCGCGACTGAATTGAGTCCCGTGGATCCTCGCGATAAGCATTATTTTGTAGCCAATAGGTTAATATGATTTTAGCTTCGATTTTTGTGCGAGCTAACGGACGAGTCGCATTGCTCCTGCAGCCGAAAGGTCGGCGTTCGTAAATCAAACGAGAGAGGAATTGGGCAAGTGTCGCAGAGGTCCGGCTCCAGTAGTAAGTATAGGGCTTAGAAAAGGCCTCGCCCTTTCGGTCCCCGCCCTGGGGGGACCAGGAGAGATGGTGATGACCGCCGTTCCTCATCGCCGCGGGATGGAAGTATCGCGGTTCCGGCGGCGCACGATCCTTTGGTGGCGGAGGAAGGTCTGTCAGCGGGGAGAGATCAGGACACCGCGGGGGTTTCGGAGAAGGCTACCGAAATTTCCTCTCCACCTGTTGGCGTTTTGTCAGATGATAGCGAGGGAGCAACGTCAGTTCACTCGGAGACCCCCGTGGCCGGGGTTGCCCGGTCCCCCTCATTGGAGGCCGGTGGTCCAGAGAAGTTGCAGGCGGAGGCGGGAATGGTCTCCGCTTCAATCGAGATGGAAGAAACGGTCGTAGTTGCCGAAGTTCAGCCCAGGTTGCTCGCGGGAGAGTCGGCAGAGGATGAAAGGGCAACCGAACCAGTCAAACCAGCGACCGAACCTCACGGGGCGTCTTCCGGCGAAAGGCTTTCTGCTGAGGCACCGGAGGCCCCGAGAGAAACTAAAGTCCAAGAGGAGTCTGCCGGGGACAGAGAAATGTCCGAAGAAGCAGAGGAAGAAGAAGAAGAGGAGGAGGGGAGCTGCTGAGCGAAGGGGACGTCCGAGCTGGGGCTCCCCTTGCCGGAGCTGAGATGCCTGAGGCCTCTCAAATGAGGGCTTTGGTGGAGGAGGTTGGCCGGACGAGGGCCTTAGGGGCCGCGGGTTCCCAAGTTGGCTCCCTGAGTGTAGATTTCCACTCACGCGATCCGGAGGTGAGTGCCATGTTCTCCGCTTTGATGCGGTCTGTGTTCCAAGAGGGAGAGAGTTCCTCGGCGAAAGGGAACGATCCGGAGGATCTTGTCGAGGTGGCCTTTAGGCACACTGGAGTGCCGAACGAAGCTTTCCTTCTCGCCGAGATTGATGACCTTGCCCTCACGAGGATTGCCTCGGATTATGCGTCTCGGGTAAGTCATCACACCGAAGCAGGGTTTTCGGTCAGTTAGTTCGATTGTGTTCTCATATGTGTGATCCTTTTCGCAGAATGCCTTGATCATGAGGGCGTTGAAATGGCGTTTGCATCTGGCTGTCGGAGCTTGGGCTCGGGCCCGTAAAGAAGTCGATCACCTCAAGGAGAGGGTGTATTCAACAGCCAGTCTTTCTCGAGCCTTGGCGGTCTCCCAAAAGGAGCTCGAGGAGACTCGTAAGGTCCTTACAGCTGAGAGAGAAAAAGCCTCTCAACTCGCAATGCAGGTCAATGAGCTTCAAGGCTTTCGTGAGCAATCCGACAATGCTAGTTTGGAATTATCCCAGACTAGAGCGGAGCACGAGGATAAGGTCAAGGCCATGTAGCGGTTTTTCGATAAGAGATGGGACCAGCTGAAAGCCAGCCACGCCGAAGATAAAAGCAACTGAGATAAGAGGCTCGAGGAGGAGGAGCTCAAGTGCCGGCGGCAGCAGGACCAGCTCACCCGTTTGGACAAAGAACTTGCCAAAATGAAGGATCGGCTAAAACGGTCGAACGAGCGAGCTGCTCGGCTCTCCGACGAGCTCGACTACGCTCACCAGGAGATTGGGGACAGACAGTCCCGGGTTGATGAACTCAAAAAGAGTCTTCGTCAAAAATCAATCGGCTAAATCGAAGGCTCTCAATAGGGTTCAAGTGTTGGGCAATGAACTAGCTCGGCGGGACGAGCAGGTAGGTGTTTCCTGTCTCGTCTGTTTTGGCCTTTCGACCTTTGTCTTACTTGGCTTTTTGTCTGCAGGTAAACAAGATGAGTCTGGAGTTCCAGGAGCGGTTGAAAGTCTTCGGAGAGGAGGCGGCTTCGAGGCACCGAAGGATTTCCGAGTTGGAGAAACAACTGGCCGAGGCAAACACGCGGGCCTCTTCAGCGGTGGAGGAGTATAAGAGCTCCACCCAGTTTGCCGAGGAACACAGGGCGGCTTGTGCCGACGCATTCCGGTTCGGCGAAGAGGAGGCGCGAGCTAAGATCACCCAAGCTTATCCCGACCTGGACTTGTCCTACTTGGAAGCCGAATATTATGAGACCCGCACCCCGGGGGCCGAGGAGGACGAGTATAAGGAGATATCAGACGTCGATCTCGAAGCTGTTCTGGGTGTCGACGCTGCCGCCGAGGTATCTCGACGGGACACCATCGAAAAGGGGGAGCCAAGCGACGCCCCTACTGACGCCGCTGTAGGAGGCGCAGGGTCTGATCCCAAGCCTTGATCCCTTGAGGGCCTCCACATGTATTTTTTGTTTCTTTTCTTTTGTAGTTCGACCGGAAATTAGTAAACAGATCAATTGTTTTCGTTTGTTTGCCTTTCTCGGATGATTTCTCGTCTTAAGTTTTATCCCAACCGCGAGCAACCTATGGCTTATTTGCACCGCTTGGTTGGTTTTTTGGCTCGAATTTGAGGGAACATCTTGGTCGAGGCCAAGGCATAGGGATAGCCCCGACGAAGGAGCCGAGAGACAACACAGCTCAGTAAAAAAGGAGGTTGAGAGACGATTCAGTTCGGCTTAGGCCGAATGACGCAATGGTTCGGCTAGGGCCGAGGGATGAAATAGCTCGGCTGGGGCCGAAAAATGAAATAGCTCGGGTAGGGCCGAGAAATGCGATAGGTCGACTGGATGGGACCAAGAATCACAGAAGCATCCTGACTAGGACCGGGATAGTCCGTCTTATTAGTGGCGAAATCGTGTACGTGCCTTCGACAAAAAAGAGGGGAGTTTGGTCCCGAGAAGGGGGGGTTTGTTGAATCCCCGTTGTCATCCATTTATCCTTTTCGGTAAAGAGGGTGACTCCTCGCTTCCCGCGAGCGGTTACTGAGGTGATGGCGCGTAGCAAGATTTTATGTCAGTGGCACTAGAGCCGATGGCTAGGGCGATTAGGGCTCTCGCCTGGAGCGGTTTAAATACCGATAAGTGATGGGCCATCGTTAACCATTTCCTTCGCCGATCTTCGCTGGTCTATCCGAGCTTACGATAGTAGGATGGCTTCCAAAGATGGAGGGGGGTCGGCCGGAGCACCAATCGACGTGTCAATGCTCGTTGGGGGGCCCGTAGGGGCTGTACCAAGGCGGTGATCGACGGGGACGTCCTGGCCTCATTGTCTGTAAGTCGTGAGCGACTCCAACAGGCGACCGAGCAATACATAATCGCCTCTACTAGGGAGATCATACACCTCCACGCGGTCAATGATCGATTGGAAAAACGTGTGGCGTCCCTTCAGCAATAGGTGTGCGACCCGGCAGTGGAGCAAGGGGAAGGCTCAGCAGTTCCCGGAGAGAATGATAAGCCCCTGTGAGGGGTGATGTATTTTCTTTTCTTTTTGTCGCCCCCTTTTTATGATGAATGAGAAGAACCGTTTCTATAGCTTTTGTGTTTGCAGCTGTTTTGAGACGCTCACTTTCATCATGCAGATTTTATAAGCGATCTATCCCTCGAAGGGTTTCTAGCCATCCTTGCCCGGATCGAGGCGCGGGATAACATTCAGTCATGTTGGACTGAAAATAGGTACTTCGGTTTGCTTCGAAGTATAGAAATAGCTTTGGCCTTAGAGAGGAGCATAGGGCGGTGCCTAGGTCCGCGCCTAGGTCCCACAGGCAGTTGGGCCGGAGCATAGGGTATCAAAACGTCCCTATCGAGGAATATTTGGCCCTCGCGTCTCTTTATTACCCCTATCAGTGCTTTGTCTTTTCCAAGGCAGGTCGATCTTCGTTTTGCCAAAGTAAATAGTACGGCTCTGCAGCCGGCAAAAGGTCGCTCCGGCACTTTCCGAGGGACCTTTACTGTATCGATCTTTCCTAATGCAGGTCGCTTTGGCGTACGATGTAAGCGCTTATTTGCTATTGGAGGATGTCATTTTGCGGGACGATCTCCCAGGTCTGCCAGTATCTGTAAGATCGGCGGACGATTTTCTATATTTAAAGCTCGTGATTCGGGATCAGAGAAAATCTTTTGGCATGCGTCATGATTCGGGCGACGCGCTTGGCGCGCAACGAAGGGCGCCGCTCTTATCCTGGGAGGCCACGTGGTGGCATGGGTTGGATGTTTTGAATCTCGGGGCTTTCGGCTTTGATAGCTACTCCCGGTTCATCTTTGCCTATAAAAAGGGAAAGAGGGCTGTGTTGGGCCATCCCATAGTTTTTTTCTCTGTGAATTATGAAGGTTTACATGATGCCTGTCTCTCTGGGGCTTAGAGCGGGAGGACCGAGCTTTCCTTCTGCAAGTCGTCGTCCTCCGGACAGCTGGGGTGATGGGAGCTGTTGGAGAGTGGCTCGTCCTCAAGAGAGGAGTTCCGGAGATCGTATGGAGAGCGCACAGGAGGTTCACAGAGATCGCATGGAGAGCGCACATATGCGCTTCCTGTGTGTCCTTTGCGATTCGCTTTGGGGGACGCAAGGCAGGAAACGTACGCGTGCTCTCCATGACTTACATGAACTTCGCCTCCTCCCCTGATCCGGATTCCTAGGCTCGTTCGCCCGGGGAATCTTTTGCCACGTGAGGAGGGGGGTGATGGTGTGTTGTCCGCTAGTACATTGCCTTTTGACTTGGGCAGTGGCTAGCAGTACACACTCGATTTGGAGGAGTACCCCGTCATCAGGGTCCACGGGCTCTCTTCCCACTCGTCGGAGGGCTCCGCGGATGGGTGGCTTGGGACAAAGCTCATCCACCCTTTCTGATTTCTCTGATATCTCGGGCCGGATGCCGAGATGTCATCGTAACTGAAGCTGGTCGCAACAGTCAGGCCGAGTCATTTGCTTGTTATCAGGGCGAGCTGACTGGTTCGTGGTTTGTCTGATTTGTTGGATCAGATGCCGAAGTATCGTTGTTAACCGAAGCTGTCTTGGAGCAGTTCGGCCGAGCTATACACTCGTCTTCATTTCCTGTGCTTCGACGCACTTGTAATGCCTCTTAGGTGGTTGTAATTCGTTTAGCTGGTAATGAAATAAAGAAAGTTTTGCCCTTTCTCCTAGCTCCTGTTTCTTTTTGTGCCGAGAGTTGTTGCTCCCGTGTCATAGCATACTTTGGCAGCGTTCTCGCCACTTTGTTTTTTGCCAAAATCGCAGCTCGGTCCTCAGTAGGGGTGATCGTTTGTTCCTGTTTGAGTTGAAGGGAGACTTGGGCGGTCCTGCGGATTCACGCGGTAAACATGGTTTCATTTTTAGAACGAAACAGGTGTTTCTTCGAAAAGAGAGCTCGTATGTCTCTTTTGAGTAGAGGGAGGTCATTCACCTCTACCGAAGTACCGCGAGGCGCTAACATCGTCTTGGGATGTTTAAGAAGTTGCTCGGCTCGTCCGAGTTTTCAGATAGCATCTTACTTGGTGTAGGCTAAAGCGCGGAGATATCGCTCGGTCTTGGCCAAGGATTTTGCGCTACCCGACCCGGTCGGGGCTTATAAGCTGCTCGAATCCGGATGGAACTTTGGAGATTGCTTGGTTTGGTTGGGATTTGTGATAACGAGACATGCGTTTCGGCTTTAAGCTGGGGCTTTGATAGTGGGAAAAGCTCCTCAACTTTGGCGGGATTTTTAATAGTAAAACATATTCCTTGACTTTGGCCAAGGTTTATGCACTCCGGTCTTGGCCAGGGCTTCAGAGATCATTGCTCGGCCCAGCCGAGGTTCGGAGGTTTGTTGCTCGGCCCAGCCGAGGTTCGGAGATTTATTGCTCGGAAGGATAACTCGGTCGTCGCCGAGACTTCTGATGTTCGGTTCCTGTGAGATTTGGCGCGGACCGCCAAAGAGAAACGGACGACGCATGGGGGCGCCCGATATTTATGATTTGGTGATTTCCGAGAAAAGTGAGCCAGCGTCAGCTGCTGACACACCTTTTCGTTTCTTCACACCTCTCCAAGGGAGGCTGATTCGAGGAAATCCGACGGAGTTTCGAGAATATTTACTTCGTGAGGGCCCGACAGACCTGAAGGAACCCAGCTCCTAGAAAGGAGGGGGGTTCCCAAGTAGTTCGTCGATGCTTACCGATTTTCTCGGGAGGGGGCACGACTCTTCACTTCCCGCGGGCGCCAGCCGAAGTGACGACACATGGCAAATTCCCCGGGTCGGGATTAATGACTCGACTGATCGAAATACTTGCCAGGGCGATATAAATATGGACAAGAGGGATGCCAGTGTTTGTCATCCTCTCAGCTAGTCTTTCGATAGCTCCTGAGAGCAGGTATGGCCTCTCATGGTGAAGGGCAATCGACCGAAGAGCCGAGCGTCGGCAGCAACGGCTGCATGGACTTCCGGGGGAGTCGCTCTTCCGTGACTGTTGATGGGATGGCCTTAGCATCAGCTCTAGCGGGCCATGAGCAGCTCAAAAAGATGGTCGAGGAATTTCTTGCCGTCTCTATGAGGGAGGCCGAGGCTCTTCGCCGGGTCATTGACCGGCGGGAGGGGGCGATAGCGTCCCTCCGTCAGCAAGTCGCCGAGCTGACTCGGCGTAGGGAGGACCCGGCAGCTCCTTGGGGGAGACAGTAAGCCTCTGTGAAGGCTATTTTTACTTTTTCTTCTTGTATTTTTCTTTATAATGAACAAAGAGGGAGGTTCTTTTTGGCAACTTTTGTTTCTTGCTGAGATCGACGTTTGGTCCTCATAAGAAAAAAGGGGGGGCCGTTTGTCCCTGTTCGAGCCAAAGGGAGACCTGGGCGGTCCCGTGGACTCATGTGATAAAACATGGTCTCGTTTGCGGAACGAGACAGGTGCTTCTTTGGAAAGAAATGGCTCGTACGTCTTTATCGTTGGGTAGAGGGAGGTCTTTCACCTCTGCTGAAGTACCGGGAGATGTTCCCGTTATCTTAGAGTATGTAAGAAGTCGCTCGATTTGATCGAGGCTTTAGGTCGTGGTTAAAGCATGGAGACTTTGCTCGCTTAGCCGAGGATTCGAATGTTAGGTGCGACTAAGGCGCAGGAATACTGCTCAGTTGGCCCGAGGATTTAGTAGTATGAGACGTTCCCCGACTTTGTCCGGGGTTCTTAGGCGGCTGTGTAGGGCCTGTCGAGGCCTTTAGAGATATTACTAAAGGCGCGGAATATGTACCCGCTGACGATATTGCACGACATATATTTTTCAAACCGGCCGAAGCTTTGGGGATTGTTCGGAAATCCTTAAGTTTCGGTCAGGGTTTGCGCGCTTCGGTTTTTGCCGAGGCTTATGCACTTCGGTTTTGGCCGGGGCTTTATGCACTCCGGTTTTGGCCGGGGCTTCAGAATTCATCACTCGGCCCAGCCGAAGTTCGGAGATTTGTTGCTCGGCCAAGCCGAGGTTCAGAGATTATTGCTCGGCCCAGCCGAGGTTCAAAGATTTTTCGCTCGGCCCAGCCGAGGTTAGGAGATTTGTCACTCGGCCCAGCCGAGGTTCGGAGATTTTATGCTCGGCCCAGCCGAGGTTCGGAGATTTGTTGCTCGGCCCAGCCGAGGTTCGGAGATTATTGCTCGGCCCAGCCGAGGTTCGAAGATTTTTTGCTCGACCCAGCCGAGGTTCGGAGATTATTTGCTCGGCCCAGCTCTATGCGGACCAGAAGAAGAGGTGGCCGAAGAAAAAGGAGCTGCGGCCTCCTCAGGGAGGCATGGAGCAGGGGTAGCTGCAAGGCGCTCCTGAACCAGATGGGTCAGGGCTTGGACCTGCTGGACCAGTGTGGCGAACTGGTCCTGGGTCACTGGGATAGCTAGCAGCGACGGGGTCTCAACTGGTGGTGGCTGCGGCGCCACGCTACTCATTGGATCAGGTCTTTAGGAAGCGACCTGGTCCTGGGCTTCAGAAGTTTCCCTTCTCCGATTAGCCATTGGAGAGGTTCTCCTCCAGATCGAGATCCTTATCTCCTTTCTTCAAGTTTTAATGGGACTTGAGGCCCTTCCTCTAGCGCCAATCTGTTGCCGCCGGAATCTATCCTCCGACTCGGGCACGATCAGTCTTCTGATCGGGCTTTCTCCTGGGCGGACTACAAAGAAGTCCTCATACGAGAGGCGTTGGGGGTGGCCCTCCGCGAAAGACCCTCCGACGCTCAAATCAGTGGGGATCAGCGATCAACAGAAATGAGGAGAAGGCTCTCTCTGGAGAGTCCCTCCAGGGGTGGCCTATCGGGAGCTCGTGCAGAGCGCCAATGGCGAAAAGGAGAAGGGAGAGCAGTGAAAGAGAGAGAGGGAGTGATGCTGAGATTGAGTCAGAAGTTGTGTACGGGAGCTTGCGCGTACATGAGAGAATCTGGGAGTGTCTTATTTATAAGCAATCACCTGAATCTTGAGCGCCTTCTAGAAGGTTCGAAGGCTGTTGGGATACGGAGATGATTCGAATCAAGCTGTTGTGAGGCCGGTGAGATCCGTATCTTGTCCGTTGAAGGATCGACGGCTGGGAGAGCTCTATGATGGCCCAAGATCCGATGACCGCGTAGGTCCTAGGCCGTTATTGCAGATCCTAGGTCACGCCTCGATATGATTCATCGTTTGGAATTCTGTTACACTAGATTGGGCTCTCCCGCGCCAGGTTCCGCGGGGGCACGGAAAGGCTTGGTTCAGACGGTCGAGGGACGACCTGGCCTTGATAGCCAAAATGCACAGATAGTTCGCGCTGCTGGGGCGTAAGCACGGCTCAAGCAGCAGAGGCACGACGGCGGCTGAGATATGACAAAAGAAATAAGCCGGTCGTGAAAACAATTTCGTTCCGCGGAGGTGCATGTCGAGCTATGGATTGCTCGGGGAAGCCGAGCCATGGATCGCTCGGGGGGGGCCGAGCCATGGATTGCTCGAAGAACCGAGCTATGGGTTGCCCGGAAAAGCCGAGCTATGGGTTGCTCGGGGGGGCCGAGCTATGGGTAGCTCGGGGGCGCTGAGCTACAGATTGCTCGGGGAGGTCGAGCTACGGGTTGCTCGATCCGCCGAATCATACTAGTTAGCTCGTTCTTTGTGGGCGCAGTGTAGCAAGTGGGGGCCAGGGCTGGTCTTAGCCCCTTCGCACGGTTATCAACGCAATAGCGATTTTACCCCTCAATAACTCTTATGCCCCTTCACCAATGTATTGTCATATAGAGTGTACATTTTATGCAATAGCTTCCAAAGTCTCTGGTAAATATCAAGCAGAAATAATATTCTTCTCATAAAGAAAATAACAAAGTTGTAGTTAGGTACCATGATATAGCAATGGAAACACTTCACAAATCCATGTTTTGGTCAAGTATGATTGTTCAGTAAGGAGGGGAACATTTTCATATACCATGGATACAATAAAATGTATCTTTCATCTTGATACAGATAAATCCAAATTGAAGAATATTCTAGAAATTAATTATTCTGAAATAATATAGCAGGTTATGAATCACTTCATTTTTAAAAAGACATCACAATCTGGGGAAGGAAAACATGTACATGCTTTTGGAGCAAAGCCGCCCAATTTAGAAACTAAGAACTACTCAAAAAGCTAAAGTGTGCGCGTTCGTGCACGCATACACACAGAAGATTGCTATCAACTAAGCCACATAGAAAATCATGCATAACAGGCGGGCTTGTAGGTCAAGCCCATCCAATTTCCAAAAGAGTCTGGTCCAATGAAAAATTATCTTAAAGGGCCCATCCTGATCTTATAAGCTAAACCTTAAGTCAGCATTTTTTCCTTCACTACTACTTGGATTCACTGGGAGAGTCACTGCAGGGAATTCACTTTTGAGTTCCATATGTGCCATAAGGAAGGAATAGTATTAATTCTTGTGATCATGATGCCTTGAAATTAGCATCAATGTGGTAAAATGATTTATGCAATGTCACTAAGTTTTGGTGTGGGCAGTAGCCGAAAAGAAGAAAAGAATTCTATTATGAAACCAGACAAATACAGCTTCCAAAACAATCTACACAAAGAAAGTGGACATCCAGGTCAATTCTTCAGCAAATTTCTCAAGAAATCATTGATGGCAAGTCCAGAAGTTGGAAAACTAGATGCCAATGATGAACCAACCTTTCTTACAGATCGCAGCAACCCCATAAGCGGACCCGGAATGCTGCTGCTCACCGAAAGAGAAGCACGTTCATCAATGATGGAATTCTGCGAAATAAGCATTAAACTTATCAGGCAGGACGAATTACACAATAATGAGAATATCAAAAAAAAATTCTATCCAGCATATCGTTTATGGAGCATAAAACTACGATGTAAATAAAAAACCATGCAGTCAGGGTTTGCTGGAATATAATTAAGCAATTATTTAGTGATCACTGCATTATATTCAACAAAAGAATCATCGTGCAACAAATCAAATCGCTACAGTGACAGCAGGAAATGCTCAAGTACTCCAAGAAATCCATACCACGTTGTGCAAGTCCCCTTCTTGAATCCAGATATACGGCTTGCCCCTCTTAAACATGTAGTGAACTTTGGATGAGTAAATGTCATCCTTGCTGTTTGAAACGATAAACTTTAAACTAATCAACCATTCCAATGACAGCAAATTGCATGCAAACACAAAATCATTACTCCATGAAACATATCCATCTGCACGGTACCCTTAAACAGCGACTAATCACTTGCAATTGCAACGCAAAATCATCATCATTGGACCACATTTTTTTTGAAAAAAAAGGTTTTAATTCACTGATTATCTTATTAGGTCCCCTTGACATTGGGACTGTTTTCAGAGTTTGGAAGATACCTCCCCTTTGCGTCGGCTTTGATAGTACTGAGCCGCGCTTCCCAGTTGGCAGCCAAAATATTCTGAAACCAGGAGTTGCGAGAACGTCAGGCAACAAATAATAAACTATCCCAACCACCGAAGACTGAACAGCGGATCGGCAACTGATCATTCTTCGTCGAACAAAACGGAGTCCAGTGAGAAACTAGAAAGAAAGACGCACCCGACATCGTTCGGCGACGGTCAGAGCTACCGCCTTGCCCTTCATTATCTGGTCTCGACGAGCACGCTAACCGTTCGAGGAAATAGCTCACCGACCGAACCTGGCACGTTCTGGAGACCGTCGGGGTTTTTAGGGTTGAAGACGTCGACCCAAGCTCAGGGCTCCCTCCAATAAGAGCAAATTGGCGTCCCGGTGAATCACCGAATAAAAAAGATACCGTACCGGGCTGAGCCCGAGTTGGGCCTTGGGCCCTTTTTGAGTGGAGGAGACCACGAGTCGTTTTAAAGCTAAATGGATCCTGGTCCGTTTATGCTTAGCGTTGAAACGGGCCCAGTGCATCATCTAAAGTTCATTATGTTTGATATGGTATATGCTTATGATTAAAATTTTTTAATAATCTAGAATCACTACATTTTATATAGTATGAGAATCTTAGATGATCAAACATGATCTCAAAATTACCTCTAATTAATTTTTTTACTTAAAATAATTGCTGGTAAAATATTTTATAGGTATAATGATAATTTATTGATATTTCATATTATTTATTATTATAATATTTAGATAAAATTATAATATTACTTTTAAATATTAGATTATGATATAAATATTATAGTCTAATATTTATATTATTGTTGAGGGGTAAATCGTCATTACATTAACATCCGTGCGAGGCGGCTAAGGCTAACCTCCTCCCTTCGGCCCCTCCGGGCTTTTATAGCTCGGCCCTTCCGGGCTTCCGTAGCCGGCCCTTCCGGGCTTCCGTAGCTCGGCCCCTCCGGCTTCCGTAGCTCGGCCCCTCCGGCTTCCGTAGCTCGGCCCTTCCGGGCTTCCGCAGCTCGGCCCCTCCGGGCTTCCGCAGCTCGGCCCTTCCGGCCTTCTATAGCTCGGCCCTTCCGCAGCTCGGCCCTTCCGGGCTTCTATAGCTCGGCCCTTCCGGGCTTCCGTAGCTCGGCCCTTCCGGGCTCCCGTAGCTCGGTCCCTCCGGGCTTTCGTAGCTCGGCCCTTCCGGGCTTCCATAGCTCGGCCCCCTCCGGGCTTCCATAGCTCGCCCTTCCGGGCTTTCGTAGCTCAGCCCTTCCGGGTTTTCGTAGCTCGGCCCTTCCGGGCTTCTATAGCTCGGCCCCTTCGGGCTTCCGTAGCTCGGCCCTTCCGGGCTTCCATAGCTCGGCTTCATTTGCGATCCGCAGCCTAACACTTACCTCCGCGGAACCTGACGCGGGAGAGCCCGAGCCTACCAGAACGGCATCCTAGACAAGGAATCATGTCGGGACGTGGCCTAAAGCCTATCATAACCGTCCCAGGCCTACTCAACCAGATCTCGAGGCATCAAGGAGCTCTCCCAGCCGTCAATCTCTGAACAAACAGGGTACGGATTCTAACGGCCCCACAACGGCCTGATTCTGTCCGTCTCCGTATCGTAACAACCTCCGAACCTTCCAGAAGGCGCTCAAGACCTAAGTGACAGTCTATAAATATCAGACTCACAGATTCCCCAGGTACGCAACTCTCTGGACGCACTCTCTCCCTGGGCACGGGCACGCGCCTCTTCCACGCGCGCCTCCCGGCTCTCTCGAGCAGCTCGTCGGCGCTCCTGCCCTCTGGAGCTTCCGATTGGCCACCCCCGGAGAGGTCTCCCGAAGAGATCCACCTCCCCACTGTCTGGTTGATCGCTGATTTCTTCTCCACTGACTTGAGCGTCGGAGGGCCTTCCGCGGAGGACCACCCCCAGCGTCCCCCCGCGTGTGGGCTTCTTTTTGCAGGTCCGCCCCCCTCTTCCTGGAGACCGACCGCGCCCGAGTCGGAGGACGGATCCCGGCGGCAACAGATTGGCGCTAGAGGAAGGGCCTCAAGTCCCATTAAAACTTGAAGAAAGGAGACAAGGATCTCAATCCGGTGAAGAACCTCTCCAATGGCCAACCGGAGGAGAGCAACCTCTGAAGCCCAAGATCAGGTCGCTTCCCAGAGGCCTGATCCGACTGGCGCTACAGCGCCGCAACCTCCCCGGTCGAAACTCCGTCACCGCCTGCCATCCCGGTGACCCAAGATCAGTTCGCTACGCTGGTCCAACAGGTCCAGGCCCTTACCCACCTGGTTCAGGAGCGCCTTGCAGCTCCTCCTGCTTCGCATCCTCAGAAGGAGACGGCGATTCCTTCTTCGCCGACGGCCTCCTCCTCTGATTTCCATGGGTCCGCGGATCCCCCATATAGGCCCAGGGGGGACAAACCAGTCCCGCGAGCCGGTTATGATAGAGATCTTCTCAAATCTCGGCGAGCCCGCTCCCTCTCCCCGGCGACGTCTCACCACGATTCCACGCCATCCTTGCAATTCTCACGCCCAGCTCCTCCTCTCACCAGTGAAGAGGAGATCCGCCGTCAGATCCGGGAGATGCGTCAGGAGCTGGACGCCGCCAAGCAGACCCATCTGTCCCAGCCCAAGGCGGAGCAGGGCATCCCTTTCTCTAAGGGGATCATGGAGGAAGTGATTCCCTCCCATGTCAAACTACCAGCCGTCGAGCCCTATCACGGCTCCACTGACCCGGACGACCATCTCAGTAGCTTTCGGTCAATAATGATGTTCCACGGAGCATCAGATGCGGTCCTCTGCCGCGCCTTCCCATCCACCCTCAGAGGATCCGCCCGAACCTGGTTCAATGCGTTGAAGCCAGGTTCCATTGATTCTTTCGATGAGCTGAGCCACCTTTTTATTGGCCAGTTCGTCAGCAGTCGCCGCCACCGACGAAGATCCGACTCCCTCTCCGAAGTCAAGCAGAGAGAGGGGGAGTCCCTGAGGAATTATCTTGGCCGTTTTAATAAGGCCATGTTGGAGGTCGACCACCTTAATCATGAGGTGGCTATGTCCGCCCTGGCGGGGGGGGGGGGGTTTCGAAGGAGAGCGACTTCTACCTGGCAATGGAGGTCAGCTACCCCCCATGTCTCTCTGATATGATGGCCCTTGCGGACAAGTACGCTAGGGTCGAGGAGTCGCGGAGGATGGCCCGCGCCGAGCAACAAAGACGAAGCAAGAGCCCAAAATCCCCGATAGGCATCGTCCTACCCGGCGGCCAAGTCCGCCTCGCCGCCAAAGAGTCCCTCCGCTGCCAAGAAATCGCTCCCGGAGTCCTCCTAGGCGATTTGACCGCTATACTCCGCTGACTGTGCCCCGGGCGCAAATCCTTATGGAGATAGAGCGCCAACTTCCCCGGCCGGTACCTCTCGAGGGAACCCGACCCAAAGAGATCCCGCCAAGTACTGCCGCTACCATAGGGAGCATGGCCATGACACTGAAGAATGCTGGCAGCTGAAGAATGAAATAGAGAGGCTGATTCGGCGGGGATGGCTGGATCAGTTCAGGAGGGCGCCCGAGCCGCAACGACAAGGAGGTGACCGTCATCTCGAGCTCCAACAACCTCCTCCTCCACCCAATCCGCCCGTAATTGGCCACATCAACATGATTGAAGAGGCCGGCGGATCGAGCCCCAGGGGCGGCGGTGAAGAACCAGCCCCAAAAAAGGCAAGGATGGGCGAACTCTCCTTCTCCGACGATGATCTTCTGGGAATACAACTTTCCCACGATGACGCATAGTTGTATCCCTTAATTTGAACGATTATGATGTAAGCCGAATCCTCATTGATAGTGGGAGCTCGGTAAATGTTTTGTACCTCGGTGTGTTTGCCAGGATGAAATTGCTCATGGAAAACCTTCGAGCCGTGGATTCCGCCCTGATGGGATTCACCGGCGACGTCATCATCCCGAAAGGAATCGTCACCCTGACGGTCCGTGCGGGAACCTGGCCCCTTGTGACCATTGTACAGACCGATTTCCTAGTGACCGACCTCAAATCCCCATACAACGCCATTTTCGGCAGGCCTGGCTTGATGTCCCTCAAGGCAGTTGTCTCTATCCCGCATCTGTCTATGAAGTTCCCCACCGAGCGAGGAATTGGAGTGGTTCGGGGGAGTCAGGCCATGGCTCGGCAATGTTTCGTTACGAGCCTTCAGTCTAGAATGCCCGAAGTTGACGGGCTAGACGCTCACGAAGACTTCGCCGAACAACGGGGAGAACCGGCAGAGGAATTGGAGGAGGTACCATTGGATGAAACTCAGCCCAACCGAACCGCAAGGATCGGGTCGCTACTCAAAGGAGAGTCTCGCCACAGGTTGATCAGATTCCTCCAGAGCAATGCCGACATCTTCGCCTGGACCGCCTCCGACATGCCAGGAATCAACCCCAAGGTCCTCGTCCACCATCTCAATGTGGACGAGATGCATAGGCCTATTAAGTAGAAGAAGAGGAGCTTCGCCCCAGAACGGCAAAAAGCCATTGAAGAAGAGGTCGACAAACTCATAAAGGCCAACTTCGTCCGAGAGGTAAATTACCCAAACTGGCTATCAAATGTCGTCATGGTGAAAAAGTCGAACGACAAATGGAGGATCTGTATCGACTTCACCGACCTCAACAAGGCCTGCCCGAAGGACAGCTTCCCCCTCCCTTGGATCGATCAGCTCGTGGACGCCACCTCAGGCCACCAGATGCTGTCATTCATGGACGCCTATTCCGGCTACAATCAGATCCGAATGGCCCCCGAGGATGAAGAAAAGACCGCCTTCATAACCGATCGAGGTACCTACTGTTACCGTGTTATGCCTTTTGGCCTTAAGAATGCAGGGGCAACCTACCAGCGGCTGATCAACAAGGTGTTCAAAGAGCAAATCGGCCGGAACATGGAGGTATACGTGGACGACATGCTGGTCAAAAGCAAGGAAGCGTCACGACATATTGAGGACCTCTCGGAGAGCTTTGCAACGTTGCGCAAATATAAGATGAAACTCAACCCGACCAAGTGCGCCTTCGGCGTCAACTCAGGGAAGTTCCTCGGCTTCATGGTCTCCCAGCGAGGTATCGAAGCCAACCCCCAGAAGATTCAAGCTCTCCAACAAATGGCGCCCCCTGCATCTGTAAAAGAGGTCCAGCGCCTAACCGGAAGGATAGCGGCCCTTAACCGTTTTGTGGCACGGTCGGCTGAGAGATGTCTCCCCTTCTTCAAAACTCTCCGATCGGCCAAAAACTTCCGGTGGACTCCCGAGTGCCAAAGGTCATTCCAAGATCTCAAGAAGTACCTCGGCTCGCCCCCACTCCTCAGCAGTCCGACCCCAGGAGAAACCTTATTTTTATACCTGGCTGTCTCGGAGAATGCGGTTTGTTCGGTGCTAGTCAAAGAAGAAGGCAAAGTCCAAAAGCCGATCTATTATGTGAGCAGGTTGCTCCGCGATGCGGAGACAAGGTACAGCAGGATTGAAAAGATGGTGCTGGCCTTAATCACCTCAGTTCGAAAGCTACGACCGTATTTCCAAGCACACTCCGTAACGGTCCTGACTGACCAACCCATCAAGGCGGTGGTCCACCGTCCAGAAACATCGGGGAGAATGACCAAATGGGCCGTCGAGCTAAACGAGCACGACATACATTTTCAGCCTCGCCCAGCCATCAAAGCCCAAGTACTGGCCGACTTCCTCCTCGAGTGCACCATCCCAGAGGACGTTTCTGTCCCAGACTCCCTTGAAGAGCCAAAGTCCGGAGCCCGGTGGCTCCTCCACGTCGACGGGTCGTCCAATGCCCATCACTCCAGTGCGGGTCTAGTTCTTACTAGTCCTGAGGGGATGACTTTCGAGTATGGCATCCGATTCTCCTTCCCGGCTTCCAACAACGAAGCCGAGTACGAAGCTTTGTTGGCCGGTCTCCGGATCGCCCACAATCTGAAGGTGGAGAAGCTCAACGCCTTCATCGACTCTCAGCTGGTAGCCGGCCATGTTCGGGGAGAATTTGAAGCTCGGGAGCCGAACATGATTCGATATCTCCAGGAGGTGCGTAACTTGCTTCCCCATTTTGCCGAATTTGAAATTATTCAGATCCCCAGATCCGAGAACGCCCATGCCGACCTACTCTCCCGACTGGCAACCACGGAGACGATGGATGCCGAACAAAAGTTCCACCTGGAGACTCTGGAAAAACCGAGTACCACGGAGGCCGGCCGGGTGACGCAAGTGGAGGCCGAACCATCCTGGTTCGACCCTATCCTCAAATATCTCAAAGAAGGGTCGCTTCCGTCCGACCGAAGAGAGGCTAGGAAGCTGAAGCTGCAGGCCATCCACTACGTGTTGATTGACAACCAACTGTACAAGCGGTCATTTTCCATGCCGCTGCTTAGGTGCCTTCGCCCATCAGAAGCGGACTACGCTCTGCGCGAGGTACATGAAGGGATTTGCGGTAACCATTTGGGAAGCCGGTCCCTCTGCCACAAGGTGCTGCGACAAGGCTACTACTGGCCGACCATGCAAAAAGACGCGGACGATCTAGTTCGCACCTGTGACCCCTGCCAAAGGCATTCAAGCATCCAAAGGCTCCCCTCCGCCAAGCTAGTTTCCATATCCTCTGCTTGGCCCTTTGCCAAGTGGGGGATGGACATCCTCGGCCCATTCCCGCTTGCAACAGGGCAGCGGAAATTCTTGTTTGTCGCCATCGACTACTTCACCAAATGGGTCGAAGCGGAAGCGGTCGCACAAATTACCGAGGCACGGGCCCGAGACTTTGTGTGGAGGTCCATCATTTGCCGATTCGGCCTCCCTCATACTATAATCACCGATAACGGCAAGCAATTCGATAACTCCAAGTTCCACCAGTTTTGTGAGGAACACGGAATCCGTCACCACCTTACTTCGGTCGGGCACCCACAAGCCAACGGAGCAGCCGAAGTAACCAACAGAACCCTCCTCCAGGGAATCAAAGCTCGCCTCTCCAGAGCCCAAGGCAGGTGGGCAGATGAGCTACACC
This sequence comes from Calamus simplicifolius, assembly GCA_900491605.1. Lineage (NCBI taxonomy): Eukaryota > Viridiplantae > Streptophyta > Magnoliopsida > Arecales > Arecaceae > Calamus > Calamus simplicifolius. The sequence goes on along the minus strand of UESW01003935.1, from coordinate 462,705 downwards.
ATGTCTTGTGGGCTTACCGCACAACCCCGAGAATCCCGACCGGCGAAACTCCATTCCGAATGGCTTTCGGCACAGAGGCCGTTATCCCTGTGGAGGTCGGCCTTCCGTCATTGCGGGTATAAAGCTACTCGGAGGAGGCTAGCGACGAACAACTCCGCACCAACCTCGACCTGATAGAGGAAATCAGAGAGAAGGCTCGGATCAGAACGGCTGCCTATCAACAAAGGGTGGCTCGTTACCACGCTTCCAGAGTTAGAGGGAAGACCTTCCTGCCCGGCGACCTTGTCCTCCGAAAGGCCTCTGTTTCCAAACTGCTGGAGCAAGGAAAGCTGGCGCAAAACTGGGAGGGCCCATATCAGGTCGCGGAGATTATTGGACCGGAAAGCTACAAGCTGCAGGATCTGGATGGGAAGTCCATTCCCCGGACTTGGAACGCGGACAACCTTCGTAAATATTATCAATAGGGTATGTCCTCTCTGAATTCATCTTCGCATGCCTCCCTACACATTCCTGCTTATCTGTTTCCTCAAAACCTGTTGCGTGAATCATTATGCACTATATTGCTATAAATTGCAAGGAGAAACAGATACTGCTTACCAATCCTCGGCACAACCGAGCTGTCTGTTCGAACAGGAATCTCCAAACCTTGGCAGGGCCAAGTAAAATATTCTCTGAACCTCGGCAGGGCCGAGCAACAAATCTCCGAACCTTGGCAGGGCCAAGTAAAATATTTCTCCAAACCTCGGCAGGGCCGAGCAACAAATCTCCGAACCTTGGCAGGGCCAAGTAAAATATTTCTCCGAACCTCGGCAGGGCCGAGCAACAAATCTCCGAACCTTGGCAGGGCCAAGTAAAATATTTCTCCGAACCTCGGCAGGGCCGAGCAACAAATCTCCGAACCTTGGCAGGGCCAAGTAAAATATTTCTCCGAACCTCGGCAGGGCCGAGCAACAAATCTCCGAACCTTGGCAGGGCCAAGTAAAATATTTCTCCGAACCTCGGCAGGGCCGAGCAACAAATCTCCGAACCTTGGCAGGGCCAAGTAAAATATTCTCCGAACCTCGGCAGGGCCGAGCAACAAATCTCCGAACCTTGGCAGGGCCAAGTAAAATATTTCTCCGAACCTCGGCAGGGCCGAGCAACAAATCTCCGAACCTTGGCAGGGCCAAGTAAAATATTTCTCCGAACCTCGGCAGGGCCGAGCAACAAATCTCTGAACCTTGGCAGGGCCAAGTAAAATATTTCTCCGAACCTCGGCAGGGCCGAGCAACAAATCTCCGAACCTTGGCAGGGCCAAGTAAAATATTCTCCGAACCTCGGCAGGGCCGAGCAACAAATCTCCGAACCTTGGTAGGGCCAAGTAAAATATTTCTCCGAACCTCGGCAGGGCCGAGCAACAAATCTCCGAACCTTGGCAGGGCCAAGTAAAATATTCTCCGAACCTCGGCAGGGCCGAGCAACAAATCTCCGAACCTTGGCAGGGCCAAGTAAAATATTCTCCGAACCTCGGCAGGGCCGAGCAACGAATCCTCCGAGCCATGGCAAGGCCAGGTAAAAGTCATTCGGGCTAAAACCCCAGCGAAAAAGCCTAAGTATACAGGCCTCGACCAAAGCCGAACGGCCCCCAAATAGTCCCCGAAGGACTTCGTCCGGTTTAAAAACGAGCGCGTTAAACAAAAACCGTCGACGCGCAAGAAGAAGCCACCATTGGCAAACCCCCTCTTGAGGCCATCGAGCCCCACGTAGTCGGCCAAAGGCCCCAAGCAGAGCTAGGAGATTTCCCTCTCTGCTACTGAAAACCTTTGGGTGACGCCCCTATAACCCGTCGTTCAAAGAGCCTATATCAACGCGCAAAAATGACGGGGCCACGCCAACACCCTGATTCATCACACGAGTCAAGGCCATAAACTCTTAAAGAAAGGGACTTCAAAAATAAGATCCATCTTTCATTCATAAAAAGGGGGACTACAAAGAGGCAGTAAAAAACAAAAACAAGAAGGGAGGCCCTAAATCAGAATTCGGAGTCACTCCCGGAGGCTAGCAGCTCCTCCAGGCGCTCCGTCAGGTCAGCCACCTGCTGACGAAGGGACGTAATTTCCTCCCTCTGCAGTCCATCAACCGGCATGAGGCCTCCGCCTCCCTGACCGACACGTCCAAGAATTCTTCGGCGGTCCTCGCAAGCTGCTCATTATTCGCAAAAGCCGACGCTAGGCCCTCTCCGTCAACAGTGACGGAGGTGCGCCTCCCCTCCGAACGCGGCAGGCTGTCAAGCGAGGAACGCGACCCAACCGACGATCGCCCTGGAGAGGCCATTTTTCCTGAACTTATACCGAGGGATGGCCAAAACCAATGCCCCTCGGTCGTATTTATACTCGCCAAGCAGGTATCTCTATCGGTCGCGCCGTAGCCACCGATCCATAAGAACTTGCCATGCGTCGCCGCTTCAACGCTTGCGAAATCCGAAGTGTCGCGCCCCATCCCGAGCGAGGTCGATAAGCGCGAGTGGATTGCTTGGGAATTCCCCAAGCAAACATTTTCCGATCTGTCGGCCCTCGCAATAAATGCGTTCGGCGCTTCCCCGAGCCTCTTAATGCTGGCCTCTTTTTTGGGAAACGCGGAAGTCCGGCATTCGGCCAATAACCTGTCCCCTCGGGAAGAGTGGCATCGCCAATAAAAGCGCGACAGTATACCGCCCGTTCCGCTCTGGCGCCCCCTTATCAAGCGCCACGTGGACTTAACGCTGTGGCCCACAATGACAATTGAGTCGCTCCCTTGAGCCCGGATCTCCGAACCTCGGCTGGGCCGAGCGAGCTAAATCTCCGAACCTTGGCAGGGCCAAGTAAAACATTCTCCGAACCTCGGCAGGGCCGAGCAACAGATCTCCGAACCTTGGCAGGGCCAAGTAAAATATCCTCCGAACCTCGGCTGGGCCGAGTGACTAAATCTCCGAACCTTGGTAGGGCCAAGTCAATGATCTCCAAACCTCGGCTGGGCCGAGCGAGCTAAATCTCTAAACCTTGGCTGGGCCAAGTCGCTTATCTCCGAACCTCGGCAGGGCCGAGTGACAACATCTCCGAACCTCGGCAGGGCTGAGTGACAAAATCTCCGATCCTTGGCAGGGCCAAGACAAATACCTTCGAAACTCGGCCGACCCGAATGACAGGTTCCCTGAACCATGATGAGGAAAAGTACGGATTCCCTGAACTTCGGCCAAGGCCGACCCACGATAAACCGAGCCCCGGTAAAAGCGAAGCACAAAAATATCAGGCTTCTGACCAGAGTAAGGAGCATGCTTCGCCGAATGATTTCTGTACCGCCACACACGAACCTCGATTAGTTCGGACGGCGCGAGACCCTCGTCTAAGGACGAGCGGAACACATTTATACCCCACAAACATCAATAACTACAAGTTCGGCACAAGAAAAGATAGAGATTGAAAAACAGAATATAACTCTCTTTATTGCCGACCGAGATCAGTTACAAATGCCTCACAGGCGTTACAAGAGCATTGAAATGCATAAAATAAAGGCAAATACAAAACTCGGACAACTGCTCCAAAGCAGACCTAGGCGACTGTGATGTTCCGACGTCCGGATCGACAAATCAGGCAAACCACGAAACAATCAGTCCGCCTGGACGGATGATAAAGCTGACCCTCCATGGCCCCGGATGAATTAAAAGATCCAAAAGGAGGCATGGCCCGCGGATGCTGATTCTGAGGATTCGGACGACCCGGCCCGCTCCCCTAGGAGGGGGTGCCGGATCGCAGGCCGCCGTCCAGCCGAGGAACCGGGACCATCCGACCCCGGTTGCTTCCATATTCTCCCTTCCGTGGCAAGGATTCCCCTCAGAGAAGGGACGGGAACCCAAGCCAGCGAAAGAGGGAGAGTCTGTGCATGCTACGGGGGTGTCGATACGCTTCCTACCGTAAGCCCCCCGTAACGGGCCACAAAGATCACATAGGAAGCGCATATGTGCGCTCTCCGTATGATCTCTGCGCCCCCCTTGTGCGCTCTCCATGTGATCTCCGGGACCCATCCCCTAAGGGCGAGCCATTCTTCGGCAGCTCCCCAGTCGCCCCAGCTATCCGCGGCAAGGAGCCCATGAGAAGAAAGCTTGATCCTCCCACTCGTAGCAGCAGAGAAATGAGCATAATGGAAGCTCTAAGGGAAAATACACTTTGGGGATAACTAAACATGACCCCTTTCTCCCCTTTTTATAGGCAGGAAAAAGCCGGGAAAAGCTATCAAAGCTGAAAGTCCCGAGATTCAAACACCTGGCCCACGCCTCCACGTGGCCCCTCAGGATAGACGCAGCCCCACTGCGCGCCAAGCCCACCACCCGAGTTATGACGTGTACGAAGATCCCCTCCTGATCCCGAATCACTATCATTTAATACGGGCGATCACCTGCCAACACCTCAAAACTGGCGGGCTCAGAATATCGTCCTTCAAAAGTGACATTCTCCAATGGCGGGCGGTTGCGTGCGCGGCAAGTGATCCGCATAGGAAAAGAGCACCTTCCGGAAAGCTCCGATGCGGCTTTATTCCCCCCACTACGCCGTATCATCGATTCTGGTGAAATAAAAACAAAATCACCTGCGGAACAGCAGGGCGTTGACAGAATAGCAGAAAGCGCGAAGACCTACTTTTTCTGTCGGTCCCAGCCGATCTATTTTTCTTGTCGGCCCCAGCCGACCTATTCTACCTGTCGGCCCCAGCCGACCTATTCTTCCTGTCGGCCCCAGCCGACCTATTTTTCTTGTCGGCCCCAGCCGACCTATTTTTCCATCGGCCCCAGCCGACCTACTCTGCCTGTCGGCCCCAGCTGACCTATTTTTCTTGTCGGCCTCAGCCGACCTATTTTGCATGTCGACCCAGCCGACCTATTTTGCCTGTCGGCCTCAGCCGACCTATTTTTGTCCGGCCTCAGCCGACCTACTTTTCCGTCGGCCCCAGCCGACCTACTTTTCTTATCGGCCCCAGCGACCTACCTTCCTCGTCGGCCCAAACCGACCTGTTTTGCCTATCGGCCCAAGCCAGTACGTTTTCCTAGCCTCGAAACGAAAATGACCCAAGGGCATCAACGAGCCATAGGTCACTCACGATCGAGGCGAGACTAAACGACAGCAAAGTCACGCAAGAAAGACACTTAAATGGAAACAGGAAATTCTTTCACTATGAAATGTCAGACAAATGTCTAAAGAACGAAATACAAGAACAGCTCCTAAGAACCGGGAGCCGCACCGGCTTTAGAAAAGCCCTCAGTCGCATCTGTGGAAGCGTGACTAGGTTCGCCCTTCTCCAATATTTTCGCCCCCTCTGCGGCAGTTTGCGACCGTCCCTCAGAAGCTGCAGCTTCGCTGGGACCAGGGGCGCCGCCAAGCTCGGCGTCAGAAACATCAACATATTCGTCTTCATCTTCTTCTTCGGACTCGCCATCTTCGGATTTTCAGCACTCAGGAAAGAAAGATCCCATTCCGGGTGCCCACTGAGTATCCTCTGTTGCACTCTTCCATCCCATGATGGAAGCGTCTACGCTGATAGCGTCTTGCCTCCCTTGAGTATGGCGAGCTGCATGTTGGCCTCGGTGGCCCGTTTCTCAGCCTCTGCGACTTGGGCCCGCAAAATGATATTTTGCTCCTCGAACTCGCCGGCCCGCGTCTCGAATTCTGAGCTCTTATTGCGGCTGGACACAAGCTCGCCTTGAAGAGCCCGAACCTCCAGCCCAACTCCGCCATCTGAAAAGGCCGAGATAAGTCGGCGTCACAAGAAACCAGTAGAAAAAACTAAAAAGGGGAAGAATGAGGTCGTACCTCCTCCTCTCGTCTGGCCAACCTCTTGGCCGACTCCTCAGCCTCGCTCTGGCTCTTGTCCTATCAGCCCGACCAGCTCAACTCTCTCTTGCAGGTTGTTGATCTTCAACTGCTTGGCTCCGATTGCCTCCTGGGCTTGGGTTAGCTCGTTGTTCACTCGAGCTATCACCCCTTGTTGCCATTTAGCGCCCTCCTTCAAATGGGCAATTTCGCTGTCGCGGCGCTTCAGTCGCTCCTCCACCTCGCCAAGCATCCTGGTTAAACGCTTCCTCTCGTCGGCGGCTTCCTTCCCCAGCCGACCCATACTCTCGCTATGCTCTCTCTGCATCGCCTTCACCTCCGCGGAATGCCTCGACTCGATTCTAGCCAGCTCCAGGCACGCATTGTCATTTCTCGCCAGGAGTTCCTGCAACTCCTCCACCCGCGCTTCTGCTGGGATATCTCGGCCTGGGCAGCTTGATATGCCGCCCTTATCCCCTGCAAGCCCCTATCGCTAATTGCCATGAGTTCCTCGAACTTCTCAGACACCTTCAGCCGCGACTGGAGCTCGGCATTAGCCCTCCTGGCTTGAACACTGGCCCCCGTCGCCAAACTCAAGCCCAGCATATCGCCCGGGAAAGCAAAACGCTCTGCAAAGGCAAAAACGAATAAGAGCCCACGATGGGGTCAATCGAGAAACACCTACCGCACGAGAAAAGTAACTCACCCGCGAGGCGTAGGCCCGAGTCATCCTCATCAGGGTTGTGTTATCGATATCGGGAAGGAGATGGATGCTCTCGGCCACGCCCTGCTGACCGAATGCAGCATCCACCAACTCCAAATCGGCAAACTTGTCCGACAAAGGGTCCGCCCCCGGATACAGGGCCGACCTCATCAACGCGAAAAACGCCTCCTCAACGCCGGCGCCTGAACTGCTGGGCTGACCGTCCCCGCCTGAGGGACCGACGTGGGCAACCTCCGCCCGAGAGGCTCCCAATTTCCCAGCCTCCTCCGTCAAGGCCCTGGCTTGGGCCTCTTCGGATAATTCAGCTAGCCCAAGTGCCAGCTTCCCCAAAACCTTTTTCGAAGAAGCTCCCAATGCGGAGCTCCCGCCTTGCCGCGTCTCCTCCTTCGACGCCCCTTCCTCGGCAACCACCATTTGTGTCTCCCCACCGGGCCCCCCGAGGTCCCGGCTTGCTCTGCCACTTGCATCTCCCCCGCAGGCTCCCCGAAGCCTCAGTCTGACCTGCCTCACTGCTTCCGGACTCCCCCGCAGAGAGACCGGGAGAAGGCTCCCCCTGCACCTCTCCAGCTGCGGCTGCCGCCTCTCCCTCTCCTACCAGAGCCAATGGCGGTCCCACGGGGACAGTAGGCTCCTCGGCGATAACCACCTCCGCCAAATCCGCCGCTGATTCCTCTTTCAGGGGGGACGCGGTCGGGCGAGCCATCGGAGCCTCGTCCGAGCTGTCCGAGATCTCTAACAAGAGAGGGTCGGAGGCCATAACCGCTCTCCCTGGGCTCTCCTTCGCCCCCGGCGCTTCTGCCATGACTGCTCCAGCGCCCGGCGGACTCCTTGCGGAAGTATGGGCCCTTTTTTCGGGCCGGCCACTATCCGCGCCGCTACCCTTCCCCGGGGCATTTTCCTCTCTTCCTCTTGGAGAGGTTCGACAACGCCGACCTTGCGGCTATCAGAACATAACACACATACTCAGGACTAGGCACACTAATCGAGAAAATACACAACACGAAAGGGACTCACCTTGCGGGTCGGCTGAGCCCGGCTGCGAAGAGGGCCCCCTCCGATAGCAGATCGTTAGCCGAAAATACCTGTCTGTTACGGAGAACGTCCAAGTCCTTCTCCTCCTGCGCCGACAGAGCCGGATGCGTCTCCGCATCCCTTGCAACACTCCCCCACCTCCGAGGAAAGTCGGAACCGATGTTCCCCTCCGCAATAACAAACCGACTCTTCCACCCCTTGATGGAAGAGGGCTTATCCGCGATTACGTTGAAGGATCTCGGGGCCCGATTTAGGGCCACTCCAATTTCCTCCCGAGAATCAGGTGGTAGCAGGTGCGGAAAAGGGGAAGGGTGGCGACGATCCAAATCTGGTGGCACATCGAGATGAATCCGATGATATTTCGCCAGCTGTTCGGAGCCACCATTGACGGGCTGATATTGTAGTGGGTCATGATCTCCTTCACAGGGGGTGGAGAGAAAAATGAAGACCCGCCTTCAAACTATCTTCGTAGATGAAGACCCCAGACTCTAAGTCCCGGGTAACTCTATCTTCGAGTTCCGGCGCCCATAGAACGACGTCCAAGGGCAAGCCATACCGCTGATGAATCCTCCCCAAGTCCTCGGCAATAATTTTGGAGGCCACATCATCGGGGCTCATCGCCATTGAAAGAGGTACCAAACGAAAACGATAAGCATCAAAAAAGATGGAAAGCCAGAACCCTTTTGAAAGCAAAACGAGAAGACGCCGAGAGCACGCGCACATATATATATACGCAATGCGGCCGTCACTTCGCTTCTCCGCCAAGGAAGCCGCCCTGAAGAGGCGGGGCGTCTCATCCCAGCATCCGGAATCGCCTCGACAAACACCCGATCGATCGGGATTCGTAGCGTGGCGCAATCCCAACCGTCGCTTGTGGAGGAGCCTTAGCCCCGAAGGCGGGATGGCCCTGTCGCATTAATTAGGGCATCATTGCGCGAGCTGTCTAAACCAAGACGTCCCATCCGTGACGCGCCATTTGAACTTGTGCTCCCTACGCCCGAACCTACGCTTCAAACTAGGGAGTGGAGGGCATGTGTTGAGGGGTAAAATCGTCATTACATTAACATCCGTGTGAGGCAGCTAAGGCTAACCTCCTCCCTTCGGCCCTTCCGGGCTTCCGTAGCTCGGCCCCTCCGGGCTTCCGTAGCTCGGTCCCTCCGAGCTTCCATAGCTCGGCCCTTCCGGGCTTCCTAGCTCGGCCCTTCCGGGTTTCCGTAGCTCGGCCCCTCCGGGCTTCTATAGCTCGGCCCTTCCGGGCTTCTATAGCTCGGCCCTTCCGGCTTCCGCAGCTCGGCCCTTCCGGGCTTCTATAGCTCGGCCCTTCCGGGCTTCCATAGCTTGGTCCTTTCGGGCTTCCGTAGCTCGGCCCTTCCGGGCTCCCGTAGCTCGGCCCTTCCAGGCTTCTGTAGCTCGGCCCCCTCCGGGCTTCCATAGCTCGGCCCCCTCCGGGCTTCCATAGCTCGGCCCTTCCGGGCTTCTATAGCTCGGCCCCTCCGGGCTTCCGTAGCTCGGCCCTTCCGGGCTTCCATAGCTCGGCTCTTCCGGGCTTCCATAGCTCGGCTTCATTTGCGATCCGCAGCCTAACACTTACCTCCGCGGAACCTAACACGGGAGAGCCCAAGCCTACCAGAACGGCATCCTAGACAAGGAATCATGTCGGGACGTGGCCTAAAGCCTATCATAACCGCCCCAGGCCTACTCAACCAGATCTCGAGGCATCAAGGAGCTCTTCCAGTCGTCAATCTCTGAACAAATAGGGTACGGATTCTAACGGCCCCACAACGGCCTGATTCTGTCCGTCTCCGTATCGTAAAAACCTCCGAACCTTCCAGAAGGCGCTCAAGACCCAAGTGACAGTCTATAAATATCAGACTCACAGATTCCTCAGGTACGCAACTCTCTGGACACACTCTCTCCCTGGGCACGGGCACGCGCCTCTTCCACGCGCGCCTCCCGGCTCTCTCGAGCAGCTCGTCGGCGCTCCTGCCCCCTGGAGCTTCCGATTGGCCACCCCCGGAGAGGTCTCCCGAAGAGATCCACCTCCCCACTGTCTGGTTGATCACCGATTTCTTCTCCACTGACTTAAGCGTCGGAGGGCCTTCCGCGGAGGACCACCCCCAGTGTCCCCCCGCGTGTGGGCTTCTTTTTGCAGGTCCGTCCCCTCTTCCCGGAGACCGACCGCGCCCGAGTCGGAGGACGAATCCCGGCGGCAACAATTATATTATAACAGGATATTATATTATTATTGTAATTATGCTATATTTTTGTATAATCTTATAATATTAAATTAATTATATTAATATAAAAATAATATTAAAACCGTGAACAAGCTGGGGTTATTGAGTTTGGCGGTGATTCTAAAGTAGAATGATCTAAGATCACCATCACACAGAATCATCAAGGTGTAATCAAATATGGGGAAAAAAGATGGTTTATCAGGGTTTTCTTCTGTCCCAAGGTAAAGTTCTCCTGCGACTGCTTTAAGATTTGGGTTTTCTTCGTCTTCTCCAATCTCGGTTGCCCTGCAACTATTTCTTGCTTTCCCCGGGTTGTGATATGGCTTCCTCGTCGGCTCATGGTCTGGATGCACCGGATGACTCGAGGAAGGCTGGTGGTCCATGGCACCGGTCACCTTTGGGACACTACGGCTGGGATGCTCCGTCTCCCTCTCCGGCAGAGGTAGAGGAATTGATCAGACTATTTTCGGACATCATCCAAGTGCCGGTTAGCTCACTGGAGAGTGAGGCTAGCTCTTGGGGTGAGAAGGCGCTGCTTGCCCGTACTCTCTCCCGATGGGTGCCGGCGGAGGCGATCATAAGAGAACTTCATCATGCTGGTATTTTGAAGAAATTGAGGTGATTTCACTGGCTCACAGGCACTATCTAATCCGACTCTCTGAGCTTCATGCCAAAGACCAAATTCTAGGGAGGCTCTGGGTGATTAATGGCCAGGTTCTTGCGGTGGCATAATGGAAGCCTGAATTTGTCCCGTCGAAAGACTCCATGCTTCAAGCTTTGGTCTGGATCCATCTTCCCCTGTTGCCAATCGAATTCTAGGCTGATGACATCCTCTCCTCCATCCTCTCGGTGGCTTGGGAGTTCTTGTACTCGGATGAGTCCACCAGAGCACGAAAACGGGGTGGTTTTGCTCGGGTTTGCGTCCGCGTCGATCTGGGCTTCCCCCTCCAGCCTGGAGCTCGAGTTCATGGGATCGGCGACCCCTTCTGGCAGCAGTTCTCCTTTGAGAACATTGAGGGCATCTATGCTTGGTGTGCTTCTTTGCACATCACTGGACCGTGCGTGCCTCGGGGGAGCCGGTCTCTCCATCGGCTAGTCCAAAGTTTGGACCCTGGATGGCTGTCGTCCGACGTCGTCGACCCCCAGGAACAGCGTCCGGTCCCATCTGTGGTTGATCGATCGGACCTTGCTTCCTCTCCTGTTTCTAAGGACGGTTGGACTATTCCTAAGAAGATAGCTCATCGTCAGCTTCCTCCCTCCTCTGTCTCGTTGATGTTGACACCAGGTCAGGGGGTCGGATGGGGTGAGTCGTCGGGTTCCGGATCGTCTGAGTTGCTGGCTCGGGAGTTCTGCTTGCAGCCTTAGTCAGTGAGCAAGGCCCTGGTTCCAGTGCCAATTGTTCTTGGTCAAGGGATCCAGGTTGACCCCAGGAGGAGTATGAGCGTGCCGGTTGGCACTGTTGCTCAATTTCAGAAGGCAGCTAAGGATGGCATTCAGGCGGTTACCCCTGAGACTGATTCTTTGTTGTCTGAATGTTGTGAGGCCAGTACCTTTCCGAAATTGGGCCTGGGTATCGGTACCGGGAGCCTGTCTCCCAGTAAGGACCTCGTCTCGGGTCCTTCTAAGTGGGCCCATCCTATGGAGACCTTGTCTAAGAGGATGCCCTCCTGAACTTCCAAAGGTAAAGGAAAGGCCTCACTTATCGGTAGAGGTGGTGATCAGGCAGCCTTTACGTTTGTGGCTTCCTCGGTTACTGGCCGGGGGTTGGTGGCCCTGTCTAGCCCTGGGGCCAAGAAGGCCCGGGGTCGGGTAGGGACCGCCCTGGGGACTGGTTCTGATTCTACACATTCGATCCACCTGGAGACATGCACTCATGAATTAGCTGTTATTCAGCTAAAACAGGGCATTAAGTCGACTGATTTCGTTGTTTTGATGGATTCAGTCTAGACAGATAATTGCGGTGATACAGGATCCCTGGATTGCTCTGAGGCATTATCAGGTGATACGGAGGTTCTGATGGAATCAGTCCAGGCTGCTGATTGCAGAGATATGGGATATCTGGAGTGTTCTGAGGAGATGTCGGGGGTGATGGTCGAGGCTCTCCCCAATCCAGCCTCACCATGAAGATGCTCATCTGGAATGTGAGAGGAGCATTGAAACCATCATTTCGCTCTTCATTTGGAAGGCTTATGCAGCTTCACTCTTTTGATATTTGCATTTTATTGGAGACTCGGCTTTCTGGGGCTAGCCTGGCCCATTTTCATAGATAGATTGCTCGAGCTTGGGTTTCGTATGCTATTGAGTGCACTGGTCTTTCAGGGGGCATCGTGGCTCTATGGAGGAACGAGAGTATCAAGGTGGATGCTTTCCATAGCTGTGGTCAACAGGTTGCGTTGGTCATTTCTGAGGGAAGTGCTACCCCTTGGCTCCTTTCGGGAGTTTATGCCAGCACTCATTTTGGGAGCGTCGGGTGCTTTGATCTGAGATTCAGTCTCCTCTTGACCAGGGGTTTCCCTCCCTCATTGCTGGAGATTTTAATTGTATTTTGGGAGCTACTGAGAAGAAAGGTGGTGGGGCTTCTTATGGTGCTGTGGGCCGAGCGGAGTTTAGGAATTTTATTTCTTCAGCTGGTCTATTGGATTTGGGTTTCCAGAGACCGCAATTCACTTAGTGCAACAATCGGCAGGGTTCAACTAGAGTATGGGAAAGATTGGACAGGGCCTTGGCCTCTTCTTCTTGGCTTCAGCTTTATTCGTCTGTCTCGGTTACTCACTTGCCCAGAATTGCCTCTGACCACTATCCTGTTCTTATTTCTACTGATATCACCTCTCAGCGGCATAGGCAATTTAGATTTGAGAAGTTTTGGACCTCCTATTCTGCTGCTCATTCCATCATTACTCAGGTCTAGCGGTTACCTGTCATAGGTAATGCCATTTATCGGCTCTCTAGACGTCTAGAGCTAGACGTCGCCTTTCTAGATGGCATAAACTGGAGGTTAGGGATATTGTCAGACAAGTGGAGCAGTTGAGTCTATCATCTCTTCACTCCAGGCTAAAGAGGACTTGGAGGGTTCACTTTCTTCTAATGACCTATCGTCCCTACGATCTAGTTTGGCGCTCCACCACTCCCTTCTGCTGCAGCAGGAGACTTTTTGGAGACAGCGGTCCCGTATCCAGTGGATTCAGGAAGGGGATTATAACATTAGATTTTTCTACCAAGCCACTCAGAAATACCGAGCGGGCAACCGTATTAGGCATATAGCTGATGAGGAGGGTCAGCTACATGAGGATACTCAGGTGATTAGGGATCAGTTCCTTAATTTCTTTCATACCAGGTGGACTGAGCAGGCAGGTGTGGGGTCCCTGTTCACCCTGTTCTGTCTCCCAATAGAGTTACTGCTGCTGAGAATGACACTCTTATTCGGCCTATTGCTTCGGAGGATATTCGGTTGGCTTTGTGGGAGCTTGGTGCTGATAAGGCCCCTGGGCCGGATGACTTTCATCCGTTTTTCTTTCGTCATTATTGGGATATCCTGGGGGAGAACTTAGTGCAGGCGATCCAGCTTGTCTTTCATCTCAAATATATTCCCTCTGAGTGGAATCGAACCTTCATTACCTTGGTTCCTAAGAGGCCTGATGCTTCCAGCCCTCAGCACTTTCGGCCTATCAATTTGTGTACTACCTTATATAAGGTTTGCGCTCATCTCCTAGTTACTAAGCTTCGTTGGGTTATCCCTTATCTCATTTCTCTAGAGTAGGGGACTTTTCTCAGAGGGCGTAGTATCACTGATAATGCTTTACTAGTTCAGGAGTTCATGCATGACCTTCGACGAGCTTCAGGGCGTCAAGGGCTCATGGCCATAAAGCTGATATGGAGAGGGCTTATGACAGAGTTAGTTGGGATTTCCTGTACTACTCTCTTCAGGAGTTTGGGTTTCAGGAGCTACTTATTGATTGTATCATGGCCTGTATTCAGCGCCCGTCGTTCTCCATCCTCATCAATGGAGACTGTACTGATTATTTCCATTCTGAGGTTGGGCTGAGACAAGGATGTCCTCTATCCCCGTTTCTGTTTGTTCTATCGGCTGATGCTCTATCTCGGGCTCTTCGCCAGGCTCAACGGGACTCTGCTCTTGACCCTTACCGGGCTGGCTCCCAGGGGCCCTCGATTTTTCACTTGTTGTTTGTTGATGACTGCATCTTCCTGGGCAGGCTACTGTAGCCAATGCGACCACGTTTGCTTTTATTCTCCAGACTTACTATTTTGCCTCTGGTCAGAAGGTTAACATTACTAAGTCAGTGATTTGTTTTAGTCCGAGGGTAACTCCTTCTTGTAAGGGGTCTATTATGCAGATCATGAGCATTTCTATGCAGTCGGCTTGGCTCTCCTATCTGGGGATTCCTATCACTGGTAGAAGGCCCAGGATCTCAGATTTTAGTAATCTCGAGACGATGATTGTGATCGACTAGAGGGGTGGCAGGTCACTAGGCTATCTATGATGGCGAGGATTATTCTCATTCGATCGGTGCTCACTTCTCTTCCTCTCTATTTGTTATCTAATGCTGCTGTCCCATTGACTTGTCTGAGGAAGATTGAGCGATACTTCAGGGACTTTCTCTGGGGTTCGTCACAGGATTGCCATGCTGTTCATCTTTTAGCCTGGGATTGTGTTTGCTTGCCGATCTCGGAGGGAGGGCTTGGGATCCAGTCCCTTACTGTTCGGAGGGAGGCATTGATTGCTAGGCATGCCACTCATTTTTTGCTTGATCCGCACTGTATGTGGAGTTCATTTATTAGTGCCAAGTATGGGGACTGGACTTCTTCCACTAATCTGCAGCCGGCTCGGGGACACTCTTTCTTCTGGAAAGAGGTTTGTAGTCACGCTCCGGCAATCCTTCACAGCATCTCCTGGATTATTGGTAATGGTGCCTCCGTGGATGTTGCTTATGACTCATGGATTGCTGACCTCCCTTTGTCTCGGTGGCCTACTTTTGTTAGCACTGCCATTCCTCCTGGCATGCGTGTCAGTGATCTTACGATGCATGATCATTCTTCCTGGTCTACCCCTTTGCTGTCTCGCTTCTTTGGGAAGAGCTTCTGCGTCGCATTGTTTCTATTCCTCTTTCCTCGAATCATTCCCCTGACATCAGGGTTTGGAGGCGATCCTGTTTGCCGCGCGCTCCCATCAGGGACCTTCTCCAGATTTATAGAGCTCCAACCCAACTGTTGGTAGATATGGCTTGGATTTGGCGTTCTCCCATTCATCCCAGGGTTCGTCTTTTTCTATGGAAGCTTGCATGGAATTATCTTCTTACATGCTCCGTGCTTCTAGACGTGGCCTGGGGATCCAGCCTACGTGTCCGTTATATGGCATTGAGGAGGAGTCGATGGATCACACCATCTTCACTTGTCTTAGAGCTAGTCATATTTGGGAGATTGCTAGCGACCGACCTTGGGATGTTGCTTCCTTTTCTCATTGTCTCTCCTTTCTTGACTTGATCAGGCAAGATGTCAGGAGAGGCTGCTGTAAGCAGGGTTCGACAAGGGCTTACATTGCTTACCAAATCTGGTTATCCCGGAACCGAATTGTCTTTACTCATGAGTTTGCCCCATCGTATAGGGTGGTGAGGGTTGCATTGTCCTTATCTACTGAGTACACTTCCCAGCGTTTGGTTCGTTATTGTGATAGCCCTGGCCCTTGAGGTTCCCATGCTGCCCCGACAGTGCACCGGCGTATGATCTTTATTTCTTAAAAACCCCTCCTCCAGGATTTGTCAAAATCAATTTTGATGGGAGTGTTCATGGTAGATCTGTCGGATCGGGTTATGTCATTCGGAGATCTGATGGAGCTCTACTGTCTGTTGGTGGATTAGTCTCCTGGATTCCTCAGTGCTGCTTGCGGAGCTTTACGCTGCTTGGGCTGGGGTTTCCTGTGCTATTCGCAGCCTCGACGCTCGTCGTATTATCCTTGAGGGGGATGCCCTCACCGTGATTCGGTAGCTTCGTCAGGATCATTGTAACCAACTACCAACCAACCCTTTGATCTCAGATATTCGATCTCTCCTCCAGGGGGTTCATAGCATCCAGATCTGTCATACCTACAGGTAAGCCAACTCAGCGATTGATTGAATTGGGTGGTCAACCATTCTGGATTCTGGCGTTGGCAGCCCGGAGACCGTTGTCCTCCTATCCTTACCCAACTTTTGTACTCTGATAGATTGGGCTTGAGTCATCCTAGACTAGTGTGATCACCCGATTATACCCAAAAAAAAATCATATATGGAAATGTCATGGATCATTCTATCTTAATTAGATATAATTTTAGTATTTTATAATCAATAATTTAGAATTTCTATAGTATATCAATGACTTTAAATCACTTAAAATTTTTAATCACATACATACATACATACACACGCGCGCGCACACACACATATATATAATGATTTTAGATCATTGGAGATCAGATTTCAGCATAATGGTGACGTTATTTGAGGTACCAAATGTCCCCCCATGGGTTTCCTGAAGAGCCCACTATGGATGTATCACTTTTGAAGAGCCCAAACATTGTTATATCACCCTGTAGAACAATCTTTACTGGAAAAAGTCTTGCTGCAACCTGCTGTACCGCACTTTATGATTGATGCATGATGCTTATGTGCACATGCATGTGCGCATGCCAAAAAAAAAAAAAAAAATTATTCATGATACAAGCGCGTATGCGCCACATATCAATCGTGAGATGTGATGCACAAATTGCACCGCATCTGGTTTCATGCACCGCATCCGGTGGATAAAGACTTTTCCTCTTTACTAAGGTAGTGTTTGATAGAAAAAATATTATCCCTAAATAAGTGTACGAAAAAGAGTTTATCCCCTGGCTATTCCTAGGGATATCTCTTGATTATCCCATTGATCATATCAAATGCAAAAAAGTAAATCCATAGGATAACTTTTTTTTACTCTTATTTGAAGAGATAACGAGCTATTCCTGCATTCCATAGGAAATAAATTGAGGGGATAACCTATGATTAACCATGGTTAACCATGGGTTATCCCTCTAGTTAACTTTATTCCCAGCTATCCTTTATAGTTATGGCTTTTGAGAATAAAAGGGGATATCCATGAAATATTTCCTCTTATTCCTTATTTCCAACACAGTCTAAAGCTCGAGTATCTCTAGTTACCTCAGTGGTGCAGGTGGTGCGACCTTCAGCGCGGTTGCACCTCTCCAGTTCTTTAGAAGCACATCACATACCTGAGCAAATGAAGTCGAGTAGATATTTAGTGCTGCACTTCCTCTATGAAGCCTCCATATCGAGCGATAATAAACAGCAACTTAAGGTCCTCATCTCAGAGGTGCGCAAACCAATGCAACCCCGTCTATTTTCTGCTGATACATTGGCAGTGCCGTCAACAGGTACTAGTCACTATGCTTTAGAAGAAGAGCTAAAACACTTTCTTTACGAGACAAATCTATTTTCAGTGTCATTGTAGAGTGAATTAATTAGACGCATTTTAAAGAGAAGGATTGTACTCGGTGGTGCGAATTGTTTTAAAGGGGTCTTGGCCTTCAGAAATTAGTATAATGAACTGATCAATCAACAGAATTCATCAGTTCTTGTAATAGATTTCTCCTTATGATTTAGACCAAGAGTCAAAAGAAATTGTTCGTGTGTTGAGCATCTCTTGAATTGCATGCCTTCTGTAGCTTTTCAGTTTTGCAGAGTGATGGAAAACCCAAAGGATACGGCAATGACCTCTAAAATGTTCACCATCTCATCACTTCATCGACAAGGGCGCTGTACGTGGATTTTTGCTTTCTTGTCGGTCTAAGGTGCTGATAATGATTCTCTTTCGGCAGCTCTGTTAGGCTAAATTTGCTGCTCTTTAGAATGGCTTGGTTCTTTTCGACTCCTGACTTCTTCTCTTTTGCCTGCACTAGCTTAGTGGTTTTACGAAAATCCCAGAGAATATGCTACCTGACCTGTATCACTCTAGCTATGGTTTTGCTGCATTGAGTTTGTTGGAGGAAGAAAGGCTCAAGTCAGCTTGTGTTGAACTGGGGATTACTGCTCCATTCCAAGTCATCACTTAATTGGGATAAAAAAAAGGCAAGTTGGTGTCACTGGCATTGCATGTTTCTCAGAGGGACAGGTGTAGGAATGCCTTCAATCCAGCATGATAAATGCTCTGGAAACAACAAAATCATGACTTTCTGTCGAGCTTTCTCTACTGTGTTCATGGTGGCTAAGAGCAGACTCAATTATAACCAGTGATTGGATGCCCAAAATGAACGTTAACAGCAGCATATTACCATATAACTAACAATTTGAACAGTCCACTATTAATAAAGTCGCGAGACAACTTTTCAAGCAAATGGATCAGCTACATTACAACTGCAACTACAGGCATCAGCATACAGACTTTTATTTAGCTCTCATCCAGGCATGCGGTTAGGATTTCAATTTTGCGGTCAGGCACGATCCAGAGGGGAGAGTCTTTGGTGCATACAAGGAAGCAAGATCAGAGGATTGCTTTCGAAGATGATAATTTTTGCATTGTTTAAAACAGTCAGTAAAATGAAAAAAAGTTAAACTCAAGATGACTCCTTAGAAAACTTGTGTTAGAGGAGCCGTCGGAGTTTGACATCTAAATAGCATCAAGTTTTTGAGATGTATGTGCCTTGAAGTATCCATATTTTGAGTAATTAGCAAAGGAGGACATTTTGCTAGGATTGAGCGGCTTGGCCATTAAAGCTGTGGCTTTGCTTGGCTCAAAAGCTCGGGATTTTAACCCACTGCTTCAAAACATAATTTGCTCGTTGAGGAAATCACTTCATGGCTCATGATATTAGCAGCAGTTAGCAAAAGAAATTTAAGCAATTGCTAAGCCTTCAGAATGTGGTTATTTCTTGATTTTGTCAGAGATGCTTCACTGAAATATCAGATATTAGAAGCAGTCTATTGCAGCCCAACCCCCAACTGGAACAAGCTAGAGGGTACAATGACTCAACTGGTGACATTTAAGTATACAATCATCCATCTGATCAGTCATCGTAAGAGATATGCATGCTAGATGATAATATCTTTAGGCAAGGGCCATGAGGAGAGTCGACGGTCAAACAAAGAATAAGAGGAGTGAAACGGGTGGAAGGAACCATCAATCTCAGCTATTAGGAATAAACTTAAACACTTTGAGAGGACATTACAGAAAAATTCGGATGACGGAGATTGAAGTTTCCCCTAATCACTGGCATTTCTCCTCTCACACGTTGTTTCATACTAAAATTTTCATCACAATTCTGTAATCCACAAAAAAAATGATTCCAACATCCATTCCCAATGTCCAAACAGTCCCTATAGTAGGAATGATAGCTCAGAAGGCAGTTGCAAATAACAAAGCAAGGAAAAATTTATCGAAGCTCCAAGCATGTTGAAGTAATAAGAAGCCCCAAGAGCAACTTTAAGCATCAGCATACTCATGCCGAGCACCTTCTAACGGTTCCAATATCTACCATATACCATCATATGAAGCTTAAGAAGACTTGAGCTATGATAAGACCTTTAATCCAGCAATATGCATCATGCATTCTTAACCATCTCACAGCAAATTAAAGTAATAACTGAACATATCACATGGACTGGATTCTTCTGACTGCAAATGTTTTGTGTCATTTAAAGATCTTACTGAGTGTTCAATTGGGTCATCAAATTTAAAGTTCCTTAACAAAGAGAAATACATCTACTTCCAGGTTTTCTCTTCCACCATGTCAGACAGCTCAGTGGGATGTCAGAATTCTTGTGAATCTAACTTGATTGGAATACAGGCATCTCTTCTACATTTATTTATAACTAAAAATGTCTGAAACAGGTACATAGAAAGCTACTTTCTTCAATTCCAATTGCATATTATTTCAAAACTGTCTCTTTTCTTTTATTCTGACAGAATTGTTTAAGAAATGCTAAAATTCCAAAACATTTTAAATCGCTAAAAATACTTGTCTCTGCCAAGCCGCTGCAGGTGGTAATTAATGGTCCTTGCAGGATTTTTGGGTTTTCCTTTCTGCAACAGAATCAGAAAATGAGTAGCAATAGCGAACTGAGTTTACTAATTTAAATTTCACATATATAAGTGAAAACAAAAATGCAACAAGGAATTCATCCTGCAATGAACCATGCAATTGCAAAGCTAAAGTGCAACAAAATCATTGTGGCACAAAGGATTAAGCACCTGAGCATCTGCACAAGCAAGCAAAAGATCCTTCTGTCGCACACATTTCATCATTACTCTTGTTCAGAGACAAGCAGCCAAGGAATGATACCATCTCCTTCATGCAAGGCTTCCCAACAGCACCAAACTTTTTTGGGTTTATGTACAAGCCCCCAGCCTTCCGGCCCATGCTGCCACTTTAGCCTACTCAACAGAGAAGCATAAAACCTTAAAACAATTTCAAATAAAACCAAAATATCATCCCAAACAATGCTAAAACCATGTACCAACTGCTAACCAATTTTTCCTAGAAATACATAAAAAAACCGAGCAAGTGGAGATCATACTAACATGAGTAAGCACTTTGCTTGACTTTATAACGACACAATAAAAGAACAATAATTATTAAAAGTTTGCCTTTAACTTTTAACGATACAAAGTGATGGTATGAGAAAGCAAATCACATGAGTGAATGAAACTTTTGTCTAGGCATTAAAACAAACACAAATCTGGCAATCATTCGGAAGCAGCTGACGAAGCGAATTCTAGTAAAGTAGCCTCATCCTCTTGCAATTTGACCAGGAAAGACAAAGTTAGAAATGGAAAACTAGTTACCCAAGCTTCCAGAAGCATCTCCACTACTTGATGAAGTAGCACCCGCCATCTACGAAACTCATACTTTTTCCTACATTAGATTGTAATTTGCTAGATGTTGGCAACTTGGCAAAAAAAAAAAAAAATAATCTTTCTCTTTTGTGTTTCTAAGGCCACTTGAAGAATTAATAGGCAATGTCCGAGTTGGTTGAGCACGACATGAACTAAGAAACCCCCACACCACCATATCTCATGTTCGATAACAGACCCACTAATTTTTGACCGAGGAATTCCAAGTTAAACCACAAGATACTACTAATCAATAAAATGCATTCGAGTATTTAATACTCATTCTGAAACCAAAATTAACATGTCGTCGATGATCTCATTCTAAAGCAAAGACCATTGTAATATGAAAGAGAAATACATCAGATCTTAGACAACATAAAACCTAATAGCAGCCATTTAATTAAAGCCGACGAAAAAAGGATCCACGAATCGGTAAAACAGAGAAAAAGAAGAATAGTAATTAAAATCCATATATTGCAGACACTATCTCAAAACATTTCAACGAAGCAAACGGGAGCTTCACGATATTTCGTGGGAGAAGACAACCAAAGCGAGAAGGAAATAGATCGCCCGAGGTTATTAGATTTAAAAGACTAAGGTTTGGGGAGGAGAGAATGGTGCCTCCGTGCTGTAGATTTAGGATCGCCGGCGGCGGGCTCGCATCTCGGATGCGTTCGGGGCAAAGGAGCAGAGCAAAAGGAGGCATCCAATCCAGATAGGGAACGAGGGCTGAGACAGAGAAAGAGAGAGAGAGAGTACCTCGCCTCGCTCTCGTCGCAGCGTCAAAGCAAGAGCGGAGTCGAACCCGATGAGCCTTGACAGTGGAGAGAGTCCGCCTTGCGACCGCAGGGCCGGCCGGTTCGACTTAATGACGCGCGAAGGTGAGCCTCAGAATCGAGCACGAGACTCCCACTTGTTGGGTTCCAAGGGCCGGGCCAAGCTGGCGCATATATATATATATATATATTAAAACGAAGAAGTTTGAAAAATTACTCGATCTATTCATGGCTAATGAGAGTACGGCTTATTTGCCCATTATATGGACAAAAGGAGGAGACGGTTTATTTGCCCATTATTTGGACAAAAGGAGAAGACTATTGATTATGACATCTTAATCTATTTTCGAGTGTGTTAGATCTAACTAATTATGGGATATCATCCTAGAAAATGCAGCTTTATGAATGATTTATTTTCTGTATGACATCCCAAGGGGTACTCAGTAGTAGCGTTCTATTTGGGCTGTTAAAGTCTACAAGATTTGGTTATCTTGAAATAAGCTCATGACGAAACTGCATCTCCATATAAGATTGTGAGGAAAGCCATATCTTTATCTACGAAATTTTCACTCCACTACAATGCTCTTAATTCTAACAGTTCTGGCCACTAGGACTTCTCTGCTGTCTCGACAGTAGACCAGCATACGATCTTTATCTCTTGGGAGCCCTCTTTTAGGGTTTGTCAAAATCAATTTCGATGGGAGTGTTCCAAGAAGATTCGTTGGCTCATCTTTTATTATCCGAAGGATGATGGAGTGATGTTGACAGCGGATGGTTTCGGACTCCTTGATTCCTTTGTTCCTTTAGCTGAGCTCTATGCTGCTTGGGCAGGTATTATCTATGCCACTCGGATTCTTCATACACATAGCCTCTTTATTGAGGGGGACTCACTCACTGTTATCCGATTCGGCAGAACTATCGCTCTCAGGTTCCTAACAACCCTGTTCTTTTTGACATATGGTCCACCCTTCGGGAGACTCATAGAGCTCAGATCTGCTATGTCTACCGGGAAGCCAACTCTGCGGCTAACTGAGTGGCGACTTCAGTGGCCTATCATTCAGGATTTTGGATTTGGAAGCAGGATAACTTATGTCCAATTATATTGAAACAAATTTTATTTTCTGATCTATCGGGTTTGACATGCACTAAAATAGTGTGATTACTCGGTTAAAAAAATGATATTTTAAACTTTTCTTTTTTTAATATATATATATATATATATTAAATCAGATTTTTTTAATTTTAATCTAATCTATAACTTAAACGAACCTAAAAAAAATCAAATGTGAACACTTTTATAAGCTAAAAAATTTGCAGAATCCACGCATGCCCGGCTCCTTGTTCAGCTCCATGGACTCATTCAACTAACTTGGATCAAGAAATAACCTAATTGCATTCACTAGTAAAATTAGTCAAAGCATTGAACATAATAGTTAAGATCAATATTGAGGAGTTCCTATTCTTAGAAAGGAAAAAAAAACTCCTTATCTTTTGTTTACCCCCAAAAATCAAAGTTAGTTGAGGGTGAGATGTTCAAACTTTATATATATATATTAAATTGTATTAGTTTTATTTTTTTGAAATTTTGATTTAAACTAAAATTTAAACGAATCTAAAAAAAAAAATCAGTCGTGAACATCGTATAGACAAAAAAATCATACTCCAAACCACCAATTTGTAAAATCCACTCATGCCTGCTCCTTATCTGAGCTCCAGGGACTCATTCAACTAACTTGATCAAGAAATCACCTACTTGCATTTACTAGTAAAATTAGTCAAAGCATTGGACATCATGGTTGGCTAAGGGCAACGTTGAAGAGTTCATATTCTTAGAAAGAAAAAAATAAATAAATAAGAAAAAAGGTCCCTTGTCATTTGTTTACCCCGAAGTTTGGGCTTCATGTTTGACATTGCCATCACACCAAACTTCTTGATCCTCCGTCCTGATCACGCTATTTTACTTATCAGTCAATTTTTCTTTTAGATTTAATTTTAGAATAATATATTTTTAAAATATTGGTTGCGGTTAAAGTGAATCTCTCTCCCCCTCTCTCTCTCTCTCTAAAATCTCTCTCTCTCTAAGAATATATATATATATAGCATTATCATCTCCATCCTCCACCTTTTAAGTCTACAACTCAATAAACAGAACCAGCAGTCAAATATCGTAATGCAATATGAACTGGAAGAAGAGAAGAGTGATGCTTGTTATACAGTGAACAATATATATAAGAGCGCTGAATCCACTGATTAAACACTAGAAATTTTATCCCTGGGCAATTCACTTGAACTAAAACTTTGCCAACAAGCACAGAACATGCAAACACTGGAGCATGAAATTAAGCTGTTTAATTAATCCATTACGAGCACAGCCACAATCCATCCATGGCAAATGGCAATGAATAGAGCCTTACAACGTGAGCTATCTGATACGTAAAGATTAATTTAACCTAGTTACAACTAGCTCATAAGTTCTTTCTACGTATGTTGTGCGCCATGAAACGTCCTTACGCACCATCTTAGAAACTATAGAATTTTATGGGTGGATCAAGTAATATATTAAGATCTCGGTGAAGTGCGTGTAAATTTTGCATTTTAAATCAACGATTTAGCTTCCTAAAGATTTAAAAATCTACAACAATTTGCCAATAACATACTTCATGAATGCAATTTTAATTTTACTACTGCTAAAGGTTTATTTGGATTAGCTCTTGGTTTCAATTCTTAGTTAATAGCTATTTCACATATACGTTAGAATGTAATAATTTAAAAGCCTTCAAGCAATCAATCCTAATAAAATCTTAAAGCATCCTCAAGCATCTTGAGGTTCGTATTGATTAAAGAATTGGGTATAAGTAATAAAAAGGTTTACTCATTTGAATATGCTCACTCCCGCTTTAGTAGTCGATGAAAGGACCCAAGTTTGATGGCTTGTGTAAAAACTAAAACTTCAATTTAGATGACATGTGGATGTATTCAAATTTTTTACTAATGCAAAGCTTATGAGTAGACATTGTTCATAAAGTAACCATATGGAGAGAGACATGGATCACAAATAGAAGAAGAAGAGATTTTTCTAGCAGTATCCCAAACAAATTAGAGCTCCATGGAATAATGTAAGAGGAGTTGCAATGATAATTAAGGATTGGTAAATGATAGAAATGATAATTATGGTAATTAAGGATTGGTAGATATCGCTGATAAGGCTTGATTCGCTAATATTCAGATATTGATGTTATTATCGATAAGGTTTAATTCATCAATGTTTTTGCTATGATTCTAAGATATTGACATTAAGCAACATAATCCAATATTGATTGGTATGACAAGCGTTGCAGCATATAAATTTTGGGATGTGTTACCATTTGAGTTATGACATATGTTGCCGTGTGAATTTTGATTTGTATTGATGCTTGATTTATAGCTTATATTATCATACGATTTTGATTTGTATGTTTTACAGCATATATTGATGCATAATTTATATTTCATTAAATTTAATGTTTATATATTTTATTATATATTTACTTATATATCTATAATTATGTGTATAAGTAATTTTTAGTGAACTTTATATCATAACCTATACATTTTTTTTTGGGTACAGGCGAGCAATCACACTAGTCTAATGTGAGACAACCCAGATACATCTGAATACAAAATTTGCAACAAAACAGGAGGGCAGGGGTCACTCCTTTTCCATATCCTATAACCAACATGCTGAGCCACAGCAGCCGCCGCCCAGTCTGCCACCGAATTGGCTTCACGAAAAACATGACGTATCTAGACAGTATTCACTTCCTGGAGTATAGACCATATATCCCTGAGAATCAGATTAGGGGATGCTTCGGGAACATTCTCCTTCCGCAACCACTGCATGGCTATCATAGAATCGCCCTCAATCACTAGCCTCTGTGCTCGAAGAGTCTGAGAAGCATAAGAAATACCTGCCTAAGTGATGAGGACATCAGTTCGGACCAGAGTTTGGATCAGTCGAACCAGTCCTTGGATGTTCCTGTACCAGCATCCCAGAGTCAGCAGGCCACGTCAGGGAAGACCACACAAGATAATCTACGAAGGTCCAAGAGGTTGCAGAACAAACGGGCTTGAAATTTCTTGTGTCGGACTGGGCCCAAACTTGGCTGATCACATGGAAATGGACTGCTGATTCAAAGTCATCGCCGTTGGCGATGAGCTGCTGTGGATTTTGGCCATCCGGCTCGTCTGATAGGAGTTTTGGGTCTGTTTTCATTTTTAATGGCATAGTTATAATTTTTAACAAAACTTATGATGTTAGGGTTTTATCTCTTTTATTTAGGTTGATTTTGGGCGGCCGTCAAAAGGCAGAGAAAAGACGCTGTTTTAGATTTCCTTTTTTTTTCTTTCTCTTGAATGGAGATGAATGTTTTCTTTTTTTTTCTGATTCAAAACAATTGAATTAAAAATTCAATTGCTCTTCCTTTAAATTTCGGATTGTGAGTGATCAAAATTCAAAATTTTTCCCTTTTCTTGTCAAGATTCAAATCAAACCTGGACGAATTCTTTTCTTGCAGATTAGATCGTTCTTGAGTTGCAGGCGTTTTGAATATCGCCCTGCATCACTAAGCAGCGTAAAGCTCGGACATAGGGACAGAAGAATCTAGGGTGCCGAATCCCTCCGCCGCCATCATATCGCCCTGAGGACCATGGATGATGAAGGCCGAACCCGCCAATCTACCGCGGACACTTCTATCAAAGTTGATTTTGACAAACCCTGGAGGGGGAGTTCCCAAGAAATAAAAACTGTACGCCGGTTCGTTGTCGAAACAGCAGGGGAACCTCAGAGGCCAGAGCTGTTGTAACCAACCTATAGAGTAGCACGGGCACATTCCACGGACAAGGATCTAATCTTCCTCACAAGCCACGAGAAGAAATAACGTCCTCAGAGAATATAATATGGTTCCTAGATAACCAAATCTGGTAGGTCGTAGCTGCCCAGAGCCCACAAGTATGCTGAGAAGCCCTCCGAAGATCCTAAAAAAAGAGAGGACGTGGGGAACCATAAGCATCCATTCTATAAGCATAGCCCATTAGGTGCCAGATCTGACTAGCTCTAGGACATTTGAAGATTGCATGGTCTGTAGACTCATCCTCCAAACCACACAGGGGCAGGTCGGCTGGATAGACACACCCCTACGAGAGAGCAGGGCACACGTCAGCAGGCAGTCCCAAAGAAGCTTCCATAGGAAGAGCTGAACCCTAGGAAGAGTGGGAAGCAACCATATCCATGCAGCATCCTTCGTTACCAGGGGCTGAGGCCTGAATATCTTCATTAAGTCCCTGAAAGGGGCCCTAGAGAGGGAGGATCACTGCCAAAACCTAACATCAGCCGAGAGACCAGAGATAAGAGGAATCGATAGAATCCGCTGAGATAGTTCCTCACCAAAGAGACTGGTCACCAAAGGGGTATGCCAGGAGGGGGGATCAGATGAGATCAAATCCTTAACCCTCAAATCGGTGGGAATATCAGTGCTGAAAAATGAGGGCCACCGAGATAGCGAGAGCTCAGAAATCCAAGAATCCTGAATAGCGTAAATAGAGTGACCATCACCAATCATCTAAGAAATATTCTTCATGATGGAGTCACCAAACAGACAAACCTCCTTCCAAAAGGAAGAGCACCCCCGAGGCGGCAATATGTCCTCCCCAGACTTCCAGTCACCATATCTCGCCTGCATCATGGTGCTCCAAAGACATTGCGGCTCCAGGAGGAAGCGGAAAGCATGTCTGGCCAATAAAGCTTGACACCTAATCTTTAGGGATTGGATCCCGAGACCACCTTCTTGGATAGGCATACAGATGATGTCCCATGATAAAAGATGAATACCGTGCCCGTCATGCATAGATGCTCATAGAAAATCTCTAAAGCATCTCTCGATCCTCCTAAGACAAGTAGTAGGGATGGCCACATTAGACAGCATATAGAGCGGAAGGGAGGAAAGAACTGACCGGACAATGGTAACCCTAGCCATCATAGATAACTCTGTAACATGCCAACCTTCAATACGCTGGCGGACCCGCCTCTCAAGATCCGCAAAGTCAGCACAACGAGGTCATCTACCAGTCATGGGGATCCTCAAATACTTAAACCGATCGGTCTTAGTAGAAATTCCCAACCGATTGATGATAGCTTCCCTGATGTATCTGGAAGTCTTCGGGCTGAAGCAGATAGAGGACTTCTGAAGGTTGACCTTCTGACCCGAAGCCTGACAGTAGCACTGAATAATGGAATCAAAGGATGCCGCATTATCAGTAGAGGCCTGACACAGGAGAATACAATCATCAGCAAACAAAAGATGAGAGATGGAAGGGCCCTCATCCCCCATCTTAAATGGGACAATCCTTTGATTATGCTGAGCCTGATGGAAAGCATGAGAAAGATCATACGCAGCCAAGATGAACAAGAGGGGGGATAAAGGGCACGCCTGACGTAATCCCACAGAGGAATGGAAGAACTCGGTCAGGCTCCCATTGATGATCAGAGAGAAAGAAGGCCTCTAGATACAAGCCATAACCCACTCAATAAATGTCTCGGCAAAACCAAACTCTTGAAGGGAACGATGCAAGAAGGCCCAGTTCAATCTATCATAAGCTCTCTCCATATCAAGCTTCACAGCCATAAGGCACCGTCTGGCAGGGGCTCTATGGAGATCATGCATAAACTTCTGAGTGATGAGGATGTTGTCCGAGATAGACCGTCCTCTAATAAACGCCCCTTGTTCCTCGGAAATAAGACGGGGAATCACAGCCCGGAGGTGACTGGCTAAGAGGCGGGCACATACCTTGTACAAAGTAGTACATAGACTGATAGGCCTAAAATGTTGAGGAAGAGAAGCATCCAAACGCTTAGGCATAAGAGTAATAAGAGTCTGATTCCAATCCTCAGGAATGTTCTTAGACTGGAAAACAATCAGTATAGCTTGAACCACCTCCTTCCCAACAATATCCCAATAGTGACGGAAAAAGAAAGGTGGAAACCTATCCGGCCCTGGGGCCTTATCTGGACCAAGCTCCCAAACGGTCCGGCGAACCTCCTCCTCATAAATAGGCTTGACAAGGCTGGCGTTATCCGAAGAGGACACCTTCCTGGGAGCAGAAACTGGAATAACCGGAGCTCCATCACCACTAGAATCGGACCATCTAGACTGGAAGAAATGGAGAAGCTGAGACCGGATAGAATGAATATCCTCCTGATAATTCCCCTCATCATCAGCTAACCTCCGAATCCTATTAACAGCCCGTTGCTTCAATGTAGCCTGGTGGAAGAATCTAGTATTGCGGTCACCTTCCTTGATCCACTGAGCCCTGGATCTCTGCCTCCAGTATAACTCCTGCTGGCGAAGAAGGGAATGATACCGAGCAAGGTTCTCTCGTAACAAGAAGAGATCATAATCCAACGGAAATCCATCCTGGTCCTCCTTCGACTGAAGGCTACTTATAACAGCTTCAGCCTGCTTAACTTGCCTTACCAGGTCCCCGACTTCCAATCTATTCCATCTGAAAAGTCTTCGTCTGGCCAGCATAAGTTGGCGAGATAACCGATAAGCAGCATGACCCCTGATAGGGAGATGCCAAATCTGAGAGATGATGGTTCGGGCGGCAGAATGGACCGTCCAGAATCGTTCGAATTTGAACTATTTCCTCTGCTGAAGCTCACCCTCCAAGGAAACAAGGATAGGACAATGATCCAAGGTGATCCTCGGGAGGTAGGTAACGGTGACAGCAAGGTACTTATGAAGCCATTGGGCTATGGCAAAAGCTCTATCAATTCTCTCCCAGACCCGCGCTGACCCCTGCCGGTTGTTACACCAAGTAAAATGGGGCCCAGATCCATCAGCTTTGTAGACCCGATGAATGACTTGAATTCATTTATATCAGCAGAACTGGTGACTCTCCTGCCCCCTCTCTTCTCACTAGCCTCGGTAATACAATTGAAATCACCAGCAACGATGGAAGGGATCCCTTGAGTGAGGAGGGAAGACAACTCCGCCCAAAGAGCTCGCCTCTCTTGATAGTCCGTACTGGCGTAGACTGCCGATAGGAACCAGGGGTCAGAAGTCCCTTCAGAAATAACAAGGCCAATCTGCTGATTACAATGATGAAATGCATCAATCGTGACAGCAGAGTCATGCCAAATAGCCAAAATGCCACCAGACAGTCCCACAGCCTCCACCGCATAAGAAGACCAGGACCGGGCAATCTGCCTTCGAAATCGCACCAAACTATTTCCTGACACCCTGGTTTCTAAAAGGACATATATCAAAATTATGAAGCTAAATCAATATACCAAAAGTGGAACGGAATGAGGGCTTATTAGCACCTCTAACATTCCAAATTAAAATCTTCATAAATTAACTGGAGGTAGGTGGGACCCCCTCCTGGTCCTCTATCATCAAACTATCAGAATGGTGCCCTGCGGACCACAAACCAACTACTGAATTTTGAATAGAGCAATCTTGCAGGACCTCTGAGTCAGCACCCATACTAGATGACCCCTGGCCCAAAAGCTCTGCAGAAGGTGGCTCACACACCTGATCTACAGCCCTAACTGGGTTTGCCATCTCCTCCTCCCGACCTAATACCTGGCTACAGGAGGGCTGGGGCAATGTATGTGAAGAAGGAATGAAATCCACTCTGCAATTGACCATCTTGCCCTTACCTTTCCCTTTTCGCTTATCCAGTTTGGGGATAGACCTGGGAGGCAGGCAATCAGCTGGTCTCGCTCGCTTTAGGGGGCCCGAATCCATAACCCTATTCTCCACTTGGCCACCATCAGTGGAAACCAAAGCCAGAGATG
This sequence comes from Calamus simplicifolius, assembly GCA_900491605.1. NCBI lineage: Eukaryota > Viridiplantae > Streptophyta > Magnoliopsida > Arecales > Arecaceae > Calamus > Calamus simplicifolius. Next base: position 432,409 of record UESW01003935.1, on the reverse strand, counting down.
CAAACGGATTAGCATTAACCAGTGATTGGATCATAACAGTTTCAGAGGAGCCAATCTGATTCAGCTGCATTTTCCCCTTTTCAGAATTCTTAAGACCGGCATGCCCTTGAAGGACCGGCACGGCCACCAGAGGGGATGAATTCATCTCCCCTCCCTCCTTAACCAACACCATCTTCCCTTTATCTGGACCCTTCAGACCAACACCCTCCTGGTGGCCTGGCTCGACCACAGGAGCAGCTCCAACCATCCCCCCTCTCAGCTCTTGATGGATTGACACAGACTTCACAGAGCCAGGGGGGCGACGGCGACCCAACTTCGATGGATCCTTCCATCCCTCCTTCAAACTCACGACCAGAGAATCGGGCCGAGGGACTAAACTGGGAGCAGAGACAGTAGACGGCTTACCCAGAGGAGCAGCAGGAGACCTCCGTTGTCGAACTGCTGCTAGCCACGGCCCAAAGACGAAGCTACCGTCTGCATCCTCCGTCTCAGCCATGGCCACCGATGAGCAAAGACCGTCCAAATGCAAAGAGCCGCATTTCGGACAGAAACCCTCCAAAGCCTCAAAGACAAATTGCTGCCAAAATGGTCCCCGAAGCCCCTGAACCCTGGTCCCAGGCCGGAGAGGGCAGCGTAAATCGACACGGACCGCCACCCTAGCGAAGCCTCCCCTGTTCTTGGACAGTGTCGCAGCGTCCGCACATCAAAAGGACCGAGCTTGCTCCAAGATTGCTTTGAGGATATCCACCTTCCAGAATTCCATTGGAAGGTTGGGCAGCCTCATCCAAACCAGCGCAGAGGAGATGGAATTCTTGGCCGGAAAGAATTCCGGATGCCAAGCTTCAGTCCCGATGATCTGTCCGTTGATCACCCATGGCCAATTGAGGACCAATTCGCAAGCCGCTGGATCTTCAAAGCGGAAGATGTAGCAGCGAAACGCCAGAGAAACTGGGACAATAGCTCCAGAAATTCCAGCACATCTGAACTCCCGGATGTAAGCTTCGATCGACACCCATTTGAGGAACGAACGAGCCAGAATAGCACAGTGCTGTCACCCCATCATCTCCACTTCTAGCTCCGACACCAGAATCCGAACAACCTCCGGGAATCTGGTCTCCAGCCTTGCCACCTCCGCCGGAGAGGGGGACGACGAAACCCAAGAAAACCCATTCTTCGATACCCTGCTTCCGAAAGACCGATCCTCCTTTCTCCCATCAGAAGCCATAGGAAGAAAGGAGAAGGCGGGACGAAGGACTAACGAGAAGCACGCAGCAAGGCAAAGAAGATCGCCGGAGATCAGGGAAGGAGAAACCCAGATCACGAATCTTAAAGCACAGTAACAAAGAAGCATCGGAGAGCCGCATGCACGACTTCTAAAGCACTCGGACCATTCGAGCTTGTATTACAAGGCAAGTATTACAACTAACCTATACATTTCAGATATTAAAAGATATTCAGGCCAACTTCTACGATGGGTGAAGTTTAAACTATTTATTATTTTAGGCATATGTTAGATATAATTTTTATTTATTATTTTCTTGTTGTTATATTGGATGGTCTCTTGGGCCTCGCTTTGGGGATGCATCATTGTAGATTACTTGAGCTGGGCATTGGTGTCCAGTGCGCGACGCTATATTTAGTTGGGAAAAAGACTTTGTACACCGCTCTCGGTGCAGCAAGGCCTATGTGGGCTGCACCGCCTCTTCTGATTGGTCTACGTGGCTCCTACGTGGATGACCTGTTGGGCGGTATGGCTCTGCTTTGATATTATGTTCTGAACGTGACGGCCATTTAAAGCAGTTCGCTTTTTTTAAAAATTAGCGTGCGGACAAAAATGCCCTTTCCCTCCATCCTAGCACCATTTTACGTTGTATTTCATCTGTGCAAGAAGAACTCTCTTTCTTCCCCGGTCGAAAGAAAATATTTCAGCTTCGAGGCTGGAAAACCTGGCTACTGGAGTCTTTGTACAAAAACTTCTGGAGGAAATGTCATCCGCAGCACAAAGTAAAAAGTCTTTCTTCCCACTTCTTTCTAAAGCTCCTTTATTACACCAACCGTTTTTTCTGGTTAGAGTTAGTTAATGCGTGACCAAACCGTTTAATGCACGGGTAACTTCCTTAGAACAAAATAGTTATGACATTCTGGGAGTCATAACTCTTTTAATGCTGCCCTTTCCCTCCATCCTAGCGCCAATTTATGTTGGATTTCATCTCTGCAAGATGAACTCTTTCTTCCCCTCCCTCGCTCTGAGAGTCCGGATGCTAAGGAATCAGTTGAGCACGAACCTATGCCCTCGCTTTGAAAGTCTGGTCGACAGGAAATATTTCAGCTTCGAGGCTGAAAAACCTGGCTACTGGAGTCTACTGGAGTCTTCAAATATAAAAGTTTATCCAATGAGTTTTTCCTTACCAAAACCTCACGTAGACGTTCGCTTCTCTCTCTGAATTCGGCCAGGTAGGGTGTCGCGGGGATTCTCTCTGTTTTCCTGTCATTACTTTCGAAGATCAAATGGGAGTCTCGAGAAACATGACTAGCATTCCCAAGTAGATGGAGGAAAAAAGGAGCCTTTTAAAAGCAATTGACGAAGAGATAACGAAGGCAGCTGAGGCCCATCTTACAGACCTGGCCGAATTCAGAGAGAGAAGCAAACGTCTACGTAAGGTTTTGGCAAGGAAAAACTCATTGGATAAACTTTTATATTTGAAGACTCCAGTAGACTCCAGTAGCCAGGTTTTTCAGCCTCGAAGTTGAAATATTTCCTGTCGACCGGAGTTTCAGAGCGAGGGCGTAGGTTCGTGCTCAACTGAAATTCATTTGTGCAAGAAGAACTCTCTTTCTTCCCCCCCCCTCGCTTTGAGAGTCCGGATGCTGCCCTTTCCCTCCATCCTAGCACCAATTTATGTTGGATTTCATCTCTGCAAGAAGAACTCTTTCTTCCCCTCCCTCGCTCTGAGAGTCCGGATGCTAAGGAATCCCCACGACACCCTACTTCAAATTCGGCCGAAAATCCTTCGCGACACCCCAGTGGAAAGTTCACGACACCCTAGCTTTAAGGCGATGACACTCGTCGTTAGAACTGACCACGGAGAGAATCCCCGCGACACCCTAGTTCTAATTTGGCCGAAAATCAATCGCGACACCCCAGTTGAAATCTCACGACACCCTAGCTCTAAGGAGACAACACTCGTGCTTAAAACCGACCACGGAGAGAATCCCAGCGACATTCTAGTTCGAATTCGGCCATAAATCTTTCGCGACACCCCAGTTGAAATCCCACGACACCCTAGCTTTAGGGCAACGACACCCGTGCTTACAAATGACCACATAGAGAGTCCCCGGCGACACCCTAGTTGAATTCAGTCGTTAATCCTTCACGACACCCCAATCGAAATATCACGACACCCTAGCTTTAAGGCAACGACACCCGTCGTTAGAACTGACCACGGAGAGAATCCCCGCGATACCCTAGTTCTAATTCGGCCGAAAATCAATCGCGACACCCCAGTTAAAATCTCATGACACCCTAGCTCTAAGGAGACGACACCCGTGCTTAAAACTGACCATGGAGATAATCCCAGCGACACCCTAATTTTAATTCGGCCGTAAATCTTTCGCGACACCCCAGTTGAAATCCCACGATACCCTAGCTTTAGGGTGACGACACCCATGCTTACAAATGACCACATAGAGAGTTCCCGGCGACACCCTAGTCGAATTCGGCCGTAAATCCTTTGCGACACCCCAGTCAAAATATCACGACACCCTAGCTTTAAGGCAACGACACCCATCGTTAGAACTGACCACGGAGAGAATCCCCGCGACACCCTAGTTCTAATTTGACCGAAAATCAATCGCGACACCCCAGTTGAAATCTCACGACACCCTAGCTCTAAGGAGACGACACCCATGCTTAAAACTGACCACGGAGATAATTCCAGCGACACCCTAGTTCAAATTCGACCGTAAATCCTTCGCGACACCCCAGTTGAAATCCCACGACACCCTAGCTTTAGGGCGACGACACCCGTGCTTACAAATGACCACATAGAGAGTCCCCGGCGACACCCTAGTCGAATTCGGCCGTTAATCCTTCGCGACACCCCAGTCGAAATATCATGACACCCTAGCTTTAAGGCAATGACACTCGTCGTTAGAACTGACCACGGAGAGAATCCCCGCGATACCCTAGTTCTAAATCGGCCAAAAATTAATCGCGACACCCCAGTTGAAATCTCACGACACCCTAGCTCTAAGGAGACGACACCCGTGCTTAAAACTGACCACGGAGATAATCCCAGCGACACCCTAGTTCTAATTCGGCCGTAAATCCTTCGCAACACCCCAGTTGAAATCCCATGACACCCTAGCTTTAGGGAGACGACACCCGTGCTTACAAATGACCACATAGAGAGTCCCCGGCGACACCCTAGTTGAATTCGGCCGTAAATCATTCGCGACACCCCAGTCGAAATATCATGACATCCTAGCTTTAAGGCAATGACACCCGTCGTTAGAACTGACCACGGAGAGAATCCCTGTGACACCCTAGTTCTAATTCGGCCGAAAATCAATCGCGACACCCCAGTTGAAATCTCACGACACCCTAGCTCTAAGGAGACGACACCCGTGCTTAAAACTGACTACGGAGATAATCCCAGCGACACCCTAGTTCGAATTTGGCTATAAATCCTTCGCGACACCCCAGTTGAAATCCCACGACACCCTAGCTTTAGGGCGACGACACCCGTGCTTACAAATGACCACATAGAGAGTCCCCGGCGACACCCTAGTCGAATTCGCCCGTAAATCCTTCGCGACACCCCAGTCGAAATATCACGACACCCTAGCTTTAAGGCAACGATACCCGTCATTAGAACTGACCACGGAGAGAATCCCCGCGACACCCTAGTTCAACATCGGCCGTAAATCCTTCGTGACACCCCAGTTGAAATCTCACGACACCCTAGCTTTAAGGCGACGACACCCATGCTTGAACAAGGCGGGAATTTGACGTCACCCTAGTACTAATTCGATGACACCCTAGTAACTCAGTCATGCCATCTTTCCGAGAAAAGTTGCAAAACGTGGGCAGTTCCTATGGGTTTGCGGGTCTCTGTGATGTGATCGTGGCGATCCGGGTGTCCTTTCGTATTTCTCTGAGGTCGGCATAAACCCTAGAAAAAGCACTCATTCGTTTGTTTCTCGAGAAGCCATCCTTTTGCTCAAGAAGCCATCCTTCGTCTCTTGCTCGAGAAGCCACTGGTCTCCTTTTCCCTCCTAAATTTGTCCCATAGTTCATTCTTCCGTATACTTCATTTATGGAGATGAGTGCTTTCGTATGTGGACGAAGACCGCAAACAAAGAAGAAGCAGACGGAGAAAATGGCGGAACAATGCAAGGACATGGTTCTTTGTTTGAATGAGGATGCGCTCCTTCAGGTATGTTTATCACTATATTAAATATTATGACATCCTCTCTTAAAATTTTATGACAAGTATGTCTTCTGTCTTACCCCCTATTTCAGTTGACAATAAAATTATTCCAGTCCCCCCAGTGAAGGCTTCCCAGCTGTTTAAGAATAGCTGCAGGCCGGCCGTATACGTTCAGAAGGTTTGGAGGATGGGGTTCTCTAGACGGCATACAAAACTGATTCGAAGGACCCCATTTGGTGCCTTCGTCGACATGCAGACGTTCACAGTCGACGGGCGACTGCTAGCAGACATCATAAGATGTCACAATGGAGGCGACGAGTTCATATTTTGCGGAAAGCCAGTTCTATTCAGTGCCGACGAAGTCGCACTCATTCTGGGACTTCAGCTCATGGAAAGAAGATCGACACGTCCAGCCAAATGTTCAATGGAAGGTTGTTCAGACGGTTTGGCCAGGGTTTAGATCTTCGCAAGAAGGTTTGGAGAAGTTGATATTTCAACTCCGATCATCTAAAGTACAGGAGGATGTCGAGGACACCGTCCGACTTTGGATCGCATACATGTTGGCCATGTTTTTGGCTCCAAAGTCTAATCAGAGATGTCCACGGTATCTCATCCAGCACTTGGATGACTTAAGTCAATTGGGTAGCATCGACTGGGCTTCGGCACTGAAGGAGTTGATTGTTCTGGCTTTCCCAGAAATAGCTGCTTGCTTGCGTTCCGAGGAGCCGGTGCACTCAAAGAATGCAAAAAAAGTTAGGAGGCAGCCTACCCTGTTCGGATGCTCGGCAGCACTGGTGGTAAGGATTATTGAGACACATAATTAGTGTTGTGAGTAAATTTTTTTTGTAATATTACATTATTTAATATCCAAAAAATATCATGTTCAGGCGTGGTTCCTCGAGCATATATCAATGCGAGAACCAGCATACCCTGATAAACGGCCCTGGCTATTGAAGTGGTATGACCACCAAATGAAGATCCAATCGGTTCGGGTTGCCGACTTGCAGCCTCACGACTTGGTAAGCTAGTTCATTGCTCCATTGCTCTGACCATTTTTTTCAACTTAATGCGTCAATATGTTCACTTAATATTAATTTGTTATCATCTTGCGTTGCAGATGGAGGGAGCTATTGTACCATTGCCAGAAGAGCACTGGCTTCTCCCTCAGCAGAATGTCGCATCCCCCCCTCAACCAATAGATACCTGCGCCCTCAACCAACGGATAGCTGCGCAGGATGTGCCGAGTTGAGGACTGAATTGGAGTGCGTTAAGGATCAACTCGACGATGTCAGGCACAGGCTGTCCATTGCTGAGAGCCTCCTCAGTTCACTGCTCAGAAAGGAAAGTAATGCAATAAATGAGGAGGACAAGGGACACGAGAAAACAGAGAAGGTGCATTCCCTGGAGTTGGTCCTCCGCGAGCCTGGTAATGGAAATAGTGAGGAGAAGAAGATGGAGGAGGACCATTCATCGAGTATCCAATTGAGACAGGGAATGCAAAAGCAGAGGAGAAGAGATTGGAGGGGGATTCATTGGCTGATAAAATAGAGCATGGGAATGAAAATAAAGATGAGTCCATATCCGATAATAAACTTGGCACCCCTGCGCCAAAGGATGATAATATGGACATAGAAATAATTGGAGTGCCTTCGCTTGTTAGGAGGGTTAAAAAAGAGCCGAGGAAGCGTAAGGCATCCACGGTCGTCGGAGAATGTTATGAGACAACCCGTCCTAAAAAGTCGGCGAAGACAGTGGGCACGTCAAAGCCCAACACAACGGTCGAAGATGACCAAATTATTATTCAAAATTTTTTGAGCGAGCGACAAACCGACGAGATCGTCTACACAAATATGTTTTTTGGCGTTGTAACAAGAAAAAATCTTCAAGATCTCATTAACAATGAAATGATAATAGATGATGTAAGTATATCAAGGAACCTGTTCTAGTTGTTGATTTTAGAATTATATTAATCAGTTTACATTGCATTGGCAGATAATTGATTGCGGCCAGGAGTTTCTGATGCGCAACTGGACAGAGCATCCTGACCGATACCATAAGTGCATATTTGCATCAGTTTTCGTATCTGCTCTGTGTCTGACTTCCTCATCACCTGCTCATGAACTTGCTGGAACATCAGGGGCTGTGATATTTGATAATGTATCGGATGAAGATAAGGCCCAATTTGGTTTTTTTCACCATAATAAACTCTGATAACTCGCACTGGCATTTGGTTGCTGTCGACATGGAAAGAAAGGTGTTCATGCACCTGAATTCATTGAAACGTAACCCGAAGTACAAGGCCAATGCAAGGAAATGGCATACAATTCTAGGCCACATATTCCATATCTACTGCGATAAGAAGGAAGCGATGGATTGGCCGATGGAAGATATTTCGGATTGCCCAAGCCAACCGACCGGATCGCTGGATTGCGGCCTATACTGTCTGAGATACATGGAATGTCTTGCTCGACGGGACAATCCTGATATGAAGATGGATTTCATGGATGAGGAAGTCAGAGATTACCGGCGACACTTAGCTGCGACGATATTGAGAGAGGGCCTGAACAAAAGATTAGCGACATTGTCGAAAAATGTTCTTAATTTTTTTATTCTTCTTTGAATGAAAATTGAATGTAATTTATTCATATTAACACTGATTAATATTTAATGCAAATGCACAAATTTTATATTGCGAGCAGGGGTGTCCTCGATGTATTCATATGTTTGCCTTCGTATGTTTTTCCTTTCGGGTGTCGCCGCGCAAGAGCTAGGCGTCGTTAGCCAAGAGCTAGGGTGTCGTCGCTCTAAAATCTTCGTTGTCGGTTCGCGAGTACTGAGATGTCGTAGGTTTCCACCTTTCGGGTGTCGCCGCGCAAGAGCTAGGGTGTCGAGCTGGGGTGTCGTCGCGCTAAAATCTTTTGGTGTCGGTTCGCGAGTACTGGGATGTCTCGTAGGTTTTTTCGGGTGTCGCCGCGCAAGAGCTAGGGAGTCGTTAGCCAAGAGCTGGGGTGTCGTCGCGCTAAAATCTTCGGTGTCGGTTCGCGAGTACTGGGATGTCGTAGGTAGCGCAAGAGCTAGGGTTAGTGTCGCGAGTACTGGGATGTCGTAAGCAAGAGCTAGGGTCGTTAGCCAAGAGCTGGGGTGTCGCGCTAAAATCTTCGGTGTCGGTTCGCGAGTACTGGGATGTCGTAGGTTTCTTTCGGGTGTCGCCGCGCAAGAGCTTCGGGGTGTCGGTTCGCGAGTACTGGGATGTCGGTAAGAGCTATCGTTAGCCAAGAGCTGGGGTGTCGTCGCGCTAAAATCTTCGGTGTCGGTTCGCGAGTACTGGGATGTCGTAGGTTTCCGCCTTTCGGGTGTCGCCGCGCAAGAGCTAGGGTGTCGTTAGCCAAGAGCTGGGGTGTCGTCGCGCTAAAATCTTCGGTGTCGGTTCGCGAGTACTGGGATGTCGTAGGTTTCCGCCTTTCGGGTGTCGCCGCGCAAGAGCTAGGGTGTCGTTAGCCAAGAGCTGGGGTGTCGTCGCGCTAAAATCTTCGGTGTCGGTTCGCGAGTACTGGGATGTCGTAGGTTTCCGCCTTTCGGGTGTCGCCGCGCAAGAGCTAGGGTGTCGTTAGCCAAGAGCTGGGGTGTCGTCGCGCTAAAATCTTCGGTGTCGGTTCGCGAGTACTGGGATGTCGTAGGTTTCCGCCTTTCGGGTGTCGCCGCGCAAGAGCTAGGGTGTCGTTAGCCAAGAGCTGGGTGTCGTCGCGCTAAAATCTTTGGTGTCGGTTCGCGAGTACTGGGATGTCGTAGGTTTCGCCTTTCGGGTGTCGCCGCGCAAGAGCTAGGGTGTCGTTAGCCAAGAGCTGGGGTGTCGTCGCGCTAAAATCTTCGGTGTCGGTTCGCGAGTACTGGGATGTCGTAGGTTTCCGCCTTTCGGGTGTCGCGCAAGAGCTAGGGTGTCGTTAGCCAAGAGCTGGGGTGTCGTCGCGCTAAAATCTTCGGTGTCGGTTCGCGAGTACTGGGATGTCTCGTAGGTTTCCGCCTTTCGGGTGTCGCCGCGCAAGAGCTAGGGTTCGTTAGCCAAGAGCTGGGGTGTCGTCGCGCTAAAATCTTCGGTGTCGGTTCGCGAGTACTGGGATGTCTAGGTTTCCGCCTTTCGGGTGTCGCCGCGCAAGAGCTAGGGTGTCGTTAGCCAAGAGCTGGGGTGTCGTCGCGCTAAAATCTTCGGTGTCGGTTCGCGAGTACTGGGATGTCGTAGGTTTCCGCCTTTCGGGTGTCGCCGCGCAAGAGCTAGGGTGTCGTTAGCCAAGAGCTGGGGTGTCGTCGCGCTAAAATCTTCGGTGTCGGTTCGCGAGTACTGGGATGTCGTAGGTTTCCGCCTTTCGGGTGTCGCCGCGCAAGAGCTAGGGTGTCGTTAGCCAAGAGCTGGGGTGTCGTCGCGCTAAAATCTTCGGTGTCGGTTCGCGAGTACTGGGATGTCGTAGGTTTCCGCCTTTCGGGTGTCGCCGCGCAAGAGCTAGGGTGTCGTTAGCCAAGAGCTGGGGTGTCGTCGCGCTAAAATCTTCGGTGTCGGTTCGCGAGTACTGGGATGTCGTAGGTTTCCGCCTTTCGGGTGTCGCCGCGCAAGAGCTAGGGTGTCGTTAGCCAAGAGCTGGGGTGTCGTCGCGCTAAAATCTTCGGTGTCGGTTCGCGAGTACTGGGATGTCGTAGGTTTCCGCCTTTCGGGTGTCGCCGCGCAAGAGCTAGGGTGTCGTTAGCCAAGAGCTGGGGTGTCGTCGCGCTAAAATCTTCGGTGTCGGTTCGCGAGTACTGGGATGTCTCGTAGGTTTCCGCCTTTCGGGTGTCGCCGCGCAAGAGCTAGGGTGTCGTTAGCCAAGAGCTGGGGTGTCGTCGCGCTAAAATCTTCGGTGTCGGTTCGCGAGTACTGGGATGTCGTAGGTTTCCGCCTTTCGGGTGTCGCCGCGCAAGAGCTAGGGTGTCGTTAGCCAAGAGCTGGGGTGTCGTCGCGCTAAAATCTTCGGTGTCGGTTCGCGAGTACTGGGATGTCGTAGGTTTCCGCCTTTCGGGTGTCGCCGCGCAAGAGCTAGGGTGTCGTTAGCCAAGAGCTGGGGTGTCGCGCAAGAGCTAGGGAGTCGTTAGCCAAGAGCTGGGGTGTCGTCGTACTAAAAGCACTTCATTTTACTGAAATAGACACCCTATTTTGAAAGCACTTCATTTGCGACCAAGCCACCCTAATTCAAAAGTTACGACACCCGTGTTTTATATATGCTCTTGTGTAAGTTGACTCAATACATAAGCATCAAATTCGTCCATCAAAGTTTCGGAAGGCGGAACAATTCTCTCCAGGTCCTCTTCAGTATTAATAGACTGCAAACAAGTCTGCCTGATGCTTGAAGCAGCTCTTTCCTTGACCTGATTTTTCCTTGATCTTTTTGACTTCTTCTCGACTCCACTCTTTAATCTGTTCTCTCTCGGGCGACCTTTCGTCCTAATTTGTTCAGGATCTTGAATTACAAGCTCTGTACGTGGTTTAGCTGCGCAGTTGGCATCCACGGCAATTTTGAATATAGGTGTTAGACCATCCATCACTACATTAAATGCATCTTCAGACATGGAGGCTATCTCTGCGAGCTTCGTCATCCGATGACTCAGCAAACTATATCTACAATCATTAACATAATATTAACGATAACAAATATTAAGACATTTCAATTAAAAAATTGTCACTGCGTACCGTGAGTTTCGTGTGCTTTTATCATAACCCTCAGTATTGCAGTCGAATTCGTCGAATTGGTATTTCATGTCCTTGCACCATCTCTTCAAGAAGTATTTATCTGGTAAACGAAATACGTCACTTTGATGAAGAACCAACAGGGCATGCCTACACAGGTACCCCTTGAACTGAAAGGATCGGCACTGGCATTGGACATCCTCAATATTTCTATCGTATGACACGATATAATCTTTGATCATCTCCTTGCCATTCCATCGACTTCAATCCTTTCATACGACTTTACGGAATATAAACAACTGTTGCCAGCTTCCTTGATCAATTTTGTATTTGATGCAGCCATTTCAAGGATCTCATTCTGAAATTTTTTGAAAATGCGCCTTGTATACCTTCCTGCAGCTTGTCTCTCAAAAGGTGATGATGTCTTTAGGAAAGCAATCGTTTGCAACGTCCTATTATCTTCCTCATTTTCGGCCTCGTATCTTTTTTCCAAGGCATCTTCGTACTTACTTATGAACTCCGTTAGTGTTGTCTTCGAATTTATAAACCCATCGAAGAAGTGATTAATGCCCTCGCTCCTTTGTGAAGATGACATCCCTGTTCAAAATTTTGTCAACAAAAAAAAAAGCGTTTAACGCGAACATGAACCAAAGACAATGACATACAAACCTGCGAAGAATGTATCCTTTAGGTAAACTGGGACCCATTTATCCCGACATTCGTAAAGGACATTGAACCAATCTATAGACTTGCATTCTTTATATTTCTCCATAACATGTGCCCACCTTTCCTCGAATGACTGTATGGTCAATGAATCATATATCGCCTCATCGAAATCAACCATAAACTTGGGATTTGCCGTGCAAATGTGGCCAATCTTTTCAGGTATCTTCTTCAATATATGCCAAAGACAAAATCGATGTCGTGTGTTAGGAAAAACTTCTTTGACAGCAGCCTCGATTGCCTTATCTTGGTCAGTTATCATGGCAATAGGTGCTTGACCACCATTTGCATCCAGCCAAGTCTGAAAAACCCATTTATATGTCTCAGTACTCTCATCAGACAACAATGCGCATCCAAGCAAGGTGGACTGTCCATGATGGTTGACCCCAACGAATGGACAAAAAGGCATTTGATATCTGTTTGTCAAGTACGTTGAGTCAAAGCTTAGAACATCACCGAAGTATGTGCATGCCAATCTTGACCTTGGATGAATCCAGAAGACAGACCTCAGATGACCATTATCATTGAGGTCTAAGGAATAGAAGAAATTGGGATTTCTGAGTTGCATTTCGGCGAAATGAATTACCATCGACTGAGCATCTCCTTCTTTCAGCTTAGACTGACGTTCGCGACAAATGAAGTTACGAGCATCCTTCTCGGTGAAATCCAATTGTCTTCTGCCCCCTTTTCTCCTTGCTATGGCAGAGTATATCTGAGTCGTCGGAACATTCACGGCATGTAAATTGCTGATCTCTGCCTTCTCTGGTGTGCTGATCCTCCTATGCGACCGTAGATAACCAGTTGATGTTATGGACATCCCATGGTTATGTTCTAGAGAAACCTCATCCAATATCCACTTACCACTTGTAGCATTCAGTCTTGCTTTTATGGATGCCATACAATCAACTTTCCCAGTATCCCTATGATTCATACTCTTCTCTGATTTTCTAGATTTTCCTTGCCTCCAACACGCCAGGTGCTTGAAGCAAAGTTGTTTTTTGTTGTTGGCCCTGCTACACACTGTTGTGATTCCAAAACCAACTCGTTTCGCGTATCCATTGTAGAACGTATATACATCATCTGCTGAATTGAATTCCATCCCAGTTTGAGGAACTACAATATCATCCACTGCATTTGGAGCGACGGGTGAAGGTGCACGGCCGGGAGTGTTATCGATTTCTTTCCGATCTACAATTTCAGCATCAACTGTGAAAATATAGGCACGCAGTCATGAACAATGATATCCATAGATTTAGTTGTCAATATATGCTGACAAAGGATTAGGATTTAGGACACGAAGGTTAAAACAATACGACACCCCAGTTATCATCTCACGACACCCTAGCTTTAAGGCGACGACACCCGTGGGTTCACTGTTAATGCACGGGTGTCGTCGCCTTAAAGCTAGGGTGTCGTGAGCTTTCAACAGGGTGTCTAGAAGGAGTTTCGGCCGAAATCCAATTCTCCCTGGGGTGTCACGGGGATTGTCCGCACGGTCAGTTCTAAGCACGGGTGTCGTCGCCTTAAAGCTAGGGTGTCGTGAGCTTTCAACAGGGGTGTCTCGAAGGAGTTTCGGCCGAAATCCAATTCTCCTGGGGTGTCACGGGGATTCTCTCCGTGGTCAGTTCTAAGCACGGGTGTCGTAGCATTGATGCTAGGGTGTCGTGAGGTTTCAAGTGGGGTGTCGCGAAGGAGTTTCGGCCGAAATCCAAATCATCCTTGGGTGTCGTGAGGTTTCTCTTGGGACGACGTAAAACTTACTACGGTAACCGGGTATTTGGCTTCCGAAACTCTCTTCTGTTCCCCATCCCTCGAAACTCAACGAGGGGGGGGCTCACCGATTCGATTCCTGTGAACCGCCCACTGAGATGGTGGCGCGTGGCAATCGAAACACCCGCCAGGAGTACCTTAAATATGATGGGGGAATGCCATCGTTAATCACCTTTTCAGCTGATCTTCCAAACTTTTTTGATACTGAGATGGCTTCTAGAGGCGAGGGGCGATCTACTGGCACCCATGGGAGCCGCCGCACAACGGTCACCGTCGATGCGGAGGTCTTTGCGAGTCGCTCGCAATCAGCGAGCGACTCAACAGGGCGGCCGAGCAATACATGGCCGTTTCAATGAGAAAGATCGAGGTCCTGCTTCGGGCCAACAGCCGGCTGGAGTCGCAAGTAGAGTCCCTCCAGCGCCAGATCGCCGAGGCAGCGACCGAAGCAGATGTCAAGCCCCAGTGAGGGATCATGTACTTTTTCTTTTCTTTTGTGATGAATAAAAATAAATTTTAGTAACTTGGGTGTCGCGGGCCTTCTCGCCGTGGTCAGTTCTAAGCACGGGTGTCGTCGCATTAAAGCTAGGGTGTCGTGAGCTTTCAACAGGGGTGTCTCTAAGGAGTTTCGGCCGAAATCCAATTCTCCCTGGGGTGTCGCGGGGATTCTCCGCGCGGTCAGTTCTAAGCACGGGTGTCGTAGCATTGGTGCTAGGGTGTCATGAGATTTCAACTGGGGTGTCACGAAGGAGTTTCGGCCGAATTCGACAAGGGGTGTCGCGGGGGTTCTCTCCGTGATCAGTCTAAGCACGGGTGTCGTCGCCTTAAAGCTAGGGTGTCGTGAGCTTTCAACAGGGGTGTCTCGAAGGAGTTTCGGCCGAAATCCAATTCTCCTGGGGTGTCACGGGGATTCTCTCCGTGGTCAGTTCTAAGCACGGGTGTCGTAGCATTGATGCTAGGGTGTCGTGAGGTTTCAAGTGGGGTGTCGCGAAGGAGTTTCGCCAAAATCCAAATCATCCTTGGGTGTCGTGAGGTTTTCTCTTGGGACGACGTAAAACTTACTACGGTATTTGGTTTCCCGAAACTCTCTTCTATTCCCCATCCCTCGAAACTCAACGAGGGGGGGGCTCACCGATTCGATTCCTGTGAACCGCCCACTGAGATGGTGGCGCGTGGCAATCGAAACACCTGCCAGGAGTACCTTAAATATGGATGGGGAATGCCATCGTTAATCACCTTTTCAGCTGATCTTCCAAACTTTTTGATACTGAGATGGCTTCTAGAGGCGAGGGGCGATCTACTGGCACCCATGGGAGCCGCCGCACAACGGTCACCGTCGATGCGGAGGTCTTTGCGGAGTCGCTCGCAATCAGCGAGCGACTCAACAGGGCGGCCGAGCAATACATGGTCGTTTCAATGAGAAAGATCGAGTCCTGCTTCGGGCCAATAGCCGGTTGGAGTCGCAAGTAGAGTCCCTCCAGCGCCAGATCCGAGGCAGCGACCGAAGCAGATGTCAAGCCCCAGTGAGGGCTCATGTACTTTTTTCTTTTCTTTTGTGATGAATAAAAATAAATTTTAGTAACTTGGGTGTCGCGGGCCTTCTCGCCGTGGTCAGTTCTAAGCACGGGTGTCGTCCCCTTAAAGCTAGGGTGTCGTGAGCTTTCAACAGGGGTGTCTCGAAGGAGTTTCGGCGAAATCCAATTCTCCCTGGGGTGTCGCGGGGATTCTCCGCGCGGTCAGTTCTAAGCACGGGTGTCGTAGCATTGGTGCTAGGGTGTCATTAGATTTCAACTGGGGTGTCACGAAGGAGTTTCGGCCGAATTCGACAAGGGGTGTCGCGGGGGTTCTCTCCGTGATCAGCTCTAAGCACGGGTGTCGTCGCCTTAAAGCTAGGGTGTCGTGAGCTTTCAACAGGGGTGTCTTGAAGGAGTTTCGGCCGAAATCCAATTCTCCCTGGGGTGTCGCGGGGATTCTCCGCGCGGTCAGTTCTAAGCATGGGTGTCGTAGCATTGGTGCTAGGGTGTTATTAGATTTAACTGGGTGTTACGAAGGAGTTTCGCCGAATTCGACAAGGGGTGTCGCGGGGTTCTCTCCGTGATCAGCTCTAAGCACGGGTGTCGTCGCCTTAAAGCTAGGATGTCGTGAGCTTTCAACAGGGGTGTCTCGAAGGAGTTTCAGCCGAAATCCAATTCTCCCTGGGGTGTCGCGGGGATTCTCCACGCGGTCAGTTCTAAGCATGGGTGTCGTCGCCTTAAAGCTAGGGTGTCGTGAGCTTTCAACAGGGGTGTCTCGAAGGAGTTTCGGCTGAAATCCAATTCTCCTGGGGTGTCACGGGGATTCTCTCCGTGGTTAGTTCTAAGCACGGGTGTTGTAGCATTGATACTAGGGTGTCGTGAGGTTTCAAGTGGGGTGTCGCGAAGGAGTTTCGGCCGAAATCCAAATCATCCTTGGGTGTCGTGAGGTTTCTCTTGGGACATGACTGTTAAAGCGGGGTGTCGCGGGGATTGTTCTCCATACGGGGTGTCGCGGGCCTGCTCTTCAGCGTCGTTTATAAGCACGACACACCCTTTATAGCATTTAAAGACATCCCATAGAACAAGCTACGACACCCCGTAAAGCAACATACGAAGATCGCAAAGGTTATAAGCATGGGTGTCGTAGCGTTGTAACTACGGTATCATGAGGCTTTTCTCCAGCATTCGTTTGGAGCACGGGTGTCTAGGCTTGTAACTACGGTGTCTTAATAGTATATCAGGGGTGTCATAGCTTTAACGACGACACTAGAGCTATATGGACAGAAAATAACGGGGAATATAGGCCGAACCACTCTGACGACATCCCAGTTCATGAGGTATAACATCCTAGTTAAAAGAGTATGACATTCGTACTTACAAAATAGTAAACTCTAAACAGTTATGACTCCCAGAATGTCATAACTATTTTGTTCTAAGAAGTTACCCGCGCATTAAACGGTTTGGTCACGCATTAATTAACTCTAACCAGAAAAAATGGTTGGTGTAATAAAGGAGCTTTAGAAAGAAGTGGGAAGAAAGATTTTTTACTTTGTGCTGTGGATGATATTTCCTCCAGAAGTTTTTGTACAAAGGCTTCAGTAACCAGGTTTTTCAGTCTCGAAGCTGAAATATTTTCTTTCGATCGGGAAAGAAAGAAAGTTTTTCTTGTACAGATAAAATACAATATAAAATGACGCTAGGATGGAGGAAAAAGGTATTTTTATTCATATACTAATTTTAAAAAAAAACGAACTGCTTTAAATGATCATCGCGTTCAGAATGTAATATTAAAGTAGAGCCATACCATTTGATAAATTATTTACATAAAAGTTATGTGAATCAATCAAAGAGATGATGCAGTTAATATAAGCTTTGCTGTATCGAAACGGTGTACAACGTCTTTTCCTTTAGTTGGTCCAGATTGAAGTTCCGGCAAATGATTGATTTCTCGATGCGAACGCCCAAAAAGAATCTCGACGTTTCGACTTAGCTTGCCCGTAGCCGTGGGTCAAGCAAACCGTTCGTTTATTTTAATTCCGGTCATTTTCCTTCTTCTCTCATGGCGGACGTGGGGAGAGACTCGAGAGGGAGGAGCATTTAAGGTCGGTGAGCCTCGGTTGTTGATCCGCTCACCTAAACCATTCAATGCGAAGGCCACCCATCTCCTCTACTCGAGCTTCTCCTTGTCGTTCCCCGCAGTTTTATAAGAACCCTAGATCTCTGCTCTGGGCTCCGCAGAGAAGAAGAAGAAGAAGAAGCTATCTCTAATTGGATTCCAATGGGAGGATTTCTCTCCACCGTGAAACGAATCTACCTTTCTATCTACAACTGGACTGTGTTCGTCGGATGGCAAGTTTGATCCTTGTTTTTTTTTTTTTTTGAGAATTTCTTGCTCTCAGATTGGTAAATGAATTGCGTCCTGGGATCTGTGTGTTTGATTATACCGTTTGTTCTGTTTTGAGATGGTCCAGGTGTCAGGTCTTGTACTTTGCCCTGAAGGCCTTGAAGGAATCTGGACATACGGCGGTCTATGATGCTGTCGAGAAGCCTCTGCAGCTCGCTCAGACCGCCGCAGTCATGGAGGTATCAAAATCTTGGACTTCTTTTTTGCTATTATTTTTTAGAAGTGAATTTTGGCAATTTCTGTTGATTTATTCTCTTCTAATTCTTTGCTTGCAGATTCTTCATGGCCTCGCAGGTGAGGGATACAGTCACCTTCGTGTGTTTTTTTTTTTAAACTACCAGATGGAACCTCTTTTGGGAAGTGAAACACGGGGATAAGTCTTTTGATTCTATTTCCGTTGATGTATTTTCTTGAAAAGGATTGGTTAGGTCTCCGGTGACGGCAACTTTGCCACAGATTGGTTCAAGATTGTTTGTTACTTGGGGCATATTATGGAGTTTCCCTGAGGTATAGATTTGGCATTTTGGGAACTCTTTGTTTTAATTTAAATCAAATGCGTACCCTTTTTTTTTTTTGTTCTTTTTGTTGTTTTAATTAACTCTAGCGTTGGCTTGCAGACCAGAACACATATTCTAGTTAGCTCCCTGGTGATCAGCTGGTCCATTACAGAGGTAAGAAATACAATTAAATCTAGTTATAATTACTATAAAGATCTACTGCATGAACTTCGTTTGGGGGGAAAAAATGTTGTCAGATCTTTTCTTTTTCATGCATAAACATCATTACTATGCTGGCTTAAGAGAACACGCTGCAGTTTTTTAGAGTCTAAAAGCAGGATGTAAACTGATATATATTGATGCATTAAACGCTAGTAGCTATTCAGCCTGTCTGGCTTGTACTTGTTTTTATTAGATGAAATAGTTCATGGGCGATTGACCTGGCTGGCACTAAAAGAGTAAATTTGCCGACATGGATTTTATGGCAGGAAATATCAAGTAAAAACAAGTTACCTAGATAGAAAATGCTACTTCTACTCAACTCAACTCAACTCATCTAAGCCTTTTCCCAACTATATGGGGTCGGTTACATGAATATGCTTCCTCCACTCTGCTCTATTCAGGAACAAATCGATATTTAAATTATAAATAGTTATATTTTTTTAATTTTTTTTTGCTTATGTTAGTTTAGGCCTATCTCTACTTTCATCCTTACCATGAATTGTTAAAAGATCACTCTTTCTAACTAAAGCATTTAAAGGTCTATGTTGTATATGTCCAAACCATCGTAATTTATTTAATAGAATTATAGCAACTAAAAGAATGCCGGATGATTGAAGGAAAAGCATATTAATATCTATATACAAAAATAAAGGAGATATTCAAAACTGTACAAATTATAAAAAATGCTACTTGCTGATTAAAAATTTCAAATGAAACCATAAGATCCAGAACCTTAAAAGATGGAATCCACTAAGATGAAATCTATGCAGCGCAAGCAAAACGTCAGAGCTCCATCAAAATGCCAATGTTTCTTTGTGGCTGAACCAGGTATCGTCTCTAAACGGGTAAACTAAAGAATGGTAGAGCTGCAGTATTTTTGGGTAGGATGGTTCCAGCATTTAGAGATTATGACGTTCTGGACAGCTTTTGTTTATTTTTTAATCTTTTAATTATCTTCATATTTGATGGCTGGGTTTCCATGGTATTGAATTGTGATAAAAGACAGTACTGAAATGAATCTAGATATTTATGTTATTTCCATATTTAGGAAATATCAGGTTCTTGTACGGTTTGCACACAAGGACCTGCTACTTTGCTGTATTCCTCTTCTTAATCACATAGTTTAAAACCAAATTTGAATTTTTAAATGTTGATTTTACCCCTGTTTAAAGGTTACATGAAGTGTCAATGTGCTTGGGGTACTGACAGCTATTGACCTCTTAACCTTTGAGATCATGTAATTAGATTATCTCATTAAATATAGTAATGAAAACTCGAATCTTGTAAACATGAGGTGTCAATGTGCTTGGGGTACTGACAGCTATTGACCTCTTAACCTTTGAGATCATGTAATTAGATTATCTCATTAAATATAGCAATGAAAACTCAAATCTTGTAAATTTCCCCTTTGCAGATTATTAGGTACTCTTTCTTTGGTATGAAAGAGGCACTCGGCTTTACACCTTCCTGGCTCTTATGGCTTAGGTAAGATTTTGTTCCAGTTAACAAGCAGTGAGCTTAGCTTCCTGCTAAAAGTTATTCATTCATGTGGATTTTTTTTGTGTGCAGGTACAGCACCTTTCTGATATTGTATCCAACTGGCATCACCAGTGAGGTTGGCTTAATATACACCGCCCTACCCTACATCAAGGTTGTCAACTTGTCACATAGATTATCGGAGAAACAATTTCTAACCTATGTGAATTTTTTAACTTTCCGAGTTACTTGCCATTGTTTGTGATGCCTAATCCATGCTTTGTTGGTGGTCATGACAGGCATCTGAGAAGTACTGCATTAGGATGCCCAATACATGGAATTTCTCCTTCGACTACTTCTATGCATCTATTATTGCACTCGGAATCTATGTCCCAGGCATGTTTTGTTCTTTTTCTTCTTCTTTTCTTTTTCCCATCATATTTGTGATTCTTGCAGAACCTGGCAGTTCACTTTCATGCCTGACTTTGCTGTTTGATTGAATGAACCGCTACTGCAGGCAGCCCACACATGTACCGTTATATGCTTGGGCAGCGGAAGAAGGCTCTCTCCAAGGCCAAGACAGCATAAGCCTGATCAACAAGAACGTGTGCATCTTTATTATGTTGAGCGATGTTGAGTGCTATATTTGTTGCTGCTACAAGATACTCAACGAGCAAATCTTATCATCTGTGGATGTTTTATTTCTTTCCTTTTTTTTTTTTAAGAATTTCTTTTTGTCCTCTATCCTGTTCATCTCCTGAGTCTTTTGCTAATTATTGTTGTTGCTAGCAATTGTTTAGTGTGGGCAAATTTGAATGCCTGAATCATAATTCCAGGTTCAACCAGCGCTTTAACTTGTGTTTCATTCCACATTGTTTTCCATATTTGAGATGGATAGCATCTAGCATCGACAAGCCATTTAGGATTGTGACATTACCTCTCAATTCTTCTTTCCTCAAACAATGTTTGGATGCAGCTCAACCATAACGTGCAAAGATCCAAGTGTGTAAGGGGACAGCATGATGGTAGCCTTCATGGCCATTTAAGGTTTACCTAGAAATATGACTGCTCGCACAGAGATTAAAATGCTGTGTTCTGATTAATCACCCTTCACCCTGTTCACTGTCTTTGATGTGTAGCTGAAACTTTTTAACGGTTTTCATTATAACACCTTGAGTTGGCTCATCATGGTCTGTCATTGTCACGAGCTAGCCAAAGTGGTCTATACAAGGTTCATACATACAACATGTGACTTTTTACACGAGAATGTGTTTAGATGACATTTGGGAGATTGCCAGGTGGTATGATGAGCAACTGAACTAAATTGACGTTTGCTGCTCCAATCTCTTAGCTCAAATCCAACAAGCTAGCTTTCCTGGCTTTATAACATCAAGTAGTTCAACTTGTATTTCGCATTTCGCAACATTACTACATGGCTTGGTGCCAGAATTCAGCAGTGACCTGATGAACATGAATGCGGATATGATCAACCTATGTGAAATTCTCTGGCAAACAGCATATGCACCCCCACCACAAGGTCAAACAAAACGAGCCCATGCAATCTCCCAAAAAGAAAATGTTAGGGCAAAATCCTTCTCAACTATTTTAATTCCACTGCATGCATCGACTCATAGTTCTTGTGAACGGACAAAAACTGAGCTTCAAATGTGCACCTAACAAAAAGGACAACGGAATCTCTCATGGTAGGTGAATGGAAAAGAAAAATAGAAACAAACATCAGTCTGTAGCCACCCTTTTACTTGATCATCCAGGCTAAGAAGAAGATCTAAGCATCTTCAGGAGCAGCACTGGCAGCACTCAGATCCACAGTCAAATCAAGCTCCTGTGCCATGAAAGAAAAGAATAAATTATTACTGTAAATATAAACACTGCAATAAATTAATTTTTTTTTTTTGGGTGCTATTAGGCAATTGGGAAAGCCGATGATGATGATGGAGAAAGCTAGGTTTCGCATTACAATTGTCACATAGGCTGTCTTAGGAAATTTTGGTGGACATGGTGGCTATTTTAAACGCCAGCAGTCATTAGTCGGCTCTGCATGTAATTCATGTGTCATTAGGATTATCTTTAAGCGTATTTGCACAATTGTAGGACATGCACAAAGCATTTCCAAGAAACAAAGCACCATATTGGTTCCAATTACGTAATATTTGTTGTGTAGCTAGCTAGTTCCCAAGCTTCATTAATCTGCAGCTTTCAAAATTAAAATGTTATCTTACAGAACTCCATCCATATTACATATTGTTTTGGTAAAAAAAAATTATACATCTTTTAAACGAAAATGTGACTAATGTTCAAGGGCATTGTTTTTAAAAGCAAAACATATGATTGTACCAATGCATATTTACTTAACAACGTTATCCAAAGTAATGGAAAATAAAATATTACCTTGCCAGTTATTTTACTGTACATGGAGATGACATCTTGTACCGTGGACTCAAAGTGTGTCGTTGCATCATAACTCTGCGAGGAAAGTTAAAGTCAAGAAGTATTTCACAAAATATTCTTGTTAATGGAAAATTAAGTAGCTGCAATTATTATCAAACAAATGACAAGATGCACCCAGGCATACCGTTGATATGAAGCAATTGTCCTCATCATGCTTGTTGGTAGGTTCATATATGTCATACATATCAAAAAAAGTCTCGTCCACGGATCCAAGCAAATCAATCCCAGGCTTGAGTTCTACCTCAGGTTGATCAGTTTCAGCTTCAGTTGAAACAAAAGCAATATACTTCCCTTTTGGAGCTACATTGTGAGTGTAAGAGCAACAAAAGAGGTACCTGCAATTAATAAATTAATCCTGAAGTCAACGCTAAGAGACTTCAAGTGAGCTTTGTCAATAGATCAAAAATGTCTTCCTCCCATCCACTTCACAGTAGATCGGTAGCTTGCATCCAGAAAACCTAATCAGCATTTGCTTCTTCATCAACATTCTTTTTTCTTCCGTATCCATTCTTAATTAGGTCCAGAAGCAAAGTTGTTGATAATTATGCCAAAACATATGTATATTTACAAGAAATAAAACGTAAAGCTTAATATCAAAGACAATAGCTATCTGTTGAGCTTTTAGAAGACACTACCTTTACCCTTTATGCACAAAAACTTATTGTGCTCATTTGTAAAATAATGTAATAATGGTGCTAAATGAATTATTAAGACAAATAACTTGTTTCTAGCTATTTAATTGTTATAAAAACCAAGGAATAAAATGCTAATACAAAATATTTATACAATAGCAACAATAACAACAACAAAGCCTTCATATTAAATATTCATAAGAAGACAAGTTTAAAGATAAATGAATCAAAAAATATTTCACTAAGACAAAAACATCAGACAAGAATCGTTTTGGACACCTGTCTGTAAAATGCAGAGAAAATTGAAAATATCTATCTATGGCTCTTTCTTTCCTGCCTTTTTCTTTTGAGAAAAAAAGACTTTCTATTACTAATTGACTGATTACCACAAGGTTATTAATTAATTGATGCCAACCATAATTTCAAGTCTTTACTCGTGTCTTCACCTAGTGCATGTGAATGCAGAAAGTAACAAGACATTCAGTTGAACCTACATGTCTGATTTACGCCCTAGCTGTTTTTGTGGCAGGATAATCTGCACCGAGTGTGAATCATGGGTATTTGGAATGGGATGACTCATTATACAAATAGCACGTGCCACTCTTCCAACCCTCTTAACCTGTTAAAATTGGTCAGTTGGAGATCAGAGGTCCATTATATGAAATTAGAAATGGGTGCTGCAATTTCATGCAATCCTCTCAAATTGAGAAATATTTACCTTATCAGGCAAGTATGAAGGGTCACAAACTACTTTCTTGCATTTAGCAGTCTCCCCCTCAGATGTCACACCATAAACTTTTCCATTTGCATCAAACTCTACCTATCATGCACAACAAAGCATATCAACAGGTGTACCTAAATTTTGTTCAGAAGCAGGAACAAGTCCCTGTTCTTCATGTTTCTAGAATATGCTCAACAAATTTGAAATCTATCGGTCCTTTATGATCAACAGATACATATATTAAAGACATGCACGATATGAACCAACTCAAAAGAAAAATAAATCAAATTTAATTACCTTGCATTCTGACTTGTTGAGCATGTAGGTTCCGCCATAAACAGCACTAAGACGAGCAAAACCCTACAAACAAATGCCTGCAGCATCTCAACCTATTGGAAATTATTATCCATGACAGCTACAGTGATAAATGAAAACATACCTGGGGAAGCTCTCCTAACCCATATAGTGGATAAATGTAAGGAGATCCTCCTTGAAAGCGTGCCAACGATTCCGCATAAAGCTATTCAAAATAAATGTAACAATGATGAGCATTCATACAATTTCACTAGTGGACTGCAAGATGCAATACAAGCACTGCACTGAATTGGAATCTCCAATTTTTTACACTAGACATGTCTTACGAATCCTCTAACAACTATGACCACAAAACCAGGTTCAAAACTTCTCTTCTGGTGGATGTTTGAAGAATTGAACAAATACATATTAGTTTCAGAACTAAACAATTCTGTTTCGGATGAAAACAATTTTGGTTTCATTCAAGATGGTGAAAGTATTGAAAACTCCTAGAAAAACATGAGATTAAAAAAAATAAAATAGAATTAAAATCGCTAAAATAATAGCATTCAAATATGTGTGACAATTTCTTGTAGCTTCTTCTTGAAGGTGTTATCTAAATACTAAATGCAAAAGATGACAAAAAAAAAGTGCTTTAGAGAAGGTGCAAGTATAAAAATGAGCATTGCAGGGATGAACAAGCAGAGATGTATATGCACTAAAAGGAGGGAGGACCGGTGAAGAATGAGAACATAAGACCAAGAACAGTAGTTGCAATGCTTCAAGACTAAGCGGTGGAGATTACATTGAGATGATAAGAGCATATTGAGAAAGACTTCATTCTGAGTTGAAAGGAATGAAAGAAAAGCGAAAGTCTTGAGGAAAAGAGTTCAGAAACGATTGTAGTAGCACAGCATCTTTATGAGTATGATCAGCAAAGAAGGATTTATGAAACCGATCCTGAATGATTGGGACAAGGCCTTATTATTAGGGTTATGGTCATATGTAAGATAGGTTAGTGCCCTTGGTGCATGGAAGACAAATGCTTCTTCAATGTACAAAAAATATGACATTTTGTAATGATAAACAAAGCACAACATTCAAAACTCTCAATGCTAAAGCCAAGAATAGCCAAGAGCATTGCAAGCTTTACCTTCATTCTCTTCACAGTGTCAATTGCAGGCTCATTAAGGTAGCTATCATCGCTATGAAGTGCCAGTGAATGCCCAATAAAATCCACTGTGTTGTCCTCTAACCCATATTTGCTATAACATAGAAAAAATAGTTGTCAAGAAAAAAAAAAGTTTGATTCATATTTTGAATGGTGTGAAAAAAGCATTATTTATTTCTTTATTACAGAGGATAATATTCTCAAGTTCTTTGGTTTCCTGTGATAATTTTGAGAAGTCTTGAGCTCCAAAAAATGATAGAAGCTACACTTTCTTAAATCTATATTTGCAATACTCTTTGTTAGAACAACATCACAGATCCAGAACAACGTCACAGATCCAATTCTGTTGTTTCAGCACCACAGCATAGGAAACCAACATTAGAGATACATGAATATCTTCCTTCAACTATAAACAACAAAAAATTGCTAAAGCTACGAGATAGGTATCTTCTTTTCCCTTTTCTGTATTGTCACCTCAGCAGCCTTCAGAGCTCACATCCTCTGATATTTCTAGAATGCCCTTCACTTATCAGGTCATTGACAGAATATACACACACATACATAAGTAGGCAAAAGCACACAAAGACAGGCACGCACATCTGCACACATGCCTGAAGGTGATCATGCACACACACAAGCACGAATATACATGGCAATAAGAAGATCAAATATGCATAAGTTTTCCAACAATTACCAAGAGAATATTCCTAGAATGGAACAACTTATATCAGAATCTCACAAAAAAGGGAACTACAAGGGTTGGGTGCTTCCATAAGCAACGTTATGCAGACACTTGAAATGGGTACCTGGCATCCAGAAGAATACTACTTGGGAATCTTTAAAAAAACCCATGTAGCGGCACATCTGAATCTTATAGATGCATGCATAAACATGAATATGAACACAATGAATAATCAGTGGAACTATTTGCACAACTTTCATTAAATAAATATAATATCAGATAAAGTAATGTTAGGTTTAGACATCCTTTTATGTAGAAATGCCAGGAGTAGAGAAGTGATGGTGATGATATCTTGATTTCATGATATAAAGTGTTAATGAAGTATCCCAGGTGCCTCGTGGTTCATGTCAGACATACCAAGGAACATTAAATTTGGAGTATCTAGGCACTATTCATAGAGATTGAATTCCCTTTAACTCAACAAGAGATATAGGCTAGTGTTTGTAAAGTTGCCTTATTTTGTTGATTGGATCCACATGCTTAGATGCTTACACCTAGTTTCCTATGTTCAATAGATTTGCATTGGAGTGTCAACTACATGGTGCTTGGTACATCTCACTACTTTAGGAATCTCTGTGCCTTGTGATCTTTAAACCAATGCATAAAGCTCCATATTCTCCCTCATGATTCCCACATTATATTCTAGTTACATGCTTGCATAACCAAAAATAGACTTTTGAATTTAATTTAATTTAATTTTTTTTATGCAATGAACCCATAATGTCATCAATCTTTTTTTCATTAATCTCAAGGGAATGAATTAAAGGCCTAATAAAAATAATCAGGCATCATTGAGGTTTGTCTCCAAAACACATAACAATGCCATCATTCTTTTTTTAAAGCCATTTCTAAATTTATCATATAATTAGTGATGGTGCGGACAAATAAGTTAAGAAAAAATCTGTAGAATACAAATTAAATAAAGTTAAAATGGATATGAAATCAGATAGCTGATGTACATGACTTTGTTATCAGTCAAATAAACACAAGGAAAGTAGAGAAAAGGCAAGACTCATACGCTATAAGCTCTCTGGTGGTAACTTTATGGAGATCCAGACCTTCATGAGATTTTGGATCATCCTCCTCATAATCTTGTACATAAATGAAGAGCTTTCGGGCACGGCGCTTTTCAAAAAGTCCCATCAAGGTGGATTTCAATGCTTCAACATCAGTAGCTGGTACTTTGTAGATCTGTTAGTCCAGTGGTAAGACACATTGTGAAATTTCCAAATGAAATATAGCTTTTACAAGTAAAATGACTAAATTAGTGCAAACTAGAAATTATCACGGAAATCTACCTTCCCTTTGTTGTATACAAAGCTACCATCAACAGCCTTGAAGTTCAAATATTTTGTGACACCAGTGTGAATAAGAACACGGACAAGAGCACCATTGGCCATCATGAACTGTCAAATTACAATGGTAATGATGTCTTTGAGAACCATTTGTCAAATGAAGATAAGCAAAAAACCAATGTTTCAAAAAAGTGTTTCGACTTTCAAAATTAGTACGTCAAAAGAGAAGTGAAATATTCAATCGTTCAATAAATAGACCAAAGAAAGGGAGCAAGGAAAACAGATCAGAGGAGACTGGTCATCATGTAGTGATGTCTTTAAGAAACATTGGCCTAAATTAACATAAAAAGGCCAGTTTTGAAAAAGGATCTGCCACATCTCAATTTTTAATATTAGAAGAACAAAACAGAGCAGTGAAATATTCAAAAATGTTAGCTTAATTAGACAAAGGAAACAATCAAATAATTGATAACTTAAAGCAGCAGCCTTGCAATTTATTTACTGAGGTCTTGCTTCAGTAAAAAGTAGTTGCAATAGTACAATTAAAAAAATGAATAAATACAATTTTTTTAATAATGCCAGTTGCTTATAAGAAAGGATGAAATTGATTGTCTTTCTGAAAAAGAGGAGGGACAAGGTCCTATGAAATTGATTCAGGCATTTTCTACCGCAAAAAATCAGCAAAGAAGAAGCCAACTAGGACAGATCAAGATCCTATGCCCCTGAAGTACTAGGTTGCCAGGTCAATTGATATACAAGCCAGTTAGAGGAAAATAAATAAATAAATAAAAGACAATCATAAATGTTATAAACCATCAAGTGAAGACATCAAAAAAACTACCCATCAAGTGAAGACATCAAAAAAACATGAAAGTCAAGGGACAAAGATGCCAAAAGGTAGATCTGGATGTCAGAAACATATATAAAGGTACAAAAGGAAATCCAACAAACAAGCATAAATGCACCAGCAGGAAAGAGTAGAAAGGGCACTTCATTAATTGAGGAGACCATCAAAGATATGCCTATATATATATATATATCATGGACAAAAACACCATTTTATCAAAAACCAAGAGAATATGGTGAATTATTGCCCATAAAATAGCAAACAATCAAAGAAACAGACCAAGGAATAAAATAAGCAAGGAGCTTTTCTTTCTTATGATTCGCATTCCAGCCCCAAGTTTCCCTAGACAATGAAAAACAGCTTGTATATCACTCCCCTCTATAACTCATGTTACACACCCAGATTTCTAAGTACTTTCTTGGCTTTTCTTTTTCTAATGCCTTAGGTCAAACAAGTTGGTCAAAATGCTCAGGTCAATTTCCCCTCAAATCATGAATAGAAACCTCAGCTTAAGAATGTCGTGAAATCAATAGATACATAATTAAATTCAATAGCTATAAACCAGGATTGCAATGGTGTCTTCGTGCAATCCTAGAACATAAATTGAATAAAAGACTTCCACCTGCATTCAAATTTCTAAACATGGAGAGTCAAGTATCCTTATGTGACATGCAAAACCTTGACAATTGATGTGGACTTCATGATTGCTTCTTCATAACCCTAATTTTTTTTCCCTTCCCACAGATTTATCACTTGTGCAGTAAGAAATCAATAAAGAAAAATATTTGGAAGTATGTAGTGGCTGAAAAACAAGCATGACTAACTTAAGAATAAAAGCAATAAAGCCACTGCAAACCTTGGGGACCATGTCCACATTGTAGTCTTTGCTTGAACCCAGATGTTCTGGAGGCTTATCACTGCCTTTCAGCCGCTTCCACAACTATTATAAATGAGAAGAACGTGAGATAAATGTGTCAATATTATTCAGGTTTCAGAAAAGAAAAAAGTTAAAAACAAGGGTTTGGAGGGAAAAAAGGAAAAGAAGAAAGCATAGCCATAATAAGATCAGCAGCAGAAACACCTGAACAAGATTTAGGGATGTCGACTCCCCGCCATAATAATCATTCCTGTCCATATGAAGGACCTGGATCAACATGTAGAATCGTCTTAGTTTTTCAAAGATGTAAGCTCATGTTCATATCTTCTGGACAAGTATTTTCCGAGTCGGTGTGCTAAAAGAAGGAAAACTATTATTTTATTTTTTCTGCATATATTAGACGGCTAAATATATTTGAATCTAAATCAAGAATGACATTTCATTAAAACTTCTAGAAAAGATATAATTTTTAACATGTTACAGAAATTTGATAGCAATGTTTACATGGCTAACACAAATGCTTCAGAACTGCGATCATTAGCATAAACATATCAACATATTATCATTTCAAACTTGTACCAGTTCCAAAATGAACGAATTAGATATTCTTTAAATTTTTGGTGTTGAGGCAAGAAGTAAAAAAACCAAGAAATTTTGAAAAGGAAGCAGAATAACAACAGCAAAAAAAAAGCAAAAAAAAAAAAAAAAATTCGGTACAGTACATAGATCATATTGCTCCATTGAAAGAAAAGAGAAAACTAAGTTTTATCAGCAAAATATTCTGAATTCAAAACCCTAGTTCTCTGGGATTAGAAACAGAGGAGGAGGGCAAAGACCTTGAGACCGTCGACAGATAGAAGACCGCTGAGGATGCATTCTTTGAGGCCGGTCCCAAGGACGATAACATCGTACTCCTCATCCATCCTTCGAATGATGAAACTAAGGAGAACAGAGAGAAGAGAGAGAGGAGAAGAAACGAGGATGAGAGCTCGAGATGGAGGAGATCAAGGAAAAAGAATGGGAAGCTAAGAGAAAGAGATAGAGAGAGTGAGGAAGCGAAGGGGAATAGATCTATGGGCGCGGGAATATCGAGAGAGTGAGGAAGGAGAGAAGAATGGGTCTAGGCGCGGGAATGCCGGTAAAACGGTTACCGTTAAGACCAGCCGAACGACACGCCCTCCATGGTATTGGTAGCCCCTGCTATTCTTTCGCCCATCCCCGATCGGTGGACTTCTTCGATAAGCAACGGTAAAGATCTCACCCCGTACCGCACCATTCTCTCCGCATCAGCAACCGTCGAATCATTCCAATTGCCCTGTTCTTCGACGCTTGCATCCCGCGACCTCCCGTCGCCTCTCGGCATCTTCCGCATCCTTCATCGGCGAGAAGAAGGCATGGAAGAAAGAGAGAGAGGAGGATTTCGGCGATGGAACAGGAAGCGGGGCGTTGCATGAAGCGTGCGAAGTGCGAATAAACATACATCGACGTTAGGTTCGACTACTGTCGACAAAAGTAATGCCGACTTAAGATCTATCAAGGCAAGTAGGCAACCCAACCAGGCTAACTATTTACCGAAAAACAGAAATAATATAATCAATAATCCGACAGCGTAAATATTGTATGCAATATATTATTGATGTGGTCATAATATAAAATATTAATATCTATTATATGATAACTTTGTAATATCAATATAATATATTTCTAATAATATTAATATTCAGTTTAAATATTACAATCTATTAATATAATATATATATGATATGATATGATATTAAGCATATATATAGTTAATAATATCAATAATATATATATGAATTTTTTATTAGTTTTATAAGAGAAAATGATATCCAAATATTCTTTTTAAATATGGTTCTAACTTTTTTTATAGAAATCAAATATATATGAAATCTATATTTTTTATGTCCGTGGGTTGTCAAATATAAGAATAAAAAGGATAAAAATATACCAGCTCATATAATGATTTAATTGATTTCTAAAAATTAGATACCGACTAAAATAAATTCAATAATAAGTTATTCTTATCAAGTTACCTAAATAACATAAAACCCCCTTTTTTTTTTTTTTTAACCGTAGCCATATGATATCATAGTCATATATAATCTAGTTCACATAACAATACGACCATATTTCCCTTGAACGCCAGCGGCTTGGTTGCAATCAAAGCCTTATGTTTTTTCAAAATATTTCTTATCTAGCCATGGTTGATTCCACATGAAACGGCATATCGAACGAAGTTTCGATCGATCAAATCTACTTATCGAGAAGAACTTTGATCATAGCGCTAAAAAAGAAAGAAAGGAAATAAAGAAAGTCAAAAGAAGAAGAAGAAAAAAAAACTCTCTCGTGCCTGAATCGGATGAAGATAAATTAAAAGAGTTGAGAAAGGTTCCCGAGATCTCCATCTCTATAATCTAATCCATGATGAGTTTCATCTTTGGCAGCAGAAAAACTCCTACATATATTAACCTTCGATCTTCTTTTCAAATCGTATCCTTTGAATCCCTTTTGGGTTTTTATCTATTCTTTATCGAATGAAGCAAATTTCAAATGATTCCTTTCTTGCTATTTCAATAATTCATTGATTTTTTTTTTAAGAAAAGGAAAATAACTTTGGAGTGAGTTTACTTGATTCATAACTAGCAAAATGTTCAGCTTTGATATTCCTTTTCTTTTTAAGTTTTTTCTGTTCCTTTCTGACCTTGCATGGATCTTTATTATAACTTTTAAGGGATAGGAATGCTTTTGTTATAATTAAATTAGGGATATGTAGAATTTGGCATGGAGATTAGATCTTGTCACGAGGTTTTGGTTAACGACGGTGCTTTTTTTTTTTTGCAATTTTTATGCATAAGTTTAATGGGAATTTTGTAGTGATCATATAATTAACTGACGAATTTTGTTAATATTTAATTTCTTTGCATTTTGCTGCAATTTTTAGTATGTATTGGTTTAACGGAAAAGGTGATGGTTTATGTGAAATTGTAAGCAGTTGCTGGATTAATTGCAGAGCTACTGTAAAAAATAAAAGAATGCTCAATAGATCTATCAGAGAAATAGAAAGGGAGAGATAAGGGCTCCTAACCCAGAGAAGAAGCTTACTGTCGGGATAAATGGCTAAGCAAGGCCAAATGGTATACTCTGGATCTACAAAGTTCAAGTTATATCCAACTCATCTTTGCTTGGTATATTAGTTTAGAGTAGGTGTGTTTCAGTTTTGCCACGATAATGCGTTCATCTTCCGTTGATATCTTGGTTGAAATGGCTTTTCTGAGGGGCCCCAAATATTAGCTTCTTTTGTATAGTTCTATATTGAAATAGTGCTGCTGAGTGAAACATCATACTTAGATAAAGTGATGAGGCGATTAAGATTGAAGTATTAGGAGGAAAAATGCAAACATTACTATGAACAAGTTAATATTGTTGAAGTAAGGATTCAAATCCCCATGTTGGTATCTATCCTGATATGTTCTTAGGTCATGTAGTATCAGGACGCTTCTGTCCTAGTACTCAAGATCGTCTGGCTGGCATAATAGCAAAGTGCTTCTTTTCCCTTTTTCTTTTTCTTTCCTTGATTTTTAATTTTTTTTTATTTTAATAAAATTTTAATTGATTTTATATGTTATAAAGTCTTTATAGGGTATTTGAGTGATGATGGTGCTAATAAGGTTTAAATTCATCCTTGCTTTTTCTCTTCTATCCGTTTCTCTCCTACCTCCCTTGTTTCTTAGTTTTCTTCTCTCCTATGCCTAAACAAGAGGAGACAAAAGAGAGCCCTAATGGAGACACACACACGCTCTAATCTCTCTCTCTCTCTCTATGTGTGTGTGTGTGTGTGTGTATGTGTGTCGGTGTGACCTAGTTATTTTAGCTGGTACCAAACAATTAAGCTAGTGTCCCAATCTATTCTGAGCAGTATAAACCAGGATGGCTCAAGCATCTCTATTCATGTGTGCGCTCAAGTCCCTAAGGCATCCAGGGTACCATTCTCTTATGGTATGTTGTATTGGTGCATACTATCGTATATCAAGCATATTATATCACATCAATACCCATTCAAGGCTCAGTACACATGTACACCAAACCAACCCACATACCGAGTATATCAATATGCTGATGTGGTATCAGTTTGGAATCTAGTATCAAGGTGGTGAACCTCGTGCATACTATCTAGACATGAATCATTGGTTAGTAGTTTACATAAAATCATCCTCTTCACTCCCAATAGTATTTCCATAAAGAAGAATTATCAGAAGATCTTGACAAATGCAATCAAATGCATCTAAAGAACCATTTGAGTAATTCAAGTTTTATTCATAACATGCTTCCCTAAAAGTTATTCTAATAGATTGTTTTCAGTTGTACCTGGAAATCTTCTTTGGTTTTTGAACCCCAAAAACATTAAATTAACTAAGGGATCTGAATATAGCTTCTAGATCTCCAAGATATCATTCCCAACATATATAAGATCATAAATAATCTCAAATCTAGAATTAATGATATGGTTTATGCTCTCTAGAAACTTGCTCTTACATTCTAGGGTGCAACTTCCAAAACTTGCTCTTATGTAGGTTCCATCTTTTTGAAGGGACTGGTTAATCCAGTGGACGTAAGCTTACTTTGACATTCTAAATGTTCTTAAAATGTTATATTTTACCAAAATTATATAGATTTGCTTATATGCATATGAAGTTATCTTCTGCCTGTTCTTTTCCCTGTTTAGAGCAATCTTGACATAGTCATCATCCATTCAACATGAATCATAAATAGTTATCTCATTACTTCTTTATTTTTTTTGCATAAAAAATCAAAGAGTGAACCATGCTAGTGTCATTCTTCTTCAATGTTGCATAGGTGCTCTCTGTTTTGACACTTTCAGGTGGATACAACACAGATCTCGTTCAGTGGAACATTTCTCTTTGCTTGTCTAAATTTAAAATAAGCTGATATAATTTAGCAGTAGTCCTCATTGTGGACAGCAGATACTTGAAAGAACTTTCAGACCTCTAAGAAGTGTAACTAAAAATTCCTTAGTGCATTATTCATCGGTACAGAGCAGAGTTGGCTGAGTACTACTGAAAAGAAATCTGCTATATATCTTCTTTCTGGTATTTCTACCTTTTGCTCATTTAGCTTCAGTCTTAGTCTAATGATTTTTTAGTTTACATTACAGCAAGTACTATTTGTTTTTGTAGCTTAAGTTATAAATAAAATTGTAGCATTGTTATCCATGTCAAATCTTCACATCTGGATTTGTTTTTCCTGACAGGGAGCTGTAAAAGTAATGGCAAGGACCTTATTCAGACAAGACATTAGATTACCAAGGTCTATGCACTCAAGTCTCAGCTCCAAGGTGTTTCCCTCAGAATTCAGGTAAAGTTTTCAACTTTCAAACGTGTGATCATATGGTAGTTGTAACACAGAAGACTGCACTGTAGATTATATGTTGCTTTTGTGAGAACCTGCAATCTCATAGATAAGTCTGTTGGGCCTGGTGTGGTGCTATCAAGGCCCAGGTGGGCTAACTTGTATTGGGCTGGGTTTGAGTCCAAGGGTTGAGATTAAATCAAGTCACGGGTGTACACGGGCTTGGGGATTAGTTTAATCTCATTGGGTTTAGTCCATGGGAGTTTTTTTGTTGAGTCTGGGCCTGGCCCACTTCGTGGATGTATTTAAACCCTAGTCTCTAGGGTTTGGATGGAATAGAGAACAGATTCTTTTCTCCCAAAAATTCCCTTCTCTCATCATAGGGCGGCAGCCCTTTCTTTCTCCTCCCCATCTTCCTCCTTTTATCAAGAAGTAAACCTAACAGGATTAGGAATCCTTAGTTCTAGTTCTTGTTGAACGGGGAATCCCATTGCTATTCATCAAGGTCTAAACCTAACAGGATTAGGAATCCTTAGTTCTAGTTCTTGTTCAACAGGGAATCCCATTGCTATTCATCAAGGTATAAACCCTAACAAGTGGTATCAGAGCCTGGTTCAAGGAGTAATCTGGAGGCCTTCAAGGAGTTGAAATAATTTCAACAGAATCTCGTCAAGGTACTTCTCTATTTTATAAAATTTATTTTTGTGCTATTTTTTGAAATTGGCCATGGGGAGTAGCATAAAAATAGAGGTTGAGAAGTTTGATGGGAAGGAAAGTTTCTCCATGTGGAAAGTCCGGGTAGAGGACCTCCTTGTGCAGCAGGGTTTAGATCTGGTTTTGGAGGAAAGGCCAGATGGGATGACAGACAAGCAGTGGATTTCATTGGAGAAGAAGACATGTTCAATGATCAGGGGCTGTCTGGCGGATTCAGTCCTCTATTCAGTGCTGGAGGAGAAGACCCCGAAGGGACTCTGGACGAAGTTGCACACCCTCTATATGGGAAAGAATATGTGCAACAAGTTGATGTTGAAGAGCGCCTCTACAGCCTTCGGATGTCAGAAGGTGGAGATGTGCTGGGTCACATCCAGATATTCGACCAGATGAGCAATGAACTTCTGAATGTTGGGGTCAAGATGGAGGAAGAAGATAAAGCACTTCTGCTTTTATGTTCAATGCCCACGTCTTATGACTCATTGGTCACAACACTGCTCTATGGGAAGGAGACATTAATTTATGAAGATATTGTCTCGGTGCTTCGGACGAATGAGCAGAGGGAGAAGATGACCAAGGAAGCTGTTCCCCAGGAGGGTCTATCAGTTGGGGAAAGGACAGGCAGAGGTAGGGGCAGGGACAGAAGTAAGTCTGGAGGACGATCAAAGTCCAGGAAAGGCAAGAGAGAGCTGAAGTGCTATAAGTGTGGAGAGATAGGACATTTTAAGAAGAATTGTCCTAAGTGGAAAAATCAGAAGGGAGAAAAAGGAGGATCTGAGTCTGTGAGTACAGTTGCAGATCAGGAGGTGGAGGATGATCTCTTGGTTGTATCAGATGATCACAGGCACAGCACAGAGATGTGGACCTTGGATTCAGCCTGTTCTCATCATTACACTCCCAACCGGTCGTGGTTCAGTACTTACACAGAGGTTGAGGAGGGGAATGTGACTCTTGGAGATAATCACCCTTGCAAGGTGGCAGGTATTGGCACAGTGAGGATGAGGATGTTTGATGGTATGGTGCGCACTCTTACCAGTGTGAAGCATGTTCCAGAACTCAAGAAGAATCTGGTATCACTGGGGTACTTGGAGCGGACTGGATACAGCTTCAGCAGTTGTGCCAGGAGTGGAGTTCTGAACATCTCCAATGGAGCCATGGTGGTGATGAGAGGGAGGAGGCTGGAAAATAATCTATACAAGATGGAGGGCTCTGTGATGACTGTGAAATCTGAGGTGGCAGCTGTGGAGCAAGATCCCCGGGATGTGTACAGGATGTGGTATTACCGCCTGGGCCACATGGGAGACAAGGGGATGAAAGAACTGAGCAAGAGAGGTCTGCTTCCAGACTTGAGTAGCGGAGATATGGAGATCTGTGAGCCTTGTCAGATGGGAAAGCAGAGGAGAGTACAGTTCTCAGTCAGCACAGCTAGGAGTGCTGAACCCCTGGAGTTAGTACACACAGATGTCTGGGGACCAGCCCAGTTTCTGCAAGGAATGGGGCCAGATACTTTATGACCCTGATAGATGATTTCTCAAGGAAGCTGTGGATCTACTTTATGAAGGAGAAATCAGAGGTCTTCACCAAGTTCAAAATCTGGAAGGCTGAGGTGGAGAAGGAGCAGGGTAAAAGTGTGAAGTGTCTGAGGTCTGATAATGGCGGGGAATACACCAGCAGGGAGTTCCAGATTTTTTGTGAGGAGTGGGGCATCAGAAGGCACTTCTCGGTGATGGGAACTCCTCAACAGAATAGGGTGGCTGAGAGGATGAACAGAACATTATTGGAAAAGACAAGATGCTTAAGGCTGCAGGCAGGGCTTCCAAAGATGTTATGGGTTGACGCAGTAGATGCAGCTAGCTACTTGGTCAATCGGTCACCGCACACCAGGTTAGATGGAGACATTTCAGAGGAGATATGGTCTGGAAGGAAGACAACCTAAACCATCTAAGGGTGTTTGGATGCACAGCATATGTGCATGTTGGAGCTGGGGAGCGGAGTAAGTTGGATGCCAGGTCTAAGAAGATGGTGTTCCTAGGCTACTCGCGAGGAGTCAAGGGTATCGGCTTTGGGACCCCTTGGAGAAGAAGGTTGTCATCAGCAGAGATGTAACCTTTGATGAGAGCTCAATCCTCCAGAACAGAAGTGGCATGGATGCACAGCAGGGACTACAGGAGGTAGAACACGGTAACACTAGTTAGACAACCTCCTATACAGTTGTGCCATTTGCTAGTGGACCAGGAGGATTTGAGATTCAGGTGGAGAGGACTGACAGAGGGGGTAGAAGCCAGGGAGTTCAGCAGGATGCAGCTGGACAGGGGACTGATACTGGGATCGCACAGCAAAGGCCCAGGAGGAACGTGCGACCACCAGTTCGATACGGCTTTGAGGATTCGTTGTCATATGCCCTGGTGACAGCGAATGGAGACCCTTTCACCTATGAGGAGGCTATGGAAAGTCAGGATAGAGATAGGTGGATCCATGCTATGGCAGAGGAAATGCAGTCTCTTCACAGCAATAATACGTGGCAGGTGGTCCAGCTGCCACAAGGAAAGAAACCCATTGGTTGTAAATGGGTTTATCAGCGCAAGGAAGGAGCTTCAGAACAAGAGGGTATCAGGTATAAGGCAAGACTAGTGGCCAAAGGATACTCTCAGAAAGAAGGCATCGATTATGGTGAGATATTTTCTCCAGTTGTCAGGCACACTTCCATCAGACTATTATTGAGTATTGTAGCAGCTCAGGACTTGGAGCTGGAGCAGATGGATGTGAAGACAGCATTCCTCCATGGTCATTTGGAGGAGAGCATCTACATGGAGCAGCCACCAGGGTTTAGAGAACCAAGATCAGATGGGAAAGTCTGTTTGCTGAAGAAATCTCTGTATGGGCTGAAGCAGTCGCCGAGGCAGTGGTACAAGAGATTTGACACTTATGTTAGGAGCATTGGACTTTGCAGGTGTGAGTATGATTCTTGTGTGTATGTTAAATCTCTGGATGATGGGTCTAGGATGTACTTACTCTTGTATGTAGATGACATGCTGATAGCATGCAAGAGTAAGAAGGCTGTACAGGAACTGAAGATAGCTTTGTCTCGGGAGTTTGAGATGAAGGATCTGGGGCCAGCCAGGAAGATCCTAGGGATGGAAATCATCAGAGATAGATCCAAAGGTGTGCTGCATCTGAGTCAGGGTGGCTACATTAAAAAGATTCTGGAGCGATATGGGATGAAGGATGCCAAACCGACAGCACTACCTTTGGCAGCACATTTTTCCTTATCGAAGACCATGTCACCACAGACTGAGGTGGAGGCTCAGGAGATGGAGAAGGTACCATATGCTTCTGGTGTTGGGAGCCTTATGTATGCCATGGTATGTTGTAGGCCAGACATAGCCCATGCAGTGAGCCAGGTGAGCAGGTTCATGGCGCAGCCTGGTAGGGAGCACTGGCGAGCACTGAAGGGAATCTTCAGGTACTTGGTAGGTACAGTTGGGGTTGGTATTTGCTATGGACAGCAAGAAGATACTGAGAGATCCAACTTATCCAAGGAGGCTCGTGGGCAGTTATATGGGTATGTGGATGCAGACTTTGGTGGAGATGTGGACACTAGGAGATCCACAACAGGCTTTGTGTTCAGCCTGTTTGGTGGTCCAGTATCGTGGAGATCATGTCTGCAGCCCATCACAGCCTTATCTACCACGGAGGCAGAATACATAGGTATCACAGAGGCAGCAAAGGAAGCTCTTTGGCTGAAGGGCTTGATGCTGGAGATGGGACTTGATCAGAAGGTTGTCCAGGTGCATAGTGACAGCCAGAGTGCTCTGATGCTTGCGCAGAATGCAGTCTATCATGCCAGGACGAAGCACATTGACCTAAGATACCACAGGATCAGAGAGCTGGTGGAAGATGGTGAGGTGGAGCTGGTGAAGGTATACACCAAAGAAAATCCAGCAGATGCACTGACTAAGGTTCTTCCACGGGACAGTTTTCAAAAGTGTATTCGTTGTTAAAGCTGATGGACACAGTGGACGTGCTGAGGCCTTGAAAGCACCAAGGTGGAGATTGTTGGGCCTGGTGTGGTGCTATCAAGGCCCAGGTGGGCTAACTTGTATTGGGCTGGGTTTGAGTCCAAGGGTTGAGATTAAATCAAGTCACGGGTGTACACGGGCTTGGGGATTAGTTTAATCTCATTGGGTTTAGTCCATGGGAGTTTTTTTGTTGAGTCTGGGCCTGGCCCACTTCGTGGATGTATTTAAACCCTAGTCTCTAGGGTTTGGATGGAATAGAGAACAGATTCTTTTCTCCCAAAAATTCCCTTCTCTCATCATAGGGCGGCAGCCCTTTCTTTCTCCTCCCCATCTTCCTCCTTTTATCAAGAAGTAAACCTAACAGGATTAGGAATCCTTAGTTCTAGTTCTTGTTGAACAGGGAATCCCATTGCTATTCATCAAGGTCTAAACCTAACAGGATTAGGAATCCTTAGTTCTAATTCTTGTTCAACAGGGAATCCCATTGCTATTCATCAAGGTATAAACCCTAACAAAGTCTCCTTCATCATTCATTATATTGAAAAAACAAGTTTTGGATTATCTGAGGTCCTATTAGCACTCTCATTATCTTGTCTTGTCACAAGATTGAGTTTTGCTATATGTATGGAGTGCTTTAAAGCAGCATCTAACATGACTAATTGTGTAATCAAGAAGTTGTGGCCACTCTTGATCCATATTATTTTCCAGAAAACTTCAAAAACAAAAGTTCTTGTTGTCAGCTATTATAGAGTTTTTTTGTGCCACGTGGGTCTTGCTTTTTTTCTTGAATTGGTCTGTCAATCATGTTTGAGGCCTGTTACATAGAGATTTGCACTTTCTCACTTCTTTTCCTTTCTCTGAGATATCAATTATTCCACACTTCTCGGTAGGCCTTGAATGGGATTGATCTGATTTTAAGTCAGGTAGTCAAAATAACAACCACAGAGGATTCAGAGCACCAGTCCCTCTTAAGTAATAGAATTTGTGGCCTGCACTAGCTAAAATTAAGCAGGAAAGAAGCTAAAACTTATGTTGTAGGAGAGGATTTTTATTGGGAGCAAAATTCTTAATTTTCAATTATTTGCAGGTGCATTCTTTTTGGAATAATAAGGAGCAAGGGGTTTGAATAGATTTGCCCCACCAAAATAAGGAGGTAGAGATGTTGCTTAAATATGATATTAGTGTAGAAAAGACTCTATTGGCAAGAATATACGTGCCTTTGCTCTTGTTTAATCTCTTATCCCACAATTATAGAGATGGGGATTTTACTTACATTGACTGGGTGGAGTAGGAGATTTTTGACCTCAAAATCTCTAGTATATGATTTGAATGAGTTAGAGATGTTGATGAATAGTACCTTTCAAATGTTTAATTATTTATATCATTGTCGAATTCCTTGTTCTTATGAAAGCTTGCCTAGTATTGGATAACGGGGTTCCCTTGCACCTTTTTCTTATGAAAGCTTGGAAACCAGGTCATCACCGATTTATTTCTCTTTCCTACTCCACAATGCTTAGGAACAAGTTCTTTACCCTGTTCTAGTTTGTTTAAGATGTCATGAATGGATCAAATAGTTATGGTGTTATTTGTTGATACTCAGCCATTGATGCTGTTCACAGTGATTCTCTTTTTATGAAACAAGATTGAAGCAAAAATTTTTTTGACGAGCTATATATAGCATCAAGATGGAATATGTTCTTTAAATGACTGATCATTGCAAATGTAATCTAGTAGATTACTATGGCTAGAGTTACATTTGTTAGTAGGTCTCACTATAAATTCCTTCTTATGCATTAGCATGACCATTGTCACTAAAATTAAAAGTTTATGTTCCCAATTTCATTCCTAAGGTTACCCTTCTTTTTATTTCCTTTCTTGATTTTCCCTTAATTTCTTTCT
This sequence comes from Calamus simplicifolius, assembly GCA_900491605.1. NCBI lineage: Eukaryota > Viridiplantae > Streptophyta > Magnoliopsida > Arecales > Arecaceae > Calamus > Calamus simplicifolius. The sequence continues at coordinate 391,599 of UESW01003935.1, read as the reverse complement.
TTGCTTGCTATGTTCTTTCCTGTGTTACTCTTCTTTCCAATTTCAAATACAATTTTGTTATAATGAATTAGAAGGAAGCAGTGAAGTTTTCTGCATCATCCATCGAACCATTCCAAACCAACCTATTTGAGGTGTGCCAAATCAGACAAGCCAATAACCAGGATAGCTTGGCCTTTCAATTTAGTCTTGGGTCAAAACCTATCCAAACTACGATAAACCATTGATTCCGCTTGGTTTCAATAGTTTTGGAGAGTTTTGAAACTAAACCGAACTAATTCTTTTGTAACCTTTCCCTCTCCTCTCACTCGATCCTCCTTGTCCCTCACAACTTGTGTTCGAGTGATTGCCTTGCAAGGGTTAAGGTGATATCACCAACACCACTACCATCATTGTTGATGACGACCACCATCTATCATTTACTCCTCTCTCTCTCTCTCTCTCTCCCATTCTACTGCATCTCTCTCTCTCTTTCTAACCATCACAACCATTGCGACAACCCTGCTAATCACCCTTGCCAATTGCCTCTCCCGGTACAATCCTATTAATCACCCTTACCATTTGCCCCCTACTAATTGCACTTGACATCTTCCACTTGAAACAGAGCTCATTTGAGGTCAAAGGTCTCATATCTTATTAATTGGAGGATCTTGGATCGGAGTCGAAGATCGTGTATTGAAGGTACCAGTATGGTGCTGCATAACATGTATCAATATGGTATGACCTCATCTCCAACTAGTGAGGTCATGCTTTGTGAAACTTGGATTTCTCTATGGAGTTCCATTTAGGAATAAATGGCGTAGAATGGTTTAGCCTATCCTAAGTATATATGTGATATGAGTGTATCTGTGAAAGAGAGAAGACTTGGATACCTCCAATTTACAATCTCCTTTTTAAAATCTTATTTTAATAGGGCCAAAAAACACCCTAAAATTTCTCAGTAAGAACAATTAGAAAATAGAAACTGATAACCATAATAATTCTTATCTAATGCTCTTTTTTTTTTATGAAAAATGGAGAGGGCTTCCCCATTATTTAATTTGTATCTAATACTCAATTAGGAGATGTGCATCAAATAGCATTAGATGTAATTGACTTGAGAAAACCTGACATTTGACATGAAACCCTTATTTTCATGAAGCGTAAGATAACCTTAGTTTAAAATGGTTTTCTGTGTTATTCTCTTATTTGTTCTAGCACATTATGAGGTTGTAATGAGGTGGTGTCAACTTTTATATCTCTTGCTTTTCTATTGCTTGAAGCATGTGGCATCAAGATTGAAAATCGTATTATTCTGATATTGTCATTGAGGTATTGCAGAATTTTTGTTTAGTCTCTTGATGATCTTTATTTTCTCATTCTATTTCTATGAGGATTTTCTTTAACTTCTTTATTGCCTATTATAAATGTTGATACTTCAATATATGAGATTGTATTATTTGGTTCATCAAAATGCAGTTAGACAAGGCTGTTGGCAGTACCTTGTTGGGATTTCTCATAGTTCTTGATGTAGATGATGAGCTTTGGAGACTGATTGAAATTGTCATTTCAAAAGAGAGTGGGTGTTGTTTGCTTTTGTCTTGAAGTTATTTAGAAGGATTATGAAGTTGATGGGCTGATGTGAAGGGGAAAAATGAAATCTTCTCTATTATTTCAATGGTCTAATTATTCATTCAGTGGCAGGCTTCATGATTTGGTTTATGGTTGGCACCAACACCAAATTTTGTATAAACTAAAATGAGATTTCTAGTACGTGCAGACATTAAAATCAACACAAGCAATGGGTGAGGCCATGAAAGGTGTTGTCAAGGCTATGGATGCCCTGGAAGATAATGCAAGAGTTTGAGCGTCAGAATGAAAAGATGGAAATGGTCAGCAAAGTAATGGGAGATGCCATAGATGATGCCCTGGAAAGGGACGAGGAGGAGGAAGAAACAGAAGAGTTAGTAAACCAGGTCCTTGATGAGATTGGCATTGACATCAATGCAGAGGTAATTTTACAAGTGGGAATGATGATGGCGGGATAGATAGTGATCTACAGGCAAGGTTAGACAATCTAAGGAAAGTACAACTTCCCTGATAGAATTTGACAGATGAATGTGAGGAAAAACTCTGGGGCCATGTATCATATGCGAGATATATTCTCATTACTAAGCCTGGTATTTAGTATATTGGAATGATTTAATAAAGTCATGTGCGGGCTTGCACTTCTTGTTGCCTTAATCATATTCTTATCTCTTGTTTGCTTTCGAGTCCCCTGTTTTAGTGCTCAAATTATCAGAGCATACCAATACTCTGTGTCTGGTGTTTCTGTCAGTCAGGCATCAGCCTTTGATGGATTAGTTTTAAACGAATGAATGCGGTCATTTGGCAAGCAAGAAAGGTCGGTCTGTCTGATTATTTATTTGCTTAAAGATTAGTAATTTTCAATTAAACAAGATTATCACCTAGTGTGAATATAAGACTAAACAATCTCATGGAGGTTGAAAATTTACTTGGTGAACGTACAATGATACCAACACATCACCTAACCTTCTGTGCACATGTGCTCCAAATCTTTTTCATGAACCTGAGGTGGACTCCCTTCGAATTAATTAAAAAGAAAAAATAGTTGCCTGAAAAGGACTCTCTTATCTCAAGCTCATGAATCTTGAAGTTATCAGAAGCTATTATTATTATTATTATTTCCTCTATGTACATGTAAGCCATCAGCAATTAATTAGACGCAAAATAATTTACATAAGAGCAGCTATCAAACCGTACGTGCTTCTGGGTTCGATTGGATGCCTTTGCATGGAGGCTTCCCCACCAGCAGCAGTCCGGGACCGAGGTGGCGGCCGTTGCAGAACATCAGCACGACAAAGGGGGCAATTGGAATGAGAGCAGAGCCACATATCGATGCAAGGAGCATGGAATGAATGCTTGCACTTGGGCAGCTGCCGGACATCCTCTCCCTCCACAAAGACCGATAAGCACACCGAACACTCATGCTCTTGCTCCTGCTCTCTCCGATACTTGCTCACCGGAATTAGCTCTGGGATCTTTTCATCACCGGTTTCACCGGCGAATAACCCCCAAGACCGGAGAAACCTTCGAATAGCCTCGACGATGCCGCATGAAGAGCAGCGACCGACTGCGATGATGTTCGATACCAAGATCAAGACCGCAACGGCAGCGACAGCCACGACGAAGTAGAAGTAGTAGAAGTACTCTGAGGACTCGTTTCGAGTTGGATGAGAGAGAGGAGGCGGAGATGCCATGGCATGATAGGTTCCAAAACTGAGAGGAATTTTAATTTAAGAGGCGGCTGCTAAGCTTGTGAGTGAAAGGCTTATCCCAGGAGAACGGGACGAATCGTTATTTGGATGGATCTGGAAACATTTGGTTTAAGGGCCGTCCGTCTGGTGTAAGTCTCACGCCCACCGTGGGTGTCGCGTCAAGGGGATAATTAATTTCCAAGCCTCTTGCGGGGCGGGAGGCCTCCCACGAGACGAGAGGCAGTGAAGCACCAAAAAGCTGCACAGTTTTGGCTCTTCGGGGCTGGGATGGGACGGTATTTTTATAATGAATGCGGTGTGGTTGTTTCGAATGCGCGCGCTGGTAAAATAATCCACAGGGGGACTGCTCGCCGTCGCCGGCTTCCTGAAGGGCGATTGATTCATTGCTTCGTTTCTTGGCATCTCCCGATTGCTCACTTTATAACCACCTGACATGGACGCGGTACGAGAGAATCCATGCCACGTTGTAACCTCTCCCCAAGCCCATAACCGAGTGGAAGTAAGCAAAATGGACAGGTCCACTGAATGCTCTAAGGGTCACTTTAGGTGAGAACATTTGGGATGGAAGTTTAAAGATTCTCATAATTTATTAATAATTTTATTATTTGATATTATTAATCGAAGAAGAAGGAAGAAAGACCTTAATCATTCCCCCATAGCATTAAAATTCTTCAACAATGATTGTTTTAAAATTCAATATGAGAGATAGATTTTGGTAAATACACTAGACCGATGAATCTTTTAACTTTATAGCATTTACATTCTCAAGTTTTTTGCTTTCTTTAGATTTGGATAATTCTATAAATTATAAAAACCTTATCCAAAACATGGTGTAAAATTTCTTGAAGTGGCATGGAGTATTGTTCACATGAGAGAGTCCACAAAGTTTTATGCATTAGGAAAAAAGCAACACAGACGACCAATGTGTTCGATTTCAATTGTTAGTAATCAATTGGTTTGGGGTTAGCTTAATTAAACTGGCATGGAATCAGTGCTCTCGGGAATCTCCGGATTCTCCAAGCTAATTTTACCAAGCACTCATCTATTCTCTCAAGCCAAAGAATCCAGCAAATAGACATCAAAGCCAAAGTGAAAAATGTTTCACGAAAGAGGCATCTTTCAAGCTCTTCCAAAAGTCTCGAAGTCATCTGGTAAGAAAGTGATTGATATCTTCGTCTTCACGAGCACAAAGAACACAGCTAGCAATTCGGGGAAGGCTATTTCCTCCTCTTGATATTATCAGTTGTAAGAATTCTCTTCTTTATGGGGACAGAAAAGCATTCGAACTTTATAGGCAAAGGCACCTTCCATAGAAGCTTACCAGCAGGAGAGAGAGTTCCTCCAAACGTCAAAGCTTTGTAACAGTGATTCAGAGTGAAAAAAACCATCATTTGACCATCGTCAGACAGCTGAGTCTCCTCTATTGGAAGCTGAAACTGATTGCAGAAGATCCACTAATTGCACGAGCTCTTCACTGGCTGCAGGTAAGTACAGGTGATGAGTGTGTTCTAAGTTCCAACTTCCAACTTAGAGTCATGTATGGATATTTGATGTAGTCAAGAATCAGTTTGTGTCGTCAGTAATTGATGATGGAGATCAAAATTAGCTAAATAATTCACCATATATATGTGACCTTGAGGACAAAATTTCTTGTAAATTATGAGATTCTCTCTTTTTTTTTTTTTTTTTTGCCCTCAGTATATCTTTTAGTTGTTTGGGTTAGGTTCAGTCCCTATTTATCAATGGCATACTTATCATAAACAGGGATATAGTGCTAGAATTAACATCGCCTTGTCCATTTTGTTTAGCTAGCTCAGTTTGTAGTATGAAAGCAGCATATATCAAGCGAAAACAACTCGTGAAAGATGGTGGCATCTGTTTCATATCCTTTGCTTTACTAGTAAAGCTCACTGGGCTTCTTGAAGCCAATAATTCTATAATTCAATGCATGAAAGCAAGAGAAGATCCCAAAGAGAAACAAACAGGTAGTTGGGAAAAAAAAAAAAAAACTAAAGCAAGATCTCAAGATCTATTCCAAATTACAGTTATTCTGCTTCTTTTGCCCATTCTAGGACAATTTTACAGCTGAGCCTAATGCTGCTAACCTGAGGTTTCTAGAGAAAGAAGCTTCTTCTTCCTTTTTTTTTTTTTTTTTTTTCCAGTAGCAAACCTGATGTCCTTTTTTTTAAATATTATTCCAGTAGTAATAAAGAGGGATATTACTTTTTGCTATGATGAACGTGATAACAGACTTGATCAATGCCCTGAATCTAGGATATGCAAGTATGATTGTATGCTATCTATTATTCCTGCTTTATTTTAAATTTAAATTTCAAACTCATATCAATTTAGTCAGAGTTTCTATCTGCATCCATGCTTAATATTCCATTCTCAATCATGAGGTATGAAAGCATGATTACAGACCATAAATCAGCTATATTACTTTTTTTTCTTGTGCTTTAGTTTAAATGCAACTTTTAAATTTTATAATTAGACCTAAATTAATTAGAACACACTTTGCATCTCTATCCTTAGTTAATCATGTGCATATAATACAGTATATCATAACAGTCACACAACAAGCAACTAGGACTTTCAAAAACTCATATTCCAAATTATCATCTTTAGAATCTCTTCTTCTAAGTGCACCGCTATCGTATCAAACATTAAAAGTTCTGTTAGTTTCTGAATATATAACAATTCAAACTTCAAGCTGCACCACAAATGCCTCTGCGAATATCATTTCATTTTCCTATCATCTCTGTAACATGTTGGGGATGGAAGTCTTGGAGAGGACTTGGCTTTAGGAAAAAATTTTAGTGCCAAACGGTCACTAGGTCGATCACAACCACAGATTCATCTCAGAGGAAGTGGTGTGTTTTCCAGTAGATGTGGAATTTGTGTGGCTGTTCTGATCGAATAGAAAGTCTCTGCGATGGCAATCTGTTCTCTCTCATTGAGCTCTGAGGAGGGATTCTTTTGTTTGGATTTTGTCCTTGAAGTGGGAGCTGCATGACAGAAATGGTGGTCCATGGGAGAAAGAGATGGGCAGCAGTAGCCACCAGAACGACCTATGCATGCTCTATTGGCTGTGGACCTACAGGAAAACCCTTGGCCAGGCCCAACCATGGCCAGCTTTCGCCAGTTCAATGTATAGATTGGACACAATAGAGTTGGTTGAGAGGCTGAAAAGTTGGGTGAGTTATCAATAAACTGTTTTGTTTGATTGCCCTTGTCCTTCGGCGATTTCAACCTCATAATTCCTTTCTGATTGTGGACTTCAATGTTGTAGTTAGTGGATGGTATTTAATTTAATTACTTGATCATTACGAGCTAAGATAGTCTTAATCTATCAGAATGTTAGCCAAATAAATACCAGGTTCTCAGATGGGGAAAAAAACAAAAGGCTTAAATGGTAGTTCATCTCTCTCTTTTTCTTTTTTTTTCTTTTTTTTTTTACCAGATAGAGATTTGAATGTTCTATAATCAATTAACGATGCCCGTGACAATTAATGAGAAGATTAGGGTTGTGTCTTAATCACTAACAGCAGCCCTTCATATTTTAATGCAAGTTTTGACCTTTGGCTTCGTGCCTGCTCCATGGTTGCTATCATCCTTGAATTGTTTATTTATTTATTTATTTTTCTACCACCTTGCTTGGTAGAACGGAGACCTTGAACAGAGAGAGAGAGATCTTTATGGCAACTCTATATGCTCTTACTTTATTCATTATTTTACAACTTATATGCATAAATACAAAGTAATAGATGGAGGAATTTTCAGATTTTCTTGGAATTGAAGTAGAGGGGAGTCTGATACTATAATGATAGCATTTGTTAGCGAAAACAAGGTGGGAGTAGTTAGATGGATTATTTTAAATGAAACAGCTCATGAGTGGTAGGTAGGCTATACAACAGAAATAATCCTCTTCCAAATACTTATATAATTTTTTTAAGTATAATTATAAAAAAACTTAACAGACTTAATTAGTTGCGGACAACTACATCCATTGAATAATCAAGGATGGTGGAGGAACAAATAAAAGCATACGATTTGATAATCCAACCTTAAATAATAATTTATACAACATTTTGATTGGCTCAATCATATGTATTTAAACAAAAGATGAGTGACCGAGTCGAAAGAATAAAGCAAAAACCTCATGGCCTTGATTAATCCACCGCCATGTGGTTCCAAGCTCGAACGAGACCCCGTGGAAGCATTGAACGTTAGCCCGGGAGATCCTCGATCTCCACATGGGGAAGATCCGAATTTGTGTCAGATCCCGGAATGACAACGAGGGCCTGGTGATTGGACGGCGTTGATTTGTGGGCTCACGCAAGCCTAAAATTATTGGGCGAGGGTGAGGAGAGCGTCGGCGAGGCGAGGCCCAGCACCCGTCACAAAGGTGGATGGGTACATGGTATGTGACCTGCTTCCCAGTGAAAGCGACTCGGTGCCGTTCGATTGGCCTCCCAGCTGGAGCTCTGCCAGTCGAACCGGTTAGGTGCGAGTGCTCCCCTCCAAGCACAGGAGAAGCTAATCATTTCGTGGGGGCGGGACCAGACGAGTTGAGCTGATGTCCCCATGAGCTAATCCCCTAGTTAATATCAATGGATTATTTATTTACGAGCTCTCTTAATCAAGAGCGATTCATTCCTCCTCTGAAAAATGTTTTTAATAATAATACAGGAAAGGAAAAGGTTGGTTAGATGCTGTTCCTATTTTATGCAAAGCGTCTGAAGCTATCATTATTTTTTTTTTTTTTTTCTCTAAAGTAGGGACTAGGGAGGCTGGAATGGAATAGTTTGATGCCTAACTGAGAAACAGTCAATAATAAAGACGAAGAAAGGCGAGGGGTCCCTCTTCTCTCTCACTGTCAAATGGAAATTTTAAAGCATGTGAAATTGAGAGGCATCAAGGCTCTTTCACGTGGTACATTGCATCTGGGGGACTTTTCCTTATGAATTATTTGAGGCCGAGCGCGTGTCACAACGGAGACGGGCATTTCCTACGACGTGTGGCGCTTGCTTACCAAAAGGTGACCAAAGTGAACGACTAACACCGTTAAGTACCGGACACCCATTTATCAAAAAAAAAAAAAAAAAATTCAAAAGAAGGTATAAACCGTGCCTGAACCGAGGCTTGTTAGACACTATCTAATGACTAATTTTTATCTCTTCGTACAGTATCTGTCCTCAAGGTACAATGATCCGGCTCGATCTGAACCTCCTACCATGAGCACGATCACGTGGAGGTGCAACCTAATAGCTCCTTCATATGCCCAAAGAAAAATATCAACACTAACAAAAGAAAACTTTCTTTCTAAACAGGAGAATAAGATTCAGGCTTGATTAATCCTCAATCCTGAATTCTTTTGCCCACATATATATATATATACATATATTAAAAAAAATATTTTGACCGCAAGCATTCCGCCAGCGTTCACGAAATGCTCGCACTCACCTCGAGAGCGATCGCAGAACACTCGCCTGGCAAGCGTGGTCCCTTATTTTTTTTTAACTTTTTTTAAACAATTCCCCATAAAAGTTAAAATAAATAAATAAAAAAATCAATATAACATAAATTTTAAGACATCTTTACTGCATAATAGGTAAGGTATCCTGCGAACTTAAATCACACTTAGTATACATCTGAAGGAGCCATAGTGGATTAAATCTTGAATTAGGTCCTTGACCCAGACTTCTACTAATCATATACACTATATGGATAAATTAGGTTTAAGCGGTCAGCGCATATTAAAAGCTTTGTGCTTAGTACCTTAATTTTTCATAAGAATTTCATATGAAAATTCTTATATAGATGAATCATCTAAGGGTATTTGTGACTAATACCTATAAATAACCTACCTTAGATCCATTAAGAGTATGACTCAATCTTACATAGATTAACTTTATCACTTTATAAGAGCACTCATCATAGCAATGGGATAATTTTTTTTTCAAAAATTGTGCTCTAACACGATCACTCAATCAGTTTCGTTTTTACCATATTGAACCTCTTTTGAACAGTAATATGCTTGCTTCTGAAATGGACCATCATAGCCATAAAAATAAGCCTTATTCAAACTATTAAGGAATGATAATTGTACAAAATGCAGGTAAATAATCATCATCGATGTAATATTCAAAAGCATCATCATATAAAAAAAATAAGCTTTTCTGCAATGCATTTATGAGGCCTAGATTAAACCACCATGGGGTCTTGAGTCATTAGCACATCTGAACACTAACGCCTTATTTTGGCAACTGCATGAACAAATATTAAGTAAATCAAAGTTTACGTTACATGATTTAAAAGTAGTTTAAAATTTTAATTTTTTTAAAAAAATCAAGAGGTGTGGAAAGTAAATTTTGCAGTGTAAATAGAAGCTACATAAGAGGCGGGATGCCGCATGTAGCGAGCCCACTGGTTGAGGTCTACGATGGAGATATGGAGAACAGCGGATATAATTCAAGCCTAGCTAGTGTTGACCCAATTGTTGATTTTGATGATTAACAAAACTATTTGAGTATAACATTTGAAGTTACTAATGATTTTGATTAAGTTTTTCAGTTTATGATATGATTTATTAATCAAAATTATAAGACAAATCAAGTTCTAGTTCGAATCTAATGTCAAGGTAAGATTGCAGACATTAGAGTCGACACATGGAATCGCAGAGTCGACTCCGGAAATCGGCACAGACTTAGAGTCGACTCCTGGACTGTTAGAGCCGACTCCAATAGAAAAGACAGAATGCTGATTTTTCCGGCTATGACTTAGAGTCGACTCCCAGACTGTTAGAGTCGACTCCAGAAGATTTTTGTGTTGACCCTAGAAAAGTCAGAGACGACTCCAGTTCAAGCGATTTGGGGATTTTCGATTTAGAGCCGACTCCAGAAAAGTTAGAGCCGACTCCAGAATGTCAGATGCGACTCCAGAACTATCAGAATGACTCTAAACTTTACTTTTATCTTTTTAATCCCAATGGCTATTGCTATTTTTGGTTCTAATCCTTCTTACACTTGTTTCTAACGGATAGTTTTAAACTATTTATGGATTAAACTGATCTATAAGAAGGGGGTTTGCTGCATCCGAAAAAGAGAGAGAAAAAGACAAGAATAGAGAAAAATCTTAGAAACCCATCAGAAAATCAAAAGAGAAAAGAGGAAAAATTGAGAGGAAAGATTATACTGATTCCCCAAAAGAAAAGAGAGAGATTCCAAGCTTTCATAGCTTCATTTTGAAGAAATCTTAAGAAATAAGTAAGCCTTAGTTTTTTGATCTTCGGAGCTTCAAGAGCATTCTAAAGGAAGATCCACCCAAGAGAAGAAAAGAAGCAAGCCCTAGTTTTCTGATCTTCGAAGCTTCAAGAGCATTCTAAAGGAAGATCCACCCAAGAAAAGAAAAGAAGCAAGCCCTAGTTTTCTGATCTTCGGAGCTTCAAGAGCATTCTAAAGGAAGATCCACCCAAGAGAAGAGAAGAAGCAAGCCACCAAGATCTGTAAATCAGGCTTTGATTCCTATCTCTTTATTTCGTGTTCTATCATTGTATATTTGCTCATTGGAGGAGCCTTTGTTTTGTAAAAACGATTATTGTTTGCTGGGTCAATCGGAGGATTGATTACATTGAGGCTGTTAGCCTTGTGCAAGCAGTTTGCTTGCGGTATAAGGTTTTGTGCTGGTGAGCCTTGAAAACCAGCTGGGTTCGTTGTGCACCCGGAAAAACAACAAGTTCGAGTTGTGAGCTTGCAAAACAACTCTGCTGTAATCAGATTGATTATAGTGTGGACCCAAGAGATACTTGGGAGTGGACGTAGGTGTAGGTACACCGAACCACTATAAAAATCTCCTGTGTTTGCCGTGATTGTCTCATTATCTTTAATTCTCTATTTGTGCATATTCTGTTTTAATTTGTGCGAATCTAAGTTTTTATTTCCGCTGGGGTTTATTTTCAAAAGAGTTTAAATTTTTGAAAAACCCAATTCACCCCCCTCTTGGGTTGCTATCTGGACCAACAATTGGTATCAGAGCTAGTGCTCATTTGATTTGATCTAACGATCAAGAGTCAAAGATCCATATGGCAGCTCAAGCTGGTTCATCTTTTTCCAAAGGTCAATCTACAAATAGACCACCCTTGTTTAATGGATTAAACTATAGTTATTGGAAGGCTAGAATGAAAATTTTCATTCAAGCACTTGACTATGATCTATGGAGCATTATAATCAATGGACCACACACACCCACTGCTAGAGTTAATAGCATGGAGATTCCTAAACCGGAAACGAAATGGGATGAACATGATAACAAATTGGCACAACTTAATGCCAAAGCAATGAATGTTTTATACTGCTCATTAGATGCAAATAAATTCAATCGTATATCTATTTGCATTTCTGCTAAGAAAATCTGGGATAGACTTGAGGTTACCCATGAGGGAACAAATCAAGTCAAGGAATCCAAGAAAATCTGGGATAGTGCGTGGCCATACCCCATTACGGCATATGGTCCACCACTCGCCCGTGACTGCATGTGGCCATACCCCATAACGGTGTGCACTTGGTGCAACCATAGCCACTAGATACCTGTAATGTCGCACTGGCAGGTGGCGAGTGAGGCAGGACACCTCTGACACCCCATGATCCGTCACTGTCGGCCTTGCCTTTTTGTCCGTTATTTAACAACAGTATCTCGAAATCATCAACTTTCTGGAAACATGAAAGAGGAAAATCTTCGAACAGGTATAAAAGCCCACACTTACAATGAGGGAAGGATCATGAACTCTAGTTTTCTAGCCTCTTTCTGCTAGTTAACTCTTGTCTGTTCTCAAGTGGCTGACTTGAGCGTCGGAGGGTCTCCACCGGAATATTGATCTCTGGAGACTTTTCTTGCAGGAGTCTGCCGAGAAGGATCTCCGTTTCCCCGGTGTCTTTTGTAGTGCCATCTTTCATTAATGATATTTTTCATTTTTATCAAGAGGACTTCCTCTTTAAAAAAAAAAATCTTGACAAATCATTCCCTACCACTAATTCTGTTACTACTAATGAACAACTCTGCTACAAAGATCACTAAGCTCGTAACTAAGATTCCAAGATATAGTTGCCGTATCTCATAAATAAGTCCTCCCCTCTCACAAGCTTTGATGGTCAACTTATTGTACCATTTGAATACTACTAAAAGGCATGCCTTTGTCTCCAAGTGATGGGTGATAAAGCCTCTTATTAAGAGAAACATTGTTCAAGAATTGCATTTGAAATTTGTGATCCATCAAAATGCCATGGCTAATTACGGCTTCATCATATAATAAGTCACATTCAGGATAATAATATCTAAATTAGGTCTAAAATCACATAGTACATTACTTGTTCACCAGGCTCAACTCTTTGGCTAGTTGAAATGACAAAGAAAGGCACTCCAAATGGGCCCATGATTACTTAATCTAGGAATCAAAGCTTACATTAGATATCAAGTTGTTTGATTAGTTTCATACTAAATATTCTTTGAAAGTTACTTTTAGAAAATGCATTTCATTTTATTGCTGATCTACTCATTTCATCTTATTTGGATTGCTAATCTTATATAATAAATCTTCGTGTTATTAAGTGAGATTGGTGTGTGCTGTTAGCGTTTCCTTTTATGTGGCCCATGTGGATATATGATTGATTTATCATTTATTTATTCTAAATGATAATTATGATATCTGATTTTATTAGATATTTAAATTTAAGTGATAATGATGGTTTAATAAAGCTAATTTCCTATTGGTTTATCTTTGGGAAGGTGCTATCTGATAACCTCTCTTTGATGGAAAGAGAAATTTATCTATTATCAGATTGGTCCTCTCTCTCCTATATATAGTTGTTTGACCATCAAAACAGATAAGGGAAGAGAATTAGGAAAGAGGGAGAAACTCAATCTGTCGTTAACCCATACGCAGCCTCTCGTTCCTCGTCAACGAAGAACGAATATCAATGGATCAAGGTACGCATTCTTGATTTATGTTTTCATGTAAAAATCATTTATTCTAAGATCTTAGCCATTATGTTTATTAAAGAAGATTCTTTAATGGATCTTACATGTGGTATCAGAGCCTTGATTGAAGAATTTATGATTTTTCATTATAAATCTATGTTTGACGATTCTTATATATATATAAGAATAAAATAATTAAATTTTTATTGCTCGAAAGTCTCCTTTCCTTTATCATATGTAAGACCCCTTCCATGCTGTGAATCAATGAAGCCCCGTCTTTCTTTTTCTTTATTTTTTTCTGAAATCTTCATGGAAGTCTGGATCTCGTTAACACAGCGTAAGTCATGTTCAACCACCCAGCCGCGTGAAAGAAGGAAGGGGTGCATGAAGTTAAGGAATACACCCATCTTTCTTTCGTGAAATCCCAACCAAAATCCCCTTTCTTATGTGGACTTTGTGGACTCACGAAGACTCTTTAATTACGTGAAATCCCAACGAAATCCAACTAAATTAATCATGGGATTTGGACCATGGGATTCCAGCATTAAAGATGGTGAAGAGGGAAGGGCAGTGGAGAGGGATTCCAACATTAAAGGTGGTGGAGGGGAAAGGGGAAGGGAGGGTCTTGCGTGGGATTTCTTCTTTTGATTATCTCAAGCAACCGTCTCCTCTTCCTTTCGTTCCATAAAGCCAGGGATTCCGATCACGGATTAAAAAAAAGGAAACCCTTCCATGAAGAATCTCTCTTCACGAGAGACATACTATAAAAGGAGATGTCTCCCGTGCATGAAGGGAGACGAACGGAAGGCGTCTTAAGGAAGGGGATTCAAGAAAAAAATAAAATAAAATAAAGGTTACCTGGTTTGAACCTCAGACCAACAGATTTAAGGATAAGGATGTTACTATTCCATCAATTTAATTTTAACAACAAAAGATGAAAGCCCATGATATTTCTTTTCCGAGAAGATTCTCCTAAAATTTATATTTTACTCTCTAATATTTATGAAATTAATGTTTTGAAAAATATTACAATAAAATTATGTGGGTACCTTAAGTCTTTTATATTCACGCATGATATTATCATTAATTAAATTTGATGTCTATATTATGTGATTTGTTAGTCACGGTCAAATTTGAAAGTTTATAGATATCAAATTTAATTAAATAATTTAATTACTCATAATTATGTGATGCTTATAAATGAATGACATAATTGTTTAATTGTTATGAGTATATTGAAGTTCATTGATTATAAATATTTAAGGGTCGCCCAAAGGTTGACTAGTCATTTTATAATCTATAGACATGATGTGGTTAATTAATGTGCTTGGTTAGGTATGCTTAGTATATTTAAAGATAGCAAACATATCTAATTTGAGTATATATAATTGCCAAATATGTAAAATTAAAATTAAGCATCAATTATGTTTAATGTTGTATATTGTTGTATCACCCAAAGGAGAACTTCAATATACACTTATTTTTTAATTGATGGAGTCTAAATATTTATTTAAATATATTGCTCAAAGCATTAATATGTGAGCATATTCTATATGTTCCTGTTTCTCTTCATTCGCAAGCTATGTCTGTTCAAACTTTTCATGGGCTTAATTTCTCTGAATGGCGCGAACAAGTTCAGTTTCATCTTGGTGTTCTGGATCTTGATTTGGCACTCATAAATGAGAAACCCACTGCTCTTACTGACTCTAGCAATGTTGAACAGAGGTCTTTCCATAAGACTTAGGAAAGATCAAATAGACTTAGCTTGATGTTCATGCGAATGACTGTAGCAAACAATATCAAGTCCACAATTTTCGCTACTGAAAGTGCTAAGAAATTTATGAAGTTTGTGGAAGCACGTTCCCAATCTGACTCTATTGATAAGTCACTTGTTGGGACATTGATGAGCACTTTAACCAACATTAAGTTTGATGGTTCTCGTACTATGCATGAGCATGTTGTTGAAATGACAAATATAGCAGCAAGACTAAAGACTATGGGATTGGAAGTGAATGAGAATTTTCTTGTGCAATTCATTGTCAATTCCTTGCCTCCTGAGTATGGTCCATTTCACATGAGTTATAACACTATGAAGGATAAGTGGAATGTGAATGAACTACAAAGTATGCTCATTCAAGAGGAAGCAAGAATTAAAAAACATAAAAATCATTCTATTAATCTCATGGGTCAGCAAGGAGCTGGAAAGAAATCAAAGAAAGATAAGAAAGGAAAGAGCAAGCAACGACCACTAAAGATAAATGGGTCATCTGCTCAAATCCACAAGAAGGAACAAAAGGATGATAAGTGTCACTTTTGCAAAAAGCATGAACACTATCAGAAAGATTTCCTGAAACGTAAGGCGCGGTTTGAAAAGAAAGGTAAGCCTACGGCTTTTGTATGTTTTGAATCAAACCTAACAGAAGTTTCTTATAATACTTGGTGGATTGATACTGGTTATACCATTCATGTTTCTAATACGATGCAGGGATTCCTTATGATCTAAACCATAAACCCAAATAAAAAACTTTGTCTCAATGGGAAACAAAGTCAAAGTTCTAGTTGAAGCTGTTAGAACTTATCGTTTGATTCTAGACACTGGACATCATTTAGACCTTTTCCAAACACTTTATGTCCTTCTATTTCTCGTAATTTAGTTTCTTTATCCAAACTTGACTCAGTTGGATATTCTTTTAAATTTGGAAATGGATGTTTTAGTTTGTTTAAATACAATCATCTTATTGATTCTGGTATTCTTTCTGATGGTTTATACAAATTTAAGCTTGATAGTCCTTTTGCTGAGACATTGTTAACCTTGCATTATAATGTTGGTACTAAACGTAGTTTAGTGAATGAACAATTAGCTTACTTATGGCATAAACGTTTGGGTCATATATCCAAAGAAAGAATTAAGAGATTAGTAAAGAATGAAATCTTTCCTGATTTAGATTTTATTGATCTTGGGATTTGTGTGGATTGTATAAAGGAAAACACATAAAACAAATAATCAAGAAAAGTGCCACAAGAAGTAAATAGCTTCTTGAAATTATACACACAGATATATGTGGGCCTTTTGATGTTCCATCTTTTGGTGAAAAAAAGTATTTTATCACCTTTATTGATGATTTTTCACGTTATGGCTATGTCTATTTGTTGCATGAAAAATCTCAATCGGTAAATGCTCTAGAAGTGTTTATCAATGAGGTTGAAAGACAACTGACAGAAAAGTAAAAATTGTTAGTCTGACAGAGGTGATGAATATTATGGAAAGTATGATGAATTGGACAATGCCCTGGTCCATTTGCCAAATTCCTTGAAAAGCATGGCATATGTGCTCAATACACAATTCCTTGAACACCAGAACAAAATGGTGTTGCAGAAAGGCGTAATCGAACTCTAATGGACATGGTTTGGAGTATGTTAAGCAATTCATCATTATCCTCATTATTGTGGATGCATGCTTTAAAGACCGCTATGTATTTGCTAAATAGGGTTCCTAGTAAGGCAGTTCCAAAGACTCCTTTTGAACTGTGGAAAGGAAGGAAACCCATTTTGAGGCATTTACATGTTTGAGGTTGCCCGGCGGAAGTAAGGATTTACAATCCATGAAAAGAAGTTGGACTCAAGAACAACAAGTGGTTTCTTCATTGGTTATCCAGAAAGATCAAAAGGGTATAAATTTTATTGTCCTAACCATAGTACAAGAATTGTTGAATCTGAAAATGCAAGGTTCATTAAGAATAATGAAATTAGTGGGAGTTTGGAACCACATAAAGTGGAAATTCAAGAAGTTAAGGTGCAATTTCTTCACCTATAACTTCTTCTCAAGTTATTGTTCCTAGAGTTGTTGAACCTTTTAATAACTTTCAAGAACAACAAATTAATGATCAAGCACCACAGAATGATGATATTACTAATGAACTTGCAATAAATGAACCCAATGAAGTAGCATTAAGAAGGTCTCAATGACAAAGAAGAACTGCTATTTCTGATGATTATGTAGTTTATCTATAAGAATTTTGATTTGGGTATTAATGATGATCCAGTTTCTTTTTCACAGGCCATGCAAAGTGCTAATTCATCTAAATGGTTAGATGCCATACAAGATGAGTTAAAATCAATGGATTTCAATGCAGTCTGGGATCTTATTGAATTGCCTAAAGATTGTAAAAGAGTTGGGTGTAAATGGGTCTTTAAGACCAAACGCGACTCAAATGCAATATTAAACATTGTAAAGCCAGACTTGTTGCCAAAGGTTTTACTCAAAAATATGGCATTGACTACGTAGAGACCTTTTCTCCAGTCTCTAAGAAAGACTCATTTAGAATTATTATGGCACTGGTAGCTCATTATGATTTGAAGTTGCATCAAATGGATGTGAAAACCGCCTTTCTAAATGGAAGTTTGAATAAAGAGGTTTATATGGACCAACCTGAAGGTTTTTTATTTGAAGGAAAGGAACACATGGTGTGTAAACTGAAGAAGTCAATATACGGACTTAAGCAAGCTTCCTGAAATGGTATCTTAAGTTCAACGATACCATTACATCCTTTGGATTTAAAGAAAACACCGTTGATCGGTGTATATATCTGAAGGTCAGTGGGAGCAAAATCATATTTTTGATTCTGTATGTTGATGATATCTTGCTAGCTACTAATACCTTGGCCTATTATATGAGACCAAGAATTTTCTCTCTAAGAACTTTGAAATGAAAGATATGGGTGAAGCATCCTATGTGATTAGAATCGAAATATTTCGTGATAGATCACAAGGAATGTTACGTTTGTCTCAGAAGGCATATATTAATAAAGTTCTTGAGAAATTCAACATGAACAAATGTTCTATAAGTGTTGTTCCAATTCAGAAGGAAGATAAATTCAGCCTTATGCAATGTCTAAAGAATGAATTGGAACATAAACAAATGGAACAAATTCCTTATGTTCCTTATGCATACAGGAATATTCAGACTCAGATTTTGCTGGATGTGTTGATATTAGAAAGTCCACATTTGGCCATTTATTCCTTTTAGCTGGAGGAGCGATCTCATGAAAAAGTGCGAAGCAGTCTGTCATTGCTGCATCCACTATGAGAGCTAAGTTTGTGGCATGCTTTGAGGCTACAATTTATGGTTTATGACTGCAAAACTTTATTTCAGGACTTGGGGTTGTCGACAGTATTGCCAAGCCGCTAAAAATTTATTGTGATAACTCCGCAGCAGTCTTCTTTTCTAAAAACGATAAGTATTCAAAGGGTACTAAACATATGGAATTAAAATACTTTGCCGTTAAAGAAGAAGTTCAGAAACAAAGAGTGTCAATTGAACATATTAGCATCAATCTCATGATTGCAGATCCGCTGACTAAAGGGTTGTCGCCAAAGATATTTCATGAACATGTCGAAAGAATGGGCATTATTGAAAACCATTAGTGATGTTATGTTTAATGCTTTAAGTTCCTTATGTATTTGACACTCTAAGCTCAATTAATTATTGTTTCTAATTCACTTATGGATCCTGTTTACTTATGCTGGTATATATACATAAATGAATTATGAAAATGTTAACAGGATTTGTCTTTGATAAAGACATTATTGTTAGACCTTATTGCAATTCCCATTATAGGTCATGTTAAGTATAGAACTAGTAATATGATACATGAAAGGGAGTACGTCAAAATAATAGCATACAACCACCATGATCCTTATTAGTTTTTGCTTAATGATGATTTCATGTTTGACCAATATTATGAAGGATTTTAGCTTCTATTATGCGCATTATGATTGATTATTAAACCAGTATGTTTAATATCTCACATGGACCAAGTGGGAGAATGTTAGCGTTTCCTTTTATGTGGCCCATGTGGATATATAATTGATTTATCATTTATTTATTCTAAATAATAATTATGATATCTGATTTTATCATATATTTAAATTTAAGTGATAATGATGGTTTAATAAAGCTAATTTTCTATTGGTTTATCTTTGGGAAGTTATATCTGATAACCTCTCTTTGATGGAAAGAAAATTTATCATATTATCAGATTGGTCCTCTCTCTCCTATATATAGTCTGTTTGACCATCAAAACAGATAAGGAAAGAGAATTAGGAAAGAGGGAGAAACTCAATCTGTCGTTAACCCATACGCAGCCTCTCGTTCCTCGTTAACGAAGAACGAATATCAATGGATCAAGGTACGCATTCTTGATTTATGTTTTCATAAAAATTATTTATTCTAAGATCTTGGCCATTATGTTTATTAAAGAAGATTCTTTAATGGATCTTACATGTACCCCACCAAATACTTTAATGATGGAATGAAATGTTAAAAATCAACTCCCCCACACACCCCCTCCCCAACCCAAAGGACTTAAAGGATATTGCATTGCGATCTAACTCCCTAGTTTATTTATTCTAATTTATTGCTCTATATTATGATGAGAGAAGCATTTTGGTCTCCTCTAGTGTTTGACTACTTAATCAATTATGTTAGTTTAAATCATTATCTATCAATCTATCTAATAATGTTACTTGTGCTCATTTTATCTTTATTTTTATAGAATAATGGAGAAGTTAGGAGCTTTCTTATTGGTTTATTATAGAATCAATATGTACAAGCAATACAAAGATTAAGGAGGAGGAAAGAAACAATATGGATGCAGAGGGAAGAATAGGAGACTAAAGAAAAAGCCTTAGAGGAAGAGACTAAGCAGTAGCACTAAGATTCACTAAGTTTGACCTTCTACTTAGCATCACATTGAGGAGTTTAGGACATAGTTGCGATTCTATCCTCTACTTACTCTTGGCTTGAGTCAAGATAACTAATGTGATAGAAGCTATCGACCTTGTGAAAAGGCTATTATGGTGCAAAGATAGGCCTAAGACCATAAGAAATGAAATGTTTTATGAAAAACTGAGATTAAGGAAGATCTTTTATTTAGAAAGATCCTTGAATTTTCTTTGATCCAAGTTTGACGTCATACCACTCCAATCCCAAGCCTTCCTTAAATTAGCTTGAATATTTTTTCCCCTTCAAAACTACCATATGTCTAAGAATTTATCCAGTTAGCTTTTCAAATTTAAACATGCTTTAATAGAAAGAAAAAATTTTCTTTTGAAAGAGTATATCAAGAACAAATGATCAGATGATTTAATGCAAATCCACATAAGGGATAGTCATTGCTCACCAACAGCCTTTTTTTTATGAATAAATCATTTGTATGCAGATGATTCCTTAAAGCTAGCCATAGAAATATCTTATATTTAAATGGGATAGTTATTTTCCTCCAAGCATCCTTATGGAATGATCAGATTAAACTCTTACAACTGAAAAATTTATAGAATAAATTGTGAGAAAAAACATCATTATTAATAAGCTTCCACAACAATATATTAGCAATTCAGGAAGGTTTTAAGTAAGCAATCATACCATGAGTAAGCATAGTCAATCATGATCATCTCTTAATAGAAGCTCATATATCTTGATATTCTAATTTAGAGAGTGTCAGTTCCATTGAGAAGACATTTTGAACAGATATGCCTAAAATATCTTATATATAAATTACAGAATGAAAAAGCTAGAGGAGTTGGCCCTACCCAAGAGTCTTTTCAGAATCTAATATTTTATCCATCTAGCTTAAAAGAAAAGCAATTCTAGAAAACCTCTTAATTTTTGCATATATCTTTCCAAATTAGGGATAGGTTCACTAATGAATGACAAACCTTCATCTCAATTCTTCTCTTGGCATAGTATAATTTTCCAATTTGCTTCTTGCAAATGGCCTCCATTCCCAATAATTGATTTCCGAGCCCACTTTTCAAGAGATGAGTTGAGTTTTTTAATGTTCTTGATATTGAATCATCCTTGCTTTTGATATCGACACACTTTTTCAATTGACTAGATAATTGAATCCACTTTTTTTATTACTCCCTTACATAACAAGGCTCCTCATTTGATCAATCCTATGAACAATCCACTTTGGCAATCTAAAACATGTAATAAGAAGGAAGAACTGAAAGAAATGTATTAATTAGACCAATCTCCTACCAATGGATAAAAATCTATCTTTTTCAAAAAACAAGCGCGGACTCCATTTGATCAAAAAAGGACATTCAATAATATTTTGGCAGCCTGTTGTCAAACAAAGGCAAGCCACAGTAAGTAAACAAGAAGAATTCACATTTAAAATTTAATAGATTGGCCAAAGTCTATTAATCTTTCTTTAC
Organism: Calamus simplicifolius; assembly: GCA_900491605.1. NCBI lineage: Eukaryota > Viridiplantae > Streptophyta > Magnoliopsida > Arecales > Arecaceae > Calamus > Calamus simplicifolius. The sequence continues at coordinate 370,129 of UESW01003935.1, read as the reverse complement.
TACATTAAAACAAATTAAACAACTTTATGAAATTAACTCTCAAACTAGTTGCATTTTCAAATGCTTGAAGGATTGCTTTCACTGTAATCAAGGAATTTCTCTCCACCATGTAGAAAAAAAGAGTATTATCAATAAATTGAAGGTTTTCAAGATTTAATATGCATAATTCGCCTAATGCTACTAGCTTATTTTAGAAGCTTAGAGGACACATTCATAAGAAGAATAAAAAGAATCGGGGATAAAAGATCACCTTGCCTTAAACCCTGCATGTATGAAATCCATTTCTTGGAGAACCACTGATAAGGAGAGTTATTGTAGCAGAGGAGAGCATAAAGTGAATCCACTCAATCAATTTGCTAGGAAATCCTTTACTAGAAATAGATATAAGAGAAAGGTCCAATTCACTTTATTAAATGCCTTTTTAAAATTAAGTTTGCAGAAAGCCCCTCGAAGCTTAGATCTTTTGCAAGAAGCCATCACCTCATGAGCACTTAAGAAATTTTTTATAATGAGTGTTCCTTTGACAAATACATATTGGAATTCATCAATAAGAAAGGAGAGGAATTTTCTTAGCCTTCTAATTAGAATCTTTACAATAATTTTATATAAGCTATTGAGAAAACTAATTGAATGAAGATCTCGAGTACTAAGATTCTCATCCTTCTATGATATAAGAGTTATATCGAAAAAAGTCAAGTCTATCCAATTCTAAGGTACCTCTATAAATTAATCTGGAATATACATAATATTATCTTTAATCAAGCTCCAAAACCTTTAAAAATAAAAGAGACAATCCATCTGGGAAGCAAACTTTCAAACCACCGAGAGCAAAAACAACTTCCTTGATCTTATTAATAGAGAATCAGCATAAACATTTCTAAGAACAATCAAAGAGTGACCGTATAATCTATCCCACTTTATATAAATAGAAGGAGAGTAAAAGGATTCAAAGATCCTATCGAAGTAGTGAAAGGCATTGAAATATCTTCTTGATTAGTGAGCTCCATACCTTCACATACAAGAGAGGAAATAAGAATCCTTCTTTTTCTACCATTTGCCACCTTATGAAAAAAAAGATATTATTTTTATCACTTTCTTTGAGACAAGTCATATAACGAGGAACCTTGTTGCCAATAAAGTTCATTCTTCTTGTAAATATCTTTTATGGATTGCTAAAAAACATAACACATTGTGTGCTCCAATTAAAAAGAACAGTTTTTCTTTATTTTTATTTAGAAGGTTAATTATACAAAAGTTTTTCATTAACTTATTTGTTAGCTACTTTCTCACTTGCTGACTATTTCTTCAAGGCTAATCTCATGGTTCTAAAGTTTGACGCTTGCAAAACTACTAAATTGGAACATTTATGAAGGTACTTTTAATTAGTTGTCACCACATCTTTTAAATCTGATTTCTTTCAATTCGTATTTTAACATTTTTGTTAACTTTGGACTTTAAATTACATTCCAAACCATAGGGACAATGGTACAAATTTACATTAAGTAATACATTTGGATAGAGATGGAGAAGATATCATTTCTTAAAAAAAAAAAAAAACCTAGTTAGACAAGTGAGACCTTTTCTCTCTGGTTACTCCAAGTGAATTTCGTGCCTTTCATATAAATTTATCAAATCAAAGCCAGATCCTAAGAGAAGCCATACTCTCTAAGATAGATTGAGGATTTCCTTATAATTGGTCTAATTTTTGTTAAATTAAAGTCACCACCAATTAGCTAAGGGCCCAGAAATGCTATTTTTATTTTTTTAGTTTTTGAAAATAGTAAAGCTGCTGACTTCCTTTATTAAAGCCACAACCATAATGATAACTGCATATTGTTAATCCTCTTGCACATGATCTCCATAGTCCATAAGTATATCTTTAAATAAGTCCTAAGAATTGAGTAAAATTAAGAGTTTCATTTGATTAAGATTTTCAATTTAATATTATATTTGTACCCTCCCTTCCTTCTCTTCCCCCAATAGATTTAAAGGAGAAGGTTGAAGGGGATAAAAGTTTAGTTTCTTACAAAAGATTGGTATCACATATGGAAGTTGAAATTAGGTCCCTAGTAGCCTTTCTTTTATCAAGTGTACTAATGCTTTTAATATTTTAGGATATAACAATCATGGAGGACAAGTCTTCACTAACAAATAAGCACATTGGCTCTGAATGACATATCGAATCTTTCACTAATGAATGTACTGGTCCGAGAGAAGTCTCTATCCTTGACTGAAGTTGGTTTGCACTAAACTTGGTTCGACAGAAGGAGCTAATTTAGAGTGGGCTAGACTTATCCCAATAGCCGTTGTTCCAGTGATCACTGTACTGAAAGGTGGATCTCTATTTTTACCTCCATTGATGCAACTCTTCGATCATTAGACTCCAAACCCAGAGCAAAGAGAGGCTATATGAGGCTGGCTTACCTAAAGGACTACGCTTGATTCTGGTTAAGGCTGATGATGCATTGAATATGGGATTTTCCTCTCTCCAGATGGGTTCCCACTTCTATCAATGTGAGATGTATGGCTCTAATCCTGCCAATCTAAATCTCATATGCTGCATTCTTGATGTGATCATGAGGTGATATTTAACACGCCAAGAGTTATAAATAGCAAACTAAGAATCGTCTCCATGAATTCATAATATTCAAATACAAAATAAGAGAAGAGATCCCTACCAAGAAATTGGGGCTCCACTCCCTTCAAAAGACATAACCCTGCAATGATTCTTTGGACCGGTTTTGGATCTCTTAGGATCATAGTTGAAGACAGATCCGAAACTAAAGCCTGTGAAGAGAGACAAAGGTTTTGAAGTACTAAAGGCGACTTGAATAAGGGAGGCTTTAACACTATCACTTTCCTACCCAACGGTTGATGAAGCATTCATTCCCGGAAAGGATTGTTCTAAGGGAAAGAGCTAGTAGAAGGATTTGGATGCACATTAACTCTACAAAGGCAGGTGAATGTTGAACTCTACCCAACAAAGCTACTAAGATATTTTTTTAATTGTATCATTTCTACCTTCAGCTTGTCTCTCTTCTAGTGGAGTGGTGTTGGCTCTAGTAAGAGGTGGCCACCCTTGTGATGATTTATCATGAATTTTTCTCATCCTCCTTTCAAGTTTTAAGCCTTCTTTCCACCTTCTTGTCGATGCACTTCATCCTACTTTGTCTTATGTGCTCATTCTATCCAATAAGTTAGCTAATTAAGTGTTTGATAGCAAAGGTCAAAGGTCAAATATCATTATCATGCTTTTCCTTTTTTTAAAAAAGGGTTGCAGGAGGTTGCATAACGTTTTTGAGAGCCAAAAAAAAAAAAAAATTTATCGACATAATTTTCTGCAACTCAAAAGTTTGGAGTTGCAGTTGTTGTTGTTGATTTTGTTCTTCAGCTTGAGAATGATACACGTTAGGATTTAAATAGCTTTCTTTTATCCGAATAAATCTGCAAGGCAGTTTTTATGCAGAAATCATAGAGGATGGTCCCTGCGAAAAATCCTCTGATGCATAAGCCAGTAAAAATCGTCAACAAACAGATGAGAGAAGAAAGTTATTGCAGAAAGATGCCTCAGAGAAGGTTTCTGAAGAACAATGGCCTCTACTTAGATTGTGAAGGCTTAAAATTGCCTTAGAGATGCGTACCTGAGGGATCTTGGGACTTTATATTTGTGCACTACCAAGATAAGCAGTTACCTGATTTTTCGAGCGTGTTTTAGGAAGTTGACATCCGATAAGGTCGAATTCCGTCGGTTACGGGATTGGCGGTTGATGAAGCTGATGGATGCTTTATTAGGAATTTGAAATTTCGTTGATCATGGATGGAGTGCTGTATTTGGCTTTGGAAAGCTTACTCCGAAATCCTTGCGATCGGATGGTTCATCCTTCGAGATATCCAGGGCAGTTTGAAGTAGTAATAACACTTATGTTGAGGGAATGAAAATTGATCCTATCGAGATATGGAGATTATTCGGCCCTAATAAAGTATGATATGATTCGATCCTATCGAGGTATGGTATGAAGATAATAGATGGCGTCGCTTGTCGTTTTCTGCAAAGAAGAATGGATACATTGTAATAGTTAGTGGATCAAAGCTCAAAGATAAATTTTATCGTCTACATCTATCAATCGATGCAATAATATTTTCACCCTGCATTAGCAGTATTCAGGACTCTCACTGCATTTATATAGTGTCGGCCCTTTTATGCTAACTATTAGCTTGTTCTTTTCCATCTACTAATAGATTATCAAAATTTTAGCAATGTAGATGATACGTCTCTTCACTTTAAAATGATCATTTTTTTGTAATGGCTTTGGGGTTGGCTATACATGTCGAGGATGGAATCTGGTGCAAAATCTATTGTCATTCCAGAGAATCAACGTCTTTTGGAAAGCACGGTGAAGAATGTGACTTCTTTTCTTGGAGCTGTGGTTGCATCCAGTCCGAATAGTCCCACGAAAGCGTGTAGATCCTTGGACATGGACAAAAGTCTTTACATATATTTATTGGACCACTAGCGTGGGCTGATGTGCATGTCATCCATTTTTTTGAAACGGTGGTTAACTGGCTGATTGATGGTCGTGTGGAAAATCTGATACACGGCCATGAACCATGACGCGTTTGCAGCGCCGTACACCAAATGGCGTCAGCAAAAGAGCGCATGGCCTTCAGATTGTTCCCAACTTCCATCACCGCTGCCGCGGCCACGGTTTAGCTTCCTTTGGCCGACCAAAGCTCCACGATGATGGAGGCGAGAAGAAGGGAGAGCGAGCGGTGAGGTGACGACACGGACTCGTCGATACGATAGCGCACCAACGCCATCAAACAAACCTGCGCCGATATATATAAAGAAAAAGAGTATAATTATATTAATAAGAATAAGAGAAAAAATTGAAAGTGTACCGTCACCGTCAAGTAACGGCTGGCCGCGGTCTCAACTGGTGGAGGCCGCTGCCGAGGGCACGGTTTCTTAAACAGAGACCCCGTTACCGTTTCCCCCTCTTCCCCTCCTCGCCCTCTCTCTTGCCGATTCCGAAGGGTCCCTTCATCTGTTATCTCTGACGGAAAACCGGGAATGGAGGCGCCGAGCGTCGTGAAAGCTTCGGGACGACTCCTCGTCTTGGGGATTCGAACCCTAGCCGTCCCGTCCGCCCCTCAAAAGTAATCACATCCGTTTTGTAGGGTTAGGGTTAGGATTAGGATTAGGGTTTCCGATTCTTCCCCCCCCCCCATCCCTTTCTTCTCTCTTTCGCCGTCTTTCGGATCCGCCCGAGGTTGGGTGGATCTGTTCTATTTGATTCGGCTTTTCCCTCCCGTCTTCGGTGGATTTCGGGGGATTCTATAGCCGTGGATCAAAAAAGATCTCGCCCTCAATTCGATTCGCTGGATTCCTGGTTCTAGGGTTTGTTTTCTGTTTTTGAGGAATCGACGATTCTAAAGGAAAGCAAAGCAATTCTCTTTGTTAAAGTTTAGATTTTTGATTGACTAAAAGAAAAAAAAGTTGGGATATTTGTGGGCGGGGTTCTTTTGAATTGAATTGATAGGGGTTTGGTGGTGGTGGGATTTTTTATGGAATGGATTTGTGAGGGTTTTTATTTGGATGCTGTTGCTGGATGTGTTGGAATTCGAAACCTGCCAGATAGATAGGGTGCAGAGAAGGAAGAGGAGCAGGACGAGGTGATAAGCAAGGACGGAGAGGGGCGAGAGAGACCGGGTCGCCGCCGCCGCAATGGGGGAGTCCCTCCTTACCACCTTGTCCATGGAGAACCACCACCCGTCTACCCTCCTCTCAATGGACCCCAGCGGGGGTGCACCCCGCCGACCATCGCTGCCTCCGCCTCCGCGCATGAAGACTGCGACCGGGAGCTCATGATCCAGCAACGGCAGCAATTGGTCCTCTCCCGCCCGCCCGACATTAACCTCCCCCTTTCGGCTGAGCGCTCCCCTCCGCCGCAATCCTGGAGCTCCGAGTCCTGTGACCTCCTTGACGTTGGCCTCGGCCCGCAGATCTACGAGACTGAGCCCGTCCTCAACCCCACGAAGGCCGGTTGCAGCGCCGCCGGCGCCCGGAAGTGCGCCAAGAGAGGAGATAGCATCTGGGGCGCCTGGTTCTTCTTCAATTTCTACTTCAAGCCCGTGCTCTCCGAGAAATCCAAGGCCAAGATCATCCGGGACGCCAACGGTGTTTCAGGCTTCGACAAGTCTGACCTCTGGCTCGACGTGTTCATGGTCCAGCATGACATGGAGAACATGTACATGTGGGTCTTCAAGGAGCGGCCAGAGAATGCGCTGGGCAAGATGCAGCTGAGGAGCTTCATGAACGGGCACTCCCGCCTAGGGAGCCCCAATTTCCTTTCAGCCCTGACAAGGGCTTTGTCCGTTCCCATCGGATGCAGCGCAAGCAGTACAGGGGCCTGTCGAACCCACAGTGCGTGCACGGGATCGAGGTCGTGAGGTCGCCTAATCTCTCAATGGTCTCTGAGGCTGATCGTAAGAAGTGGATGGAGCTCACAGGGAGGGACCTCAATTCTCGATCCCGCTGGAGGCCAGCGATTTCGGGTCATGGAGGAATCTTCCCAACACTGACTTCGAACTCGAGAGACCTTCTCCGCAATTGAAGAGCAATTCACATCCCCACCCAAGGAGGTTGCTTAATGGCTCAGGTCTGAATTTATCAACACAGTCATCATCAAATCATTCTGGTGGGGATGGTATGGATTCCTCCCCTATGTGCACCAAACGTAGGAAGGAATTCTTCCCGCATGGTATGGAGGAAGATTGTTGCTTGCCAAATAATTCTTATTCTGACAGGTCCCAAGATATAGACATGCATCCGGTTGAACCAGTACCATGGCTAAATGAGTTTAGTGGTGTGATGAGGCATGCATATGGACCAGTAACTGCTGCAAAGACTATATATGAGGACAATGAAGGATACCTGATAGTGGTTAGTTTGCCCTTCTCGGATCAGCAGAGGGTGAAGGTCTCCTGGAGGAACAGTCTTACTCATGGGATTGTGAAGATATCATGTGTTAGTACTGCTCGGAATCTTTATATAAAGAGACATGATAGAACATTCAAGCTGACAGACCCTTCCCCTGAGCACTGCCCACCAGGGGAATTTGTAAGGGAAATACCTCTGGCTACTCGCATCCCGGAAGATGCCAAGCTGGAAGCATACTATGATGAGTCTGGTACCGTGCTCGAGATAATGGTCCCTAAGCACCGTGTCGAACCAGAAGAGCATGAAGTTCACGTCTGTATGCGCCCGCCTCATCTTGGGGTAAATGAACTGCTGCTGACTTGAAAGGGCAGTGATTTTAATGTGTATGGGTGGTTACCATTGGTTAGGTTCCATTGTTTACTAACTCTGTATCATAAAGGAAAATCTATAATATGAAAGCGCGTCCTTGCCGTGCACACTTCCTTTTGCAACTGGGTTTTGCTGACTGCTTTGGTGCTCTGTCATGTTTTGCTGTTGTTGGGATCACTTTGGTGCTGCTCGCACACTTGAGGTTCTAAAGGAAACTGGTAAGGGCTCGATGATACTTTGTTGACCTTGTTATACTTATATTTTGATGTCAATCAAGATGTGTTTATATATTTTTCTTAATTTACTTTACCTGATCATTTTGTAGGTTCAAATCTCTGCATTTTTTGCGCAGTGGATATATTGGCATTCGCCATCCCACTAAGTGTTCTACAGAACATGATGAGCCAAAATTTGTATAGACATTCATATGTGGAAGTGTAGTAAGGAAGTTTGTTAATGTGATGTTGGAATTTTTGAAGAAATTATCTCCTTTTCATTTCATTTATTTGGTGGAAACAAAATGGTGAATGGTATTGGGATTTTTGAAGGAACCATCTCTCTTAATGAAACCAAACAGTGAATATCACCTTGATTTTAGGTTGCACATTTTCTTCTTACATCTTGTATATTATGTAGATGATCTGTATATTATGATTATTTTTTAGAAGATTTATGACACAATCAACAAGACTACTGTTTAGCTTCTCATGCAATTTTTGTGTTCATTTAAAGTGCATGTTATTTTGTTTAATGACCATCCGCTTTTCTGAGAGCAGAGATTAATTGGATGATTGCATGTTTCATTGTTTTCTCTTCTATTCGCCTGCTGAATGACAGAACTTTCTGAACATATCTTTGAAGGTATTCCTTCTCTGTAAAAATATACATGTTATCAGATTTTCTTGGATTCTTTTAGATGTGCAGTTACATTTAGCTCACTGCATGTATATTACTTTGATATGGTTTGTCATTCACTGACACTTTCAGTTAAGCAGCTTTGGTGTGCCTCCTTTTATCTGATGATCAGGAAATTGAAGTTCATTTCTTGATGCTAGATACTTAGGTCTTTGTACAGTTGCTGCGTGCAATGATACGAATGCTAGCTATTACCTATGGGTTCTCCTGGTCCCATTTTCATTTTGATACCATGACAAAATTAATATATCATGATATACTGTTTCTGATGAAGTGTTTGGTTTTGAAATATCTTGAAACATGGTTTTCATACAAATGTGCTTTTATGTAGGTTAAAACATTGAAGCATTTTGGTTAAGAAGTAATTGTATGCCATGACAGCAGGTCTTAGTAAATAAATGAAAGGAAAATGGTTTGATAATATGGAGAAGAGTGTTACTTGGTGTAAAATCGAACCAATGGGCACTCTGATCTATAGATCAACATCAGTTTCAATTGACAATATTGTGTATGATGTCTCATCGCCCAAATTTTAGATTCTAAAGATCTTATATTCTTTGAATAGGTCCAAATTTTGGGGACTAATTTAGTTAGTGATTTTAGGTATGTTTATGTATGCCTTCTAAGTTATAACTTTAGTGCTTTCCTGTTGAATATGTTCTTTAGTAAGTTTTTATTGTTGATAAGAGTCATTCAGTTTTATGTAATTTATTGGACCATGTGCATGCGTATTCATGGGTCTATGTGTGAAATAATGGGGGCTTTTGGGATCTGAATCTCAGGGTTCTGGTCACAATTGGATTCTCTTTTTTTCATACAACGAACAATAATTTGGTTGTTGGAGGATCTGTTCTTTTTATTATTATTATATTTATTTTGAAGTAGATTGTAGGATCTGTTCTTGATTTGACATTGTTTTCAAGTTGGGCTGCTTCAAGTTTTATAACTCATTTATTTTGAAGTTTTGGGCCTTGAGGGAGAAAATAAGTTAAAGTTTGGTCAGGATTTTGGCAGGATTCTTGAACTTGATTTATTGGAGAGGAGCCCTTTTAAGTATCCAAGTTGAGGAAAAATAACGTGAGGATTGCTTTTGATTTGTGTTGAATGGCTCCTAGTGGGAAGAGGATAATTATGCTCACCAAAAAGAAAAAGAGGAGGTTAATCATAACTCAGCCTTTTCACTGGTTGCATTTAATATTGACATAGACTTGCACAAATGGCATGCTTGGTGTTGGTTGCTTGTGGATTACCACTTGCGCTACTTCAATGGGAGAGTCTTTGTAGGTAAGACTTTATAGTTGTTGCTGAGAAGTTGATAACATTTATGCAGCATGGTTATTATAGACTTTTGAGGGACAGAGTTTGCAAACTTCTATTTGTCAGGGATTCAGGAAGCATGAAATATAGAGGGCTTGCTTGTTTTCTTACCCTTATCTACTTGAAATTTTGAGAAGTAACGAAGATCGCTTGATGGAGTCTCCATAACTTTTTGTATGTATACTTCATGCTGGCTAAACTACTTCTATTGATTTTGTTCCTGGAAAAGCATTGGATTTAAAGGACTCATAGATTGATCGAGCATTTGTAGATATGAAATCTACACTAGCACCTTGGGTGAATATTGCCTTGTTCATGATGTTTAATCATCATGCTAAAATGCAAATGAGAGCTGGTAATGTATGAAGTTTCAATGATGCCGAGGAATAGGGATGACTGGGTATTGTGTGTGAGATTGATATGGAAAAGGACTTAAAATAATGTTAAAGGGTGCTATTACGGTTCAAGGAGAAATAGAATTATGTTACCTTTGATCAGTAATGTTGGATGGGTTGCCATTTATTTGTCGCACAAAAGAAAGATTTTAAGAGAAACATTATGTTGTTTTTGCTCAATTTTGTCGTCCGAACATAACTTTGAAATTGGTGAAGATTTCCAGCAAGGCAATATTAATTTTTATTTTCCACGCTGGTTAAGATTGCATGGTAGATCATGATGCAATCTTGAATACTGATAAGGAAACTCAAGCATATCTTGGCACATTTCAAATTACCCTCTAGTTTTAATGGTTCCTTGTATGCTATTATATGTGGGCGATGATTGCAGAGGATAAAGTTGTTGGAAGGAGGGTTTTTTTGTTGACTTATCATGATTGATGTTCTTTTTCTTTTTAATTATTTTGAAATAAATTAGCAGCATCCTATAAAATCTTGGAAGATTACAAAGGATGGATCAGTCTTTGATATGTTCTGAGTGGGGAATTGTAAGAACTTCTGCCCTTCATGGATGATGAGGACTGTACTTAACTAATGTTGTATTGAATGGTATTCTAGCATGCTATTTGATGTTCTTGATGCAGGCCTCAGCTGTTGATGAAACTTACAGGTGACAATCGCTGCTAGAATTTGTTTTTAGATGAACTTGCTATTTGTGTGCCTACCAAGAAAGAATCAAGGAACTTGCCGGCTTCCTTCCTAAAGAGAATGTGATACAGATAATAAGTTGAGCTGTCAGCCCTCCACATGAGAGACGAGGCTTCCACGTTCCATCCAGTATTTTGAGTTATAAACAAGCTTGCTACCTACCTAGCGTAGTGCGCAATCTTTCTTAAATTATTCACGACGATTTCCTTGACTATTATATGAGTGATATTTATAAACATCTCTACGCGATGTGGAACCTTGTGGCTTGCAAAAATTACCGTTGCAGTTTCGCTAGCTCTCGCCATGATAATTTTTGCATTATGATTTATGCTGCATTTATCTCGTGCCGATCAATTGTAATTTGATGTGTTCTCATGATATTTTTATGGCATTCCTTTTTTTATTTATTTTCATTGATGATCTTATCCTCAAATCTCTATGGATGAGTAAAATAAATACGTTAAGACGGTTTTGTGCACATTAATTTTCGATCTCCATGACCAGTAACTTTTTTTTTTTTTTTTGAAATCTTAGTTGGCCACCATTTAAATCTCTCCAGATGCTGGTGGTTTAACTTAGATATTTTGGCTACAGGACTCTTGCCACGAGTTCAATAATTTATATGACTACTACATGATCCAATGTGGCTAGATCTTTCTTTTGGATCCAGGGATGATTCTACCTTGCGGTTTACTTTGAGGTAGTCAGAGGTTAAAAGCTCAGTAAAACAGCTCGTAAGTAGCTTAAAATAGACTTAAAAATATTCGAAACTGATTTGCTACTTATCAGCCAAGTTCGAGCCACTCAAATATATTATCGAGTCGAGTATCTAATACTCGACTCGAAAAGTTCATGGGCTTACATAATTTTACTATTTTATTCTTATAATTATATATATTTACAATGTTATTCTAACTATATAAAAATTCTTTAAATTTTTAGTTAAGTATACATTTTATTTTAATTTAAAAATTATTTTTAAATTTTTACATATAAATTTAGATCAAGTCGAACTCGAGTATATCAAGTATTTATCGAGCTAGAGTTTGAGTTCTAAATAATTTAGAAACTCAATCGAGCTTAGAATTGAGTCGAGCACAAGCTTGGCATTGGGTTGACTCGGCTCAATTATGCTTGAGATAAAGCGCGCGCGCTCTCTCTCTCTCTCTCTCTCTCTCTCTTATCTTATATTTCAGGTTGAGAATATGTTTATGAGAGCCACTATTTGAAATCAGCTTTGGGCGAAGGAACATCTCTGCCGTCTACTTGGCCTATGAGATCGTTTCATATTAAGTGAGACGAGATAAAACTAGTGTGACACGCACGCACGCACAAAATTTTTTTTGAAGCCAATGGTTTAAAGAAAGACAATGGAATATGAAAGGGAATAATATTCGAGTGGTTGCCCTTGGATGCGTCATGCTGCAAACAAATCCCACATAAATGGAGAAAACTGCCTGCATCCCCTTGAGAGGGGCCTATTGCTGGTCTGAGCCGGGCTCAATTGAAACTATAAAAAAAAAATCTATGCATCGGATGTGATGCAGGTTGCACACATCGTACTCGATGATATATATATATATATATATATATATAAGTATATATATTTTTTATTTTTAGCATGAATACATGCACAATGCAGCAAGATTTTTCCTTCAAATTAGTGCTCAGTTTCTCAGCCTGAGCCCAGCCCAACGCTGAATCCAGTCCTGAGGTTGGGCAAACAGGTGTCCAGATTATCGAAATGAGGGCGGAAATTGGGTGCGCGCAAGAGCATACAAGGATGTCAGATTATTGATTGATTTGCAATAGTTTATTCTCTAGGCTCGGTAATATCCTCTATCTAAAATTTTGTGCTGTTTGCTTGCTTGCAATTCCCTGCACAAGTTTCCCTGGAGATGCGGACGCCTAAAAAATGTTTTGGCGTTTTTAATGCGCCTTTGATGAGATGGTAAGCAGTGGGTCCAAGCAATGATGGGTTTCCCATATTAAACTCTAATTTTTAATAGTTGTAAAACAAAATTAGCCATCTCCAGCTAAAATATGTATTAATAATAAATTTTGTTTTTTTTTAAGACCATAACACTCTTAGGATGTGGTTACTGTTCCATTCCAACTGAGCGAGCGACGTTAATATGATACGTGGATCAGTTTCTCCCCTCGTACCACGGGGGGGGCCTTATCTTGTTGGCATCATTAATCTTCTTATCTCGAGTTTTCTCTAATTTTCCTCTTGTCACTTTCTTCCATGAAAGTTGAGGCGGCTCGCCCCACAGCCAATCGAGAATACCAGCGACAGGTTATCATAGCAACGAGTGTAGCCACAGAACGGAGACCCAAATTACCAACTACAGGGGGCATCTTCTTAAACACAAACAGAGGACCTCAATAAAATTAAAATCCCAGAATCTCCATTGAAAAGAGAGAACAGGAGGAAAACAGAAGCTCCAAGCACCTAGCTAACCCAACCAGAAAGTCAACCTAGAGAGCTCAGGATCCAGCAGTCAGTCAAATAAACGAGAAAAAAAAAAAAAAAATAACGGGAGACAAAATTTCAAGAAAACTTTATATCATTATTTCATCCATTACATCTACTGTGCAAGGTCACTAAAAGTATATCATTATTTCATCTATCACATCTACCGTGCAAGGTCACTAAAAGTGCACCCTTTGCAGAGACGCGAAGACTTATAACTGACGTGCCCGACAAAACGTAAGAATCCATATATAGCCAGTACTGCCCTATAATTAGTCATAAAACTACCCTTAGTCGACTTCCTCTATCTTAGGCCCAGCGCCACCAGCACCACCACTGGGAGCATCTTCATCCATGCCAGACCCGCCACCTTGGTACATCTTAGCAATGATAGGGTTGCATAGTCTCTCAAGCTCCTTCATCTTGTCTTCAAACTCATCGGCTTCAGCAAGGTGGTTGCCATCCAGCCACTGGATGGTGTTCTCGATTTCATCCTCAATCTTCTTCTTGTCGGCTGGAGGCAGCTTGGAAGCAATCTTGTCATCCTTGATCGTGTTCCTCATGTTGTAGGCGTAGTTCTCCAGAGCATTCTTTGCATCGACCTTCTTCTTGTGCTCCTCATCCTCAGCCTTGTAATTCTCGGCTTCTTGAACCATCTTCTCAATCTCCTCCTTGCTTAGCCTGCCCTTGTCATTGGTGATCGTGATCTTGTTCTTGTGGCCGGTGGTCTTGTCCTCAGCGGTGACATTCAGTATACCGTTCGCATCGATGTCGAAGCAGACATTGATCTGGGGGACACCCCTTGGGGCAGGAGGGATGCCAGAGAGCTCAAATTTGCCCAGCAAATTGTTATCCTTGGTCCTGGTCCTCTCGCCCTCGTAGACCTGGATCAGCACACCAGGCTGGTTATCAGAGTAGGTGGAGAAGACCTGCTCTTTCTTGGTGGGGATGGTGGTGTTCCTCGGAATCAGCACGGTCATGACTCCTCCAGCGGTCTCCAATCCAAGGGAGAGAGGGGTGACATCGAGCAGCAGCAGGTCCTGCACCTTCTGATTGCCCTCGCCGCTCAAGATGGCAGCTTGAACAGCAGCACCATAGGCAACGGCCTCATCAGGATTGATGCTCTTGCAGAGCTCCTTCCCGTTGAAGAAGTCCTGCAACAGCTGCTGCACCTTGGGAATCCTGGTAGACCCTCCGACGAGGACAACATCATGGATGCTGCTCTTGTCCATCTTCGCATCCCTCAGACACTTCTCCACTGGCTCCATGCACTTCCTGAACAGGTCCATGCAGAGCTCCTCGAACCTGGCGCGAGTGATCGTGGAGTAGAAATCGATGCCCTCGTAGAGGGAATCGATTTCGATGGTGGTCTGAGCGGTGGAGGAAAGGGTTCTCTTTGCCCTCTCGCATGCCGTTCTCAGCCTCCTCAGAGCCCGTGGGTTGCCGCTGATGTCCTTCTTGTGCTTCCTCTTGAACTCCTGAACGAAGTGGTTCACCATCCGATTGTCGAAGTCCTCGCCGCCAAGGTGCGTGTCGCCAGCGGTGGCCTTGACCTCGAAGATCCCTTCTTCGATGGTGAGCAGGGAGACATCAAAGGTGCCGCCACCGAGGTCAAAGATGAGAACATTCTTCTCCACCGAGCTGCTGCTGGCCTTCTTGTCGAGACCGTATGCAATGGCAGCAGCGGTGGGCTCGTTGATGATGCGCATCACGTTGAGGCCGGCGATGACTCCAGCATCCTTCGTGGCCTGGCGCTGGGAGTCGTTGAAGTAGGCAGGGACCGTGACAACAGCGTTCTTGATGGTGGTGCTGAGGTAGGCCTCAGCAATCTCCTTCATCTTGGTGAGGACCATGGAGGAGATCTCCTCTGGGGAAAACCGCTTCTCCTCGCCTTGTACTGGACCACAATCATAGGCTTGTCGCCAGGGCCAGCAATGACCTTGAAAGGCCACAGTTTCATGTCAGCCTGGACGGTGGGGTCACTGCAACGCCTGCCAATCAGACGCTTGGCATCTGCCATGTTAATTAAAGCCACCAAACAGAGCAACCTTGTCAATATTAATTGTTCTCCACCAATTTAATCATAACTCTAAATTTAACGAAAGATTGCTACATACAAATTGCAAAATTCAAAACAAGAAGATATTTTTTTTTTAAAAAAAAGTAAAAAAAATAAAAATTATAGAACTTAGCGCATTAGGTGCTCAAATTAATAATATATATATTAATATTTTAAAAATCGGATCGGATAAATCAACTTGAATCATGATCAATCGATTTGACTAAATAAAATTTTATAAAAATATAGATGAATTATTTATCCGTACAAAAAATAAAAATTTTAATTTTAATTTTAATTTATTAAATTTAAAAGTTTAAAAATCAGAATTGAATCAATTTTTCAGAATTTAACCGCTTTAATTTTTTATTATTAATCATATAAAAACTAACTTTAATAATTAAAATAAATCAGACTGGTGATTGATTTTGGTTGAATCGATCGATCCGATTCAATCAACGCACGAATAATTAACGCACAGTAAATCAACCATGATTTCAGACAACCGCCAAGCCGGTTGACCGAGAAGGAGAAAAGTCCACCCTGGACACTTCGATGGGAAAAAAAAAATGGAAAAAAGAAAGCCGCCTAAGGATCAATTTACCAAAAGTAACCGACATGAACCCAAACTTTTTACCAAAAGGAATCGACACGAACCCAAACTTGTTACTCTAATTTCTTTTTTTCTCTTAGAGAGGAAATAAAAAGAAAAAAGAAAATTGACACCGTCACATTAACACCTCATAAAGAGCGAGAGAGAGAGAGAGCCCTCTGACCTTAGATAACATCCACAAGTAACGGAAAGAACACAAATGAAAGAAAAGAGAGTGCTTTAATTTAAGGACAAGTGATGGAAACAATAACTCACCAAAGACGGTATTACTGGGGTTCATGGCAACCTGGTTCTTGGCAGCATCGCCGATGAGACGCTCGGTGTCGGTGAATGCCACATAAGAGGGTGTGGTGCGGTTCCCCTGGTCGTTGGCGATGATCTCCACCCGATCATGCTGCCAGACCGCAACGCACGAGTAGGTCGTGCCGAGATCAATTCCAATAGCCGGACCCTCGCCTTTAGCCATCGAATAAATCGAAAAAGATGGAGAAGAAGAGAAGTTGTTGAGATAGAAGAGAGATTAATGCGAGACTGTGAGCTTGTAGAAGACCAAGCCTTTCTGGACGACAACGTTGGAGAACGAGGGAGGAACAACGGAGCCTTTTATAGGCGTAGCGATCGAAAAGGTACTTATTTCGGAACCTTCTGGTGGAATATTATGTGGGCGGTAGGATTCGAGTGAGATCTACGGCTCTGCTGGACTCCCTCTGGCCTCCACCAGTTAGGAAGGCGGTCGATGCTTCGCCCATTAACCGGTCGTTTCCAGAACCCTCTGGCGAAGACGCGGGCGCTCTACTCCCGCTTTGCATCGTCGTGGCGTTTGAATTCCCTGCATCGCCGATGACGTGTCTCGCCGGCCGCTTTCGAGAAATTGGCGATGGGTGGGCTCCACCCGAGCGCCGGCTTGGGTTGCCCATCGCAGCCGAACGACCATCGCCGATGCGGCACGTGTAAAATCATCACGTGTTGCTGTCGTAAACTGGACAGCTGGTGTCAGACTTCGACGACGCCGGGACACCCTTGGCCCGCCAGGGAACCAACCATTGGACGGTCAGCATTCCTCAATTGTATCGGCCCATGGCTCCTGATTATATTGGACGACCCAGATCAAACCTCTGCAGTTTCTCTTAAAGAAAAGAAAAGAAAAAAAAAAAAAGCTAGAAATCGTCCCATAAGGTAAATGTATGCCGATGATATTATCACATAAAAGAAGGTTTAAATAGTTATTATATTTTTGTAATGTAATTTCGTATTTTTGCTTTTGCTTTGCTTCTAACTAGTGTATTCCTCTTGCTTTTTTTTTAAATAATAGAAAAAAAATAAAGATCAATAAGTGAATCAATTTATATTTCTAAAAATTGAGTTATTTATTAATATCCGTGCAGCAAGGATGTGAGTGTAGATTTTTTTTTTCCATAATCTTTTGATCAAGTAATTGAAGGAAAAGATGTGAAAGGATATTAGAAATATTATAATTCAAATATAGTAATTAGGGCTTCTATGAATGACGGATATGTTGTAAAACTGAATGGGAAACTTATTTCTTATAAGTTAAAAATTTATGTTGTTAAAAGCCTACAGGATCAACATACAGCATATTTTAGCGAAACCTCTCCTATTTGAACTTTATTCTGGTTCCAACCTTATTTGTTTTTTAAATGCATGTTTTTGATACTAGGGACTCATGATAAGTGCTTGCTTTCTCCTTCTGTTAGCTTGATATTTCTTTAAAAAAATAAATATTATTTTTTCTCATGATATTTATTTTTTGGTAGAAGAAAAAAAAATATATATATACATGGCCCTGTCTATAATTTCCTTTCTTTTCTCTAATCAAGAATGCCCTTGGAAACCAAGCAAGCCCTTAGATTCTTTCAAAATCATGTACATTTTATGTTTATGATGCTAGTGAATGGTATAGAGTAAATCAAAAATATATCATAAAACCCAAAGTGTACTAGGAAATTGACCACATCTGTTTTCATACTTTCTTGAATTTTACTATGAAGCTTTTTTTAATTTTTTTAAAAATATAAATAAATCAAAACCATTAATATAGTGAAGATTTTTTTGGCAATTTTAACTTAAACGAGTAGAAGCGCAAATCCTTTTTCTACTCCAAGGTCATCCTATCCTAATTAAATTTATTTTCTTCTGCCACTGGCATCGATCGAGTCAACCCATGACTCAACTCGCTCCCAACCTAATTAAATTCATATTTAGAGACCTATGGGTTAGGTTGGATTTAAAAATTAGACCTGACCTAATTTCAAATTAGATTGAGTCTTATATTTTTTGAGCTCATCCATTCAAACCTACTATATTTTATCCATAAATCTTAATTATATAAGGTTTTTATTCTTATTATCTTTATAAATTCATTGAATAAACACTAATTTAAACTAATTCTCTTTTTATCTTAGCAACTAAATCTCTTTCCATCTTTTTTCTCTAATTATATCTAAATATTTATATTTTATTATTTATCTTAGTGGATCTTATTAATAATTTTTAGGTATATTAATAAATATTTAAAATATTATAATTTATAAACTTAAGAATAATTATTTACCTAATAAAATTCAAGGCGTGTTTGGTTCTTGGATATGAGGATTGAGGAATGGGAATGAAGACTCTCTATTTTCATTCTACATGTTTACTTCACAAAGTTTTTAACTATTATCATTTCATTAGGAATGACAAACCTGATATGGCTAATCAACTGTCAGGCGGAATGATAACACCACACGATTTTTTAAGCAATTACCGCTAGCTTAAGGCTCAGTTGTAGCTCCGGCCTCCAACTTCAGCCGCGGGTTCGGCTCGGCCTCCAGCTTCGGCCTCGGATTCGACTCGCCTCTAGCTCGGCCTCGGATTCGACTCAGCCTTCAGCTTCTGCCTCAGCCAACGTGGCCACGACATTTCTAGCACCAAAATATTTTTGGCCTCAAAGGCCATGCGCATCCACTTTAAGGCATTTATCGCCCTATTCTCTCCCGTATTAAAGCACTTATGGCTGCCACGTTGGCCACAGCACTTCCTCTCGGCTCCAGATCGGCTCCTGACCTCGGCCTTGGCTCCAGCATCGGCTTCTGGCCTCGGCATCGGTCTCGGCTCCAACATCGGCTTCTAGCCTCGGCATCAGCCTCGGCTCCAATTCCGGCTCCGATCTCAGCCATCGACGCAGTTCAAATCATGAAGCCGAACTTCGATGCTGAGCAGACTTAAAACTACGACGCGATCTACTCACCTACCTTTTACTAAGATCACGAGCAGTTACAAGTGTTGCGCAGTTGCTGATATACACGGCACCCATTCAGCAACGGCTCACCTGTCCGCCATTCTCGGAGCTCATCCTAACAAAGCATATTCAACAGGGTAAAGGTGACCCCCTGGACAAGTATAAAAAGATGACCCGAGCTCAACGCGGGGGGATCTCTCTTTTTGATCTCTGTCTCTAGCACTGCTCTAACAAAACTACTGTTCTACGAGTTCACTAACTTGAGCATCGGAGGATCCCCGTCGGAACCATCGGCCCGGGACTTCTTGTAGGTTCCCGAAGGAAGAAGGCAATCTTTCCCTATCCTCGGAGGCCCACGAAGATCTCAACATGCCCGGCGCTCATCACCAGTGACTTGGCAGCAACAGATTGGTGCGCCAGCAAGGGGGGCGGCGGCATAGCTGCAGCCAGACGTTTACCCTCATGCCTCTGCAACCCCACAACCTCTGCAAGGAAGACGATGGTGACCACGCGAGCTCAGGAAGCTTTTACTAGTCAGGTTGTGAAGCGCATCCCGCAGGCTGAGCAATCGGAAGACAACCTCCATGTTCCGCCTCCTGCGCCACCGCAGGTTAGCCAATTCGATCGGCTAGATGCCCTGGCCCATCAAGTGCAGGATCTGATGACAGTGGTGTGGGGACTACAGGAGCATTGCTTCGCTGCCACGCCTAGGCCGCCTCAGCCCCCTCTGCTCCGCGAGGAAGGTCATGAAGCCAGTCAGCCTCATCAGGGAAGGACCCCTCCTGGGGCCTTCTACCACTCATCCCCGAGGCCTCGCCGTCGGGAGACCTCGAAGTGATGAAGGTCCCTCTCCCGCCATTCTGATCGTTCTCATAGGCGACGCAGTGAGAAAGAGCCATGGCGTGTGCACTCTGTACATCGGCGGGCCTCTTCATCCTCATCCTCTGACTCTTCTAAAGGAGACTCAAGCAAGAAGGCCGCTCGTCGGGCCGAGTAACGGCTCGATGAGTATCATCAACGGTTGGAGGTACTCAGCCGCCGGATCGCCAACCCAAATGGGATGGACTACAACCACCGTCCCCCGCTTTCTCGTCGCATCATGGAGGAGTCGGTCCCACCCCGGTTCCGTCTTCCTCAGTTGGACCCAAACGATGGCACGACAGACCCCCTAGACCACTTGGAGAGTTACAAGGTCCTCATGCAGGTCCAGGGGGCGACAGACTCTCTCCTGTGTGTTGCCTTTCTAGCCACACTTCAGAAGGCGGCGCGTGCATGGTACTCTCATATGCCACCACGCAGCATCAACTCGTTCAAGCAACTCGAGCGATCTTTCCTGGCCCACTTTGACGCATGCCAGAAGATCCCTCGAGTCGCCGATAGCTTGTTCGCTGTCCAACAAAGGAGCGGTGAGACTCTGAAGGACTTCATGGCTCGGTTCAAGGAGGCCGCACTCAAGGTCTATAACTTGGAGGATTCTGTAGCCATCCTAGCACTGAAGCGGGGACTTCGCCCATCCAGATTTGCGTATTCTCTGGATAAAAAGCCCTCTGGCTCCTACGCCGAGCTGCTAAGCCGGGCACAGAAGTACATTCGCACCGACGAATCAAACTCTTCCAGAAGGGAGGCCGACAAGAGTTCCAGTAAAAAGTCAACACCCATGTAACCTGCTGGAGGACGGTCCAGAAAGCCTGAGCCATTTCGTCGCTCGGATAACCAGCCCCAAACACTTGTTCCCAAGGAACATTTCACACCCCTCCTCGCTCCGATATCTCATATCTTATTAGAGATTGAGGAAGAGCATTACTTTCGGCGCCCACCCCCTATGAAGTCAGGGGCCCCCCGCAGTAAGAAAGTCTACTGCCGATATCATAGAGACTATGGCCACGACACTGAAGATTGCTGCCAACTGAAAAAAGCTATTGAGGAGCTTGTTCAGCAAGGCCATCTAGGCAAGTTCGTCCGCCGGGGGAACCCTACTACCGCGAGTCCGTCAGCACTTCCCGCGCAACAGATTGTCTTAGACAACGCCCCAATAGAGAAGACGGTGGCCATGATCTCCTGGGGGGCAGGCAGCGGTTCTAAAAGACAGCGAGAGAAGGATAAAAATTCTGTAATTCCGTTCTCCAAAAAAGACCTAGAGGGGGTAGTGAATAAAAACGATGATAGCGTCGTTTCTATGACGATTGCCAAACACCTGTAAAGCGGATTTTGGTTGATAGTGGAAGCTCAGTGAATATTTTAAGTTATGACACTTGTGTTAGAATGAATTTACCTGTAAGTTCTCTTCTACCCGTCACCACTCCGTTGATGGGCTTCACTAGAGATTTAGTCCGGGTCAAAGGAAAAATCACTCTCCCTATCACCACCGGAACCCCGCCACACCAGAGCATAGTTCTCATGAACTTCCTGGTGGTGCGGGTCCCTTTGACGTACAATGCTATTTTGGGGAGACCTGGCTTGAACTTGTTGGATGCTGTCATCTCCACCAAGAGGCTACTTGTGAAGTTCCCCACCAGCGAAGGAGTAGGAGAAATGAGGGGAAAGCAAAACCCGGTACCACTTTGCTACCACCTAGCCCCCAGTTCGCAAGAGACAGCATCGGCAACTGCACCTGAACCGACCGACCCCCGAGACGTGGAGAAGAGAGGGGAGCCAGCCGAGCACCTCCTAACCTTCCCCTTGGGAGAGGACCCCACGAAGACCATCCAAGTTGGGGCATTGCTTCCGGAAGAGGCCCGTGATCAGTTCCTTGCTTTCTTGCATGCCAACTCCGACGTCTTCGCATGGTCATCCTCTGATATGCCAGACATCCCTAAAAATATAATCACTCACCGACTCAACCTCAAGCCAGAGTGTCGACCTGTCCGATAGAAGAAGAGAAGCTTCGCTCCAGATAGGCAGAAGGCTGTCGACGAGGAAATCCGTAAGTTGACAGTTGCAGGCCATATTCGGAAGGTTCACTACCCCGATTGGTTAGCTAATGTCGTGATGGTCCGCAAGGCCAACGGAAGTTAGAGGATGTGTGTAGACTTCACCGACCTCAACAAAGCATGCCCGAAGGACAGCTTTCCTCTGCCTCGAATCGATCAACTGGTAGACGCTACGTCTGGCCATGAAACACTTAGTTTCATGGATGCCTTCTCTGGGTACAACCAAATCAAGATGGAACCAACAGACGAGGAGGCTACCTCCTTCATAACCGAGAAGGGAATCTACTGCTACAAGGTGATGCCGTTCGGACTGAAGAACGCCAGAGTCACCTACCAAAGGCTGATGAACAAAGTATTCAAGAACTAGATCAGATGCAACATGGAGGTATATGTGGACGACATGTTGACGAAAAGTGTCCACTCCATCAGCCATATCGCCGACCTAACGGAGACTTTCGATAACCTCTGCCGGTACAGGATGAGGCTGAACCCCCGCAAGTGTGCCTTTGGGGTGACGGTCAATAAATTCTTGGGTTTCATGGTGACCCAACGAGGAATCGAGGTGAATCCCGATAAAGTCCGAGCCATCTTGGACATGAGGTCTCCCACCAACAAGAAGGAAGTGCAGCGTTTGGCTGGTAGGGTAGCAGTCCTGAGCCATTTTCTATCTAAGTCTGCGGAAAGGTGTTTGCCTTTCTTCAAGATGCTGCACAGAGTCGATGGTTTCAAATGGACCAGGGAGTGCCAGGAGGCCTTCAAAGGACTGAAAGAATTTCTATCAACCCCACCACTGCTGTCCAAGCCAAGGGGCAGAGAAGAACTCCTCTTGTACCTCGCGGCTTCCCTTGAAGCTGTTAGTTCCGTGCTAGTGCGCATGGACACTGATGGGACCCAAAAACCGATGTACTACACCAGCAAGGTGCTGCATGATGCGGAGATGAGATACTCAAAAATTGAGAAGGTTATCTTTGCACTGATCATCTCTGCCCAGCGCCTTAGGCCCTATTTCCAAGCTCACCCGATCGTGGTGGTCACCGACTAGCCGCTCAAGGCGGTCCTATCCCGCCCTGATACTTTGGCCGGCTGGCAAAGTGGACGATCAAGTTAGAAGAATTCGACCTATCGTTCCGACCTAGGACAGCTATGAAGTCCCAGGTCTTAGCGGACTTCTTGGTCGAAGGCACCTGGGCGGAAGAGTAAAGAGAGGAATCCCATGCGAACCCTTCGGGTGATGAAATCGAGCAAGGGGGGAATGACTGGCTCCTTCACGTAGATGGGGCGTCAAACTCTCAGAAAAGTGGAGCGGGCCTCATTCTAGCCAGCCCAGACAGAGTGGTGACCGAATACGCCCTTCGCTTCCTTTTTCCAGCTACCAACAACCAAGCCGAGTACGAAGCCCTACTATCCGGGATATGGCTAGCTCGAGAGCTCAGGTGAAACGCCTCAAAGTTTTCACCAACTCTCAGCTAGTCTGCGGCCAGATAAAGGGGGAATACGAGGCACAAGATCCCATCATGTCACGTTACCTGAGTATGGTACAGTCGTAGGTCTTTCTCCTATCCCGTTTCAGCATCAGTTACATTCCCCGAAAGGAGAATGCTAGAGCTGACACGCTGTCTTGACTAGCCACGTCGGCCGATGGAACCTTGGGAAAAACCTATGTGGAGCGCCTGGAGGCTCCAAGCATTGACACAATAAAAGAGTCCATGCCAGTCCACCAGGAGCCTTCTTGGATGGACACTTATACTAAATACTTCGCTACTGGAGCCCTCCCAACCGACCCCATCGAAGTCAAGATCTTCAAACGGCGAATACACAAGTTCTTGATGTTCGACGGGCAGCTGTATCGGAGGTCCTTCTCTCATCCCCTCTTGAGATGTGTTGGCCCCACAGATGCCGACTACATCCTTCGAGAGATCCATGAAGGTATCTGTAGAAGCCACTTGGGGGGCAGAGCACTAGCATACAAATCCCAACGCCAAGGCTATTACTGGCCCACCATGCGGGAGGATGCGGCCGAGCTGGTCCGAAAATGTGATAGTTGCCAGCGGCATGCCAACATCCAACGACTACCAACTTCTTGGCTGAGCCTTCTATCGGCTCCATGGCTGTTTGCCCAGTGGGGAATGGACATCTTGGGACCTTTCCCTCCAGCTTCTGGCCAACGGAGGTTCTTGCTTGTCGCCATCGATCATTTCACTAAGTGGGTGGAAGCTGAAGTGCTGGCTAAGATTACTGAGGCTAAGGGACTTAGGACACGCCTGGACAACTTCAAGGGGAGATGGGTAGAAGAGCTCCCGAACGTGCTGTGGGCTTATCACACGACGCCCCGGGCTCCTACTGAAGAGACCCCATTCAGCCTTGTCTTCGGAACAGAAGCTGTCGTCCCAGTGGAGATCAGCGTCCCTAGTCCCCGGACACAGTCATACAATGAAGATGACAGTCCCAGTCAACTAAGGGCTAACCTCGACCTCGTTGAAGAGCTTCGCGATCAAGCACGAATCAGAATGGCCTCTTACCAACAAAGGATTGCAAAGTACTACAACGCCCGAGTCCATCCCAGGATGTTCCTCCCGGGAGACTTGGTCCTCAGGTGAGCTGCAGTCTCCAAACCTATGGAGGAAAGCAGGCTATCTCCCAATTGGGAAGGGCCCTACCGAGTCACCCAGGCACTTCATCACGGAGCTTACGATTGAAGAACTAGACGAAAAACCTCTCCCTCACACCTGGAATGCGGATAACCTCCGGTGGTATTATCAGTAATCCATTGCCATATTTGTTTTGAACATTGCCCTATAATTATCATTCATCCTTTTGCACTAACGGAAGTATTTAAGCATTCTGGCTCCTCACATGAGCCTGGCTCCGCGTCGGCACTCCAAGCCCGGCTCCACGCCGGCACTCCAAGCCTGGCTCTGCGTCAGCAATAAGCCCAAGTCTCCCCTTGGCAATCAAGCCCGGCTCCACGCCGGCACTCCAAGCCCGGCTCCACGCCGGCACTCCAAGCCCGGCTCCACATCGGCACTCCAAGCTTGGCTCTACGTCAGCAACAAGCCCGAGTCTCCCCTCGGCAATTAAGCCTGAGTCTCCCTTCGGCAACTAAGCCCGGCTCCACGCCAGCACTCCAAGCCTGGCTCCGTGTCAGCAACAAGCCCGAGTCTTCCCTTGGCAATTAAGCCCGAGTCTCCCCTCGGCAATTAAGCCCGGCTCCACGTCGGCACTCCAAGCCTGGCTCCGCGTCAGCAACAAGCCCGAGTCTCCCCTTAGCAATTAAGCCCGACTCCGCGTCGATACTTTAAGCTTGGCTCTGCGTTAGCAACAAGCCCGAGTCTCCCCTCGGCAATTAAGCCCGACTCTGCGTCGGCACATCAAGCTTAGCTTCGCGTCAGCAACAAGCCTGAGTCTTCCCTTGGCAATTAAGCCCGAATCCGCATCGGCACTCCAAGCCTGGAGTTGCATGGACAACACTACTGGCTTCGACCTCACCATGGCTTCTAGCTCCGGCCTCACCATGGATGTCGGCTTCGGCCTCACCATGGCTTCCGACTTCAGCCTCGCCACGGCTGTTGGCTTCGGCATCACCACGGCTTCCGGCTTCGGCCTCGCCATGGCTTCCGGCTTCAGCTTCATCATGACTTCAGGCATCGGCCTGGCCACGGCTACCGGCTTCAGTCTCGCCACGAGCACCGGCCTTGGCCTCACTTTGCTCTTGGCTATTGGTTCTGGCTTCAGCTTCGTCACGGCTTCAGGCATCGGCCTGGCCACGGCTACTGGCTTCAGCCTCGCCATGGCCACCGGCCTTGGCCTCACTTCGCTCTTGGCTATTGGTTTCGGCTTCAGCTTCGTCACGGCTTCAGGCATCGGCCTGGCCACGGCTACCGGCTTCAGCCTCACCATGGCCACCGGCCTTGGCCTCACTTCGCTCTTGGCTGTTGGTTCCGGTTTTAGCCTCGCCATAGCTTCCAGCTTCGGCCTTGCCACGGCTGCCGGCGTTGGCTTCGCCGTGGCTACCGGCTTCGGCCTCGCCATGGCTACCGACTTCAACCTTGCCCTGACCACACTCCTCGGTTTTGGCCTCGATCAACGGCCTCGATTTCACTTCTGGCCTCAATCCTTCGGCCTCGACTCCAGTCTAAGCTACCCCCTAAAAATGACCCTACCTATTCGCTTTACCATACTCGCTGGAGTTAGCTAGCTACGGGCGAATCAAGGGAAGATTGAATTGAAATTCATTAATAGCAAAATAGTTTTACAAAATCGCCGGTCAAAGCCGAACTTGATACAACCAAAACGAAAAAATAAGATTCGGTAGGATCTGGGCCATCATCCTCCTCGTCTGGCTGGAGATCCTCAATCCCTTCGAGGCGGTAAAGCTTTCAGATTTTTTCTTTGCAGTCCTGGAAGCCGCCTTCATACGCAAATACCGTTGTCTCAGCCAGTTCTCTGTTGAAAGCAGTAGACTTCTTGAAATCTTCTACAGCCTCAACAACCTTCTTCTCGACCTTGGCGACCCTTTTTTCGGCTTCGGTCACCGCCGCCTTTAGATTAACAATCTCAGCATCAGACTGGCGGGCGATCTCCTCAGCGTTCTCGGCTCTCTCCTCGGCCACACCGATTTCGATGGAGGTGGAGTGAAGTCGGCTCTTCAACAGATACACCTCTGACTCCGCCCCTTCAGCTTTTCTTCTGCCTCTCTTTGCTTTTCCTCGGCCACTTGAGCATTGTCCAGCTCATTGGCCACTTGGCGCTGGGCCACCTCCAGCGCATCTTCCGCTTTCTCAGCCCTAAGCCGAGCAGCCTCGGCTTTAGCTTCGGCCTTCTGCGTTCGGGTAGCCTTCGCCCGGACCTCTTCCAGAGCCGCCTCGGCCCTCGCCTTTACTTCTTGAATCTCTTCCAGCGATTGGTCGAGAGCGGCTTGACACTGGGACCAAAGGCCCCTCATGGCGGTCAAGGAGTTCAATGCCTGCGCAAATCTCACAATTAGATGAAGGAACATGGATAATAGAGGTTGACAAGGGAACAATATTTACCCAAAGTTGGGCCACGGACGCCTCTCAGAAGAATACATAGGACTTTTGATGTTGAAGGTACCTTTGCAACTCGGGCATAGAGGCTTCGATCAATGTCTGCTCGGCCCAGCGAGTATGATGAGACAAGATCAACTGGAAAGAAACATCGATCTCTTCCTCCTCGGCTGACTTTGTAGCGACCGGTGCGGGCTCGGCTTCTGGCTGCACGCCCAGCTCCTCGGCTTGAGCAGGTTCAGCTCTTGCTCCCTCACTAGAAGGGGCGGCCTCCAGATCGTGTCCCGAAGCCGCGTCGGTTGGCTCCGCCTCGGGGGCCATTGGTGGTGATGACGGCGCCTCGGCCCTTCGCTCTGGAGGGGTGTCCGTCAGGTTGATGGGGGATGGAGCAGAAGGCGGGGAACGAGCTCGTCCTTCCTCGGCCTCGTTCCTTGCTGAAACCTCTCTGGCTTCGGCTTCTTCGACAGCTTTGGTGGCAACCTCCCTCCTGGCAGGAGCCTCCTCTTCCCGGGCCTTTCTTTTCCTCGTGGCGGCCCTCCTTATATCATGGAGCGACGGTGCCATATCTGTGAGCCAATGAATTTTGGTCAAAAGGGGAAGAAAAGAAAAAATCAAGAGGAAAGGGTGCACTGCTCACCATCATCGGAAATAATACTCGCTAGCCGAAGATTCTCCTCGGCTAACAGTCGGTTGCAGCGAGGGACGTTAGCAGTAATCAACTGCCCGAATGCCTCCTGATCCCTTGGAAGAATTCTGGGGTCTTTGTTGGCCTCTGTATCAGGTATTCCCCACTCAGTCTTTACTCCATCGATTTGGGCAAAGAAGAATCTATGTTTCCATTCCTTAACCGAAGTGGGAAGATGCAGTCTAAGAATTCTAGTAGGCCTAGGGGTAAAGGATCACCATCCTGATTGTTTCCTAAGGGTATAGAAGCTATGAAAGATAGAAATCCTGGCCTCTATCCCATGTATATGGCATAGCACTACGAAACCTACAAGAGTCCGAATGAACTTCGAGACCAACTGAGCTAAAGCTAAAGAGTACTTATCTAAGACGTTTACTATGAAGGGATGAAGGGGAATACGAAGGCCAGCCTTAAAGTAATATTCATAAAGGGCAACCCTACCAGTATAAGAAGAGGTTATCCTATCCTCGGGAAGAGGCCTGTACAGGTGGAGGTTGGTAGGAATCTGATAACGAGCCCTAAGATTGATAATCTCCTGGGCCATCATCACAGAAGCGGTCCTCTCGGGGGACTCCCCCACACGAGAGGGGCCGGCGACGGCCGGACGGCACCGGGCGAGGGTCCGTCCGGTGGCCAGCCGATCCTCAACATGAGGCCGACCAACCACCTGTGGCTGCTCCGCTGGGACATCCTCCGCAGAGGTGGACCAACTAGATGTCAGAGAGGAGGCAGACTGTTGAGGAAGATAGGGAGAATAGCCCCCGGAGTCGGAAATAAAGCATGAAAGGGACGAATCAGTCATGATAGCAGAACTAATCTGGAGAACTTGAGCGCGAAGAATCGAACGTGAAGGACTCGGGAAGATGGGAGATGAACAGGCTTGGGTAAAATCAGGGTAGGGACAAAAATGGAAGCAGCAAGAACATCTGTAGCCGGGAACACCACCCTTTATAGACTTGTCTTTTCAAAACCGTCCTGCCAATTTCGTTCCGGCTACGTGCTCGCTTCCCATTGGGGGCGGCTACGGTAACCACCCAGAGCGTTGAACTCGGAAGCCACTGACAACGAAGAGATAGCGGTGACCTCACCATAATGATGTGTTCGCCCAGCACTCGAGGGAGATCCGCCTCGATCCCAATAGTCAAGGTGGGCAAGATGATGGCGTCGTAGTGTCCGATGCATGTTTAAGGGTAGGGCCCTTGGCACGTGGTGCCTGAAGATTAGCCACCGGATGATAAAGTACCCCCATTCAATGGTAAGTGCACGCTCACCCATCTCGGGGGCGGGGGGCACCTAATATGGCTAATCAACTGTTAGGCGGAACGATAACACCACATGATTTTTTGAGCAATTATCGCTAGCTTAAGGCTCAGCTGTAGCTCCGGCCTCCAGCTTCAGCCGCGGGTTCGGCTCGGCCTCCAGCTTCGGCCTCAGATTCGACTCGGCCTCTAGCTTCGGCCTCAGATTTGACTCGACCTCCAGCTTCGGCCTCGGCCGACGTGGCCACGACATTTCTAGCACTAAAATGTTTATGGGCTCAAAGGCCACGCGCATCCACTTTAAGGCATTTATCGTCTTATTCTCTTCCGTATTAAAGCACTTATGGCTGCCACGTTGGCCACAACACTTCCTCTCGGCTCCATATCGGCTCCTGGCCTCGGCCTTGGCTCCAACATCGGCTTCTGGCCTCGGCATCGGCCCCGGCTCCAACATCGGCTTCTGGCCTCGACATCGGCCCCGGCTCCAATTCCGGCTTCGATCTCAGCCATCGACGCAGTTCAAATCATGAAGCTGAACTTCAATGCTGAACAGACTTAAAACTATGGTGCGATCTACTCGCCTACCTTTTACCAAGATCACGGACAGTTACAAGTGCTGCGTAGTTGCCGATATATACGGCATCCATTCAGCAACGGCTCACCTGCCCGTCGTTCTCGGAGCTCATCCTAACAAAGCAGATTCAACGGGTAAAGGTGACCCCCTGGATAGGTATAAAAAGAGGACTCGAGCTCAACGCAGGGGATCTCTCTTTTCGATCTCTTTCTTTAGCACTGCTCTACAACAAAACTACTGTTCTACGAGTTCACTAATTTGAGTGTCGGAGGGTTTCCGTCGGAACCACCGATCCGGAACTTCTTGCAGGTTTTCGAAGGAAGAAGACAGTCTTTCCTTATCCTCGAAGGTCCACAAAGATCTCAATATGTCTGGTGCTCATCATCAGTGACTTGATAGCAACAAAACCTATATTTTGAGGGATTGGCATTTTACCTAATCTCTTTAGGAGTCGTTCTCATTTCTATGTAGACTCCTGTTCTTTGAAGTTGGACGTTTGTCCTTGATAAAAGTGTGCAAGGTGTTGCCTTTTTTTTCTCTCTCTTATTTCTCTCTTTATCATGGACCTTGAACCAATTCCATCATTGGCTAGTAGCGCTACCACTTGAAGAGGCAGTAGATGTGGTGCTTGAGGCACCGATGCTGGATGATCGAGAGGCGGAAGGCCTTCGACTAAAATATCTGGTAGATGATGGAATCTCTCAAATAATCACTATCTCAAGATCCTTCACATTGCTCTCTCCAATCATTACAAGTTTTTTTGTCTTCTATTCTTTTCTTTACCCTCTTTCGTTTGGTGCTAGTATAAGACCTTTACCCTCAACCTCCACCTAAACAAGTCCTCATCCTCCTCTTCCACTGTTGCAACCATTGTTAAGGTTTTCAAGCACATCGTCAACTTCTTTTGCTTTCCTCTTTGAATATGCTTGTAAGCATGACTTCAACGTCTCCTTTTGTCTTACAAAGGAGGAGACTGTCACTATAGCCAAGGAACCAATGGAGACGTTCTTGACTACCTACACCGCTTGCGCTTCCTATATTTATGGTAAAAATATATTGATTCCCATTTTTTTGTACTAATCAAACACAACAATGAGAATTGGAATGCCATTCACATTCCAATTTGTATTTGAATAAATTTGAATATGGGAAGTGGAATAGCGCACCCATTCATTTAGGAACAAATTCCAGTTCCCATTTCATTTATACCATAAATGAACATGCCCTAGGAGTTTTTGAATAGAATTTAAATTTAAGTTGAATCTTTTTAATCATATTTAAATTTTTAATAGATTTAATTATTAATTATTAATTATTAAATTTTATCAATAAAACAATCGTTGATGCTTGATTCAAATAGAATATTTTGGATTGAAACCAAATAAATCCAAACAACCCATTAGGTCTAAAATTCCTTCTATAAACCTGACTCAACCTAACCCATTTGCAACCCTAATCTCTCCTATTTTCTCATCAAGCTCTCATCTTCTATGGAGTTGTCGTTTCTTCATTTTTTCCGCAGGAGCCATCGTCTCCTTCATTTCTTTATGAGCCACTATCTCCTTCGAACTTTCATAGCGGTCTCTATAAAAATATCGATAGCCCTATCATGTCAACGAAGCATTGATCCTTCGCTTTAAGGATTCACTATAAAGCTGTTATCTCTTCTACCTCTTCATTATATTGCGATCCTATCATTATAGTTAACTCCGTCAAATTAGACATCTTTGCTCTTTTTTACCATATTAGCATCTAAAACTCAACATTTTTAATGTACTAGTATGCAAATAGCTAATTGAGATCAGTTACTAATTAATAGTTAAAATTGAATAATTAATATTTTTAATATTAAATAAAGAATTGTTACAAAATCTTATTTTCCTTTAATCAATCAAAACTTTTATACAAATTACAAGGTGATTATATTGATATTCAAAAATATTATCCATTATTTATGCAGATTAATGAATATATGGATAGATTTGAGTATGCATTTTCCTTCTACAACATTCTAAACTAAATTGATTGCAGTGAAGTTTAGATTCCTAAAATATTAAAAAATTATTCTCTTCAAATCTTATGTACTATCTAAACCTTTTCTCTTGATGCTTGAGAAAGCATTGGCAATAATTTAGAGCATTGCGTTCTCATATCTCTCTCTCCCTTAAGAGAATATATATATATATATATATATATATATATATATATATATATATAATCATCAATTTTAATTAAGTTTTTAGTTTTTAATTATTATAATTTAATTTTTTATGATTTAAGAATGCTTCATTTCTTATATAGTGTTACATAAAAATTAATTAATATAATATCTTATAAATAGCCGATTTTATGTAGTTGAAAAAAAAAAAAAAAAAGGCTCAGTTGAGTTGAGTTGAGTTGAGTTGAGTTGAGTATATGTTGAAAATATGATATTTTTAAAACATAAATATTAAGGAGGCGTTTGGTAGGAGGTAATCTATCCAGATTACCGGTAATTTTAAAGAGTCCCACTAGATTACCATGTTTGGTACGATTTATGAATAGCATCTATCTGCAATGGTAATCTGGATTACCACATAATCTAGATTATATGAGGAAGAGATGGCTATCCACGTTATCGACTATCTTGTAATCAAATAATTTTTTTTTTTATAAAATAATTATCCACATTACCGACTAAGAGTTGAAAGTTTAAGTATGAAGATGAATTCTAAGCGAAACTGCCGAAGTTAAAGCATATTAACTCCATTCCGCGAACATAAGTATGAGTTGACCATGCGCATGCCGTCGAAGAAATTTATTTACAATTTAAAGCTAGTGCAGGCCACTCGAAGGAGCACTTCGCCGACGATTCCCATGATCGACGGAATATCCAAATCCGATAGCGGATTCACACCGATTCGACGGAGATTCCGTCGTCCCCCAGCATCAGAAAATTCATAAACACTGGCGCATTACGGTCAGAACAAATCCCACTACCTTCCCTTTCATTCGCGTTCCGTCTCCCTCCATTCCACCCTCCCTCATCCCTTCCCAACCCATCATTAAACCCTCATACCTCCAACTCACCAAAACCCCTAATCCATGACGAAAACGCTAATCTCCTCCCCCTCCTCCTCCGCTTCTCCTCCTCCGTCCCCTCCACTGCCATGGCCGGCCGGGCGCCCCCCTCTGCCGCCCCCGGCAGCCGGACGGCATGGTCATGCTCAGCTTCCATGGGATTCCTCCCCCTCAGAGCCTCGATTCCTTCGTCGGCGTCTCCAGAATTGTTTACAGAGTGGAGAGTCTCCTCTACACACTTGCCGACGCTGCCGTGGCTGCTGATCCTTCTTCCGCGGGTCCTGTTGCTACCACGCCGGCTCAGAAGAGTGGGGGATGGTTTGGGTTCATCTCGGACGCCATGGAAGTAGTTCTCAAGGTATCTCATTCTCTTCTCTCCTTGGAAATTTTGAGGATTCTGAAATTTCTTGCAAAATCTGCTACTTCCGAGACTTCCGATTTTACTGGAAAGAACGAAATTTTATACCTTATTATAGTTCTCCAGTGAGTATCATGGCATATTGAACTATCAAGTTTTTTGGGTGTTTTTAGTTGATCTTTGGGAGGATGAACTTTGGATGGTTATACACGTAAGCACCATTCCTATTGGTACGTCCTGGCTTTCTCAGTTGATACACGTAGGGCGAGCAGTGGCTATTATTTTTTATTTTTTATTCATTATTCTCATGGGTTTTGTGCATACATTCATGCGTATATCAGTCTTATCTTTGATATGGGGAGTATCCATTAGGGTAACCGTTCATTCTCAATTGCTGCAACTGTGTTCACAAGTCTTTTGAGATTTCCATTAGTATCCATCTGATAATAATTGGTGTTCTTATATGGAACATACACTATTTTTGGTTGTGCATTTGATTATGTTTGACCAGCTATATAATATAAGAAATTATGTTAATATACCAGATAAAAGCTTTACATTGTGATGGTATGCTAGTGTGATATGTTATATATTAGGATCCCATAATTTAAACATTTAATCAGATTATTGGTCGATCAGAGAGCAATAAGTATATGCAAGATAAATTACTTGTAAGTATATGTAGCATAAAATAAGAGGCTAACATGATCCATTTGCTGGTTCCAGGTGCTGAAAAAGGGCCTTACAGCTGTACTTGTGCCATACGTTTATGGTTTTGCAATCATCTTGCTCACTGTTATTGTTAAGGTGGCAACATTTCTGTTGACAAAGCAACGGGTGAATAATCATACTGCCATACTCATGTAAATAGGAATGGATATTGATTGCTTCTTCGTTAGTTTCTACATGTGTTGTCTGTTATTTCACAAACTATTGGGGGAGGAGGGGGAAAAAGGTTGTACCCTAAGCTCATTTGGTGATGTTCTTGATGCACTAACTTTAAGCTAATTTTGCCAGTGCTTTGTCAAGCTATAACATATCACTTGCAGAGGTCAAGCATATTATGTTTCCTTTTTTAATTTACCTATATATACTTTCATGTTCACCTTTACAAACTCATTAGTTATTACATCCTACTTCTTATTCTGTAACGGGTTATTATCATGCAAATAATTATTATCTCAACCTTTTTTTTCCAAATTTTACAGGTCAAATCAACTCTAGCAATGCTGAATTTACAGCTGAAGATCAAAGCAATTCAAGAGACGCATGCAAGCAACCAGGTTTACTCTGACTTCAAATTTGGTTAGTTTTTAATACAAAGAAAATGGAAGGCATAAATTTACAATATATTATGGCGGTTAACATGAATATGTTTTTCCACTTTTTAGGGTAAAACTTGTTCTAGATTTTCTACCACATCCTTTAATTCATATGCTATAATATTAGCTGCCTTTTTTTTGAATATAATACTTTTTATGTTATGGTTGCTATTCTGTGTTCATTAGGAAAGAATACAACTGGAGACAGCCCGTTTGTATAGACAACCGGGGTGAATCCATTGACAGGTTTGTACATATGCTGGAATGCACTTTTCAGGTAGCATTATGCTGTCTAGATTCAGTAGTCCATTTGGTAGCTGGAAACTTTATGAAATACCTTTGGATCAACTTGTATAGCTCTCTAAAGTATCAGTTAGATAACATATGAAATGTTCCTTGTTGGGATAACTACTTACGGATAGACAGTACAGTTAGGCTTTTCTGTGGTTCCATCTTAGCGTGAAGCGTAATAATCATTGGGTTTTCTTGGGACTTTGTGATAAAGAATAACATCTGGTCTTTAAATCTGGCACAGTCATCTTGAATTTGAAATCCCTTAATCATATATTGTGTATCACTGACAATGAAAGAAATGCATGTACAAAGATAAGTTGAAAATACTGCCTTTTGAGTTAAGCAAAGGGAAGCTGTTTTTGTGGCAAGTAAAACTTGCCATGTTGTAAGTGAAGAAGCATTCTAATTGCGGAGATGAAGAATGAATCCATTTTCGTATGTATGGTGCAATCATGCATCCACATATTAAAATTATTATGCTTCTGTAACTTCCAACCAATTCAAACACATATCCATTTGTTGCCTGCTATAATCTAATCTTACCTTCTATTGCCTACTGGATTGTGATGGTCATCACACGTATTTCCTTCAATAATTTGGGTATTTTATGTGAGATTTTTTTTCCCTCTAAGTGTTATCCTTTTCATTTTGAATTGTAGTATGGCATTGTTTGGCATTTTTTTTAGCCTCTGCAATTTCTTATCATGACTCTATTCATTGAAAATTTAGCCTGCTATAATCTAGTTTTACCTTCTATTACCTACTACCTTGTGAGAGTGATACAAATATTTCCTTTAATAATTTATATATTTTTCATGATTTTTTTCCCTAAGTCTCATCCTTTCATTTCAAAGGGCCACATTAGTTTGTTTGCCATATTTTTTATCTTCTGCAAAGTTCATATCATGGCTCTTTTTCATTGAAAATTTAGACTTTCTTCTGTTTTTATGTTTCTATATTTCAACAGGATGTTTCCCAACTTTGGCTGCCTTACCTGTGTGGATTGGTCTTTATCAAGCTCTCTCAAATGTAGCAAATGAGGTAAATTATAGCTCTTTCTGCATATTATTTTATTAGCTGTTTTTTCTTTTCCCTTTTTTTATCAAAAAAAAAAAAACACTCTTGCTGACCTGAGCAACTGCTGTAACCAAAGGGGTTGCTGACAGAAAGATTTTTCTGGATTCCTTCTTTGGGGGGCCCAACTACAATTGCTGCTCAACAAAATGGATCTGGCATTTCCTGGCTTATACCTTCTGTAGTAACTGAACCATCTCTGGTCTTTGGATTAATGAGTCCCATGTATGCATATATATTTGTCTCAATAAATGTCTTGACATTAGCAAGTGCTACTTCTCATGCCTTATTTGTTCAAGGAGAAATATTTGCAATGCTGGATCTGAATTTGATTGGAGAATATCTGTTCAAGTATGGCTAGAGTCTTGTCACAATCGAGGATCATTTCACTATAAAATTCTTTTTTGAAACAGTTGGAAGAACATAGAAACTCATTCCATTGGGTGTCAGATTGCTACAAACCAGTAAATTATTTCACATTTCTAAACGAATATTGCCACAAAGTTAATTGTTAGTATATGACAGCTGAATATCAAGTGCTAAGGCCTTAACCTACATTCCTTATCTTTTCAATTAATAACTGATCCCTTTTTTTAAAATACACTTCTTTATTTTTCTTTAAGATACTGCTGCATATTTGTAACTGGTCCAGGATAAATTCTCTCACAAATGTGCAATATATAGTGAAATAGATATATGTA
The DNA here is from genome assembly GCA_900491605.1 of Calamus simplicifolius. NCBI lineage: Eukaryota > Viridiplantae > Streptophyta > Magnoliopsida > Arecales > Arecaceae > Calamus > Calamus simplicifolius. The sequence continues at coordinate 333,815 of UESW01003935.1, read as the reverse complement.
GAATTAAATGGGAACTACTGAATACATAGAGTAACCAAAATTCCTTTAAAAAAAAGGTTGAGTTCTGTATTTTCAGTAGGGGACCAATACATGGAGATTCATGCAAGAATTAACATACCATGGTAAGCGTAATCTGTGTTCACCTTTTCTTTGGTTTTGTGTGCTTCACATGGACCTTATTCCTATCATATCTTGCTTGTTATATCTCTCACCTACGCAGCAAACTTGATCTCAGACTAATGGAAAGTTCACAATCATTTATTTTTTCATTTCAGATGAGATCTGCTGCAAGGATAAAATGTTGACAGTTATTTGCTCTCCCTTCACGTGCCTCTACCATGTTGACTGTTGAGGCTACTTGCTTATCATTGCTGTCAGGCTGCATAATTTGTGGACAGGGCCTCAAGCAAATCCAACTGCTGCCTTGCTCAAATTAAGGTATTTGTTATGGACAAAAAGGTTGTTTCATGTTTGACATTGCCTCAGCTGAAACATACAGCTATTATTGTCTTACCTCTGACCCTGTTCAAAGACCAAATTGCATGATATCTAGCACACATGAAAGTTATTCTTTCCATCAGGAAAAACATGGTGGCATATATAAAAAAATGGATATGTGTTATGAAGGAAAGATCTGTATCTCACTTTGAACTTGAATCTTTCCCTAGTAAATCTTAGTACATCAATGATTTCTTAGCACTCATAACATCTCCAACAATCTCTAACATCCTATCTCTTATATTCTCCTCATTACTGTTTATATTTGCACATGAAGAAGAGAATGTAATAAGCTTTAATAAAGTTCACAAGGTTAATTTCAACATCTTTAAATGAAAGTGATAGATTTATCCAAGGTAGAATGCGAGGAATATTATAATTGATAATGCCATCTGTTTTTGTTACTTGTACCTTGTGCAGGATGGACATCCACCTTTGGCTGGTCAGATGCAGTGGCTTACCTTGTTCTACCTGCGCTTCTTGTTGTTTCTCAGTGTATCTCCAGGGAGATCATGAAGCCCCCTCAGGTAAATAATTATCTAGTGCAGCCTCCTGCCCTGTGCTCTTGAATTTCTTTGTTGTTGAAGACTTCAAGCATGTGAATTTCATTGGTTCTATGATTTCAAATGGCAGATTGATGATCTGGCTTCAAAGAACTCACTTTTCATTTTTAAATTCCTTCCTCTTATGATCGGTTACTTTGCTTTGCCAGTTCTATCAGGATTGTCAATTATTGGTAGGTAATTTAATATAGTTCACTATAAGCTGCAGCAGTATGTTTTTGGTAGCATTTATCATGGCATATATCCTGGTCATATGTATGGTGGACTTCTGGAATGATAATGTCTTCTTGCTATATTCCTTTTCGCAGCAATATTGTCAAATGTGACAAAGTCTATGAGCTATATATTTTATTTGCATGACAATTGTATGTTGTGATTTCTTTTACATTGAAACAGTCAAATTATTCTTGTGCTGGTGTAAGACCATCCCATACTGCAAACATGCATGTGTGCGCATGCACATAGATACACACATAGAGAGAGAGAGAGAGAGAGAGAGAGAGAGAGAGAGAGAGAGGGAGGGGGAAGATATGGTAACATCGGGTTTTTAATCTGATTTGCATCAATATCAGTAAACATGACAAAAGCTATGAGCTGCATATTGATTCCTCAATGGTGCAGTTGAACAATTCTTATATTGGTTTAAGGAATTTTCACAGACTCAGACCTGTTAGTTCAAAACGCATGTTGGATCATGTAAAATAAGAACTCACCAAGTTTGTCATGACCTGCAATGTGTAAAATGCCTTCAAACCGGAAATAAGTCATTTTAGCGGTTTTACCTGTACCTCAGGTGGAAGCCAAATTGCTGATGCCTTTGGCATTGGGCCACCCACTTCAATTAAAGAATCCATACTAGTCATGATCCACACACCTTAAAAACAGATACTAATCAAGATTTTTTTTTTAAAAAAAATAAACCATAAGCAAATTAAATCATGTCTTATCACTAATATTATTCAGTTGGAGGCCATTCAATAGCATAGAAATGGATCAATGGAACTTCCAAGGTCATTTTGTTTTTCATTTGTAGGCAGGTTGATTGTTGCTGATCAAGATTGATGATTGGACTTTCAGTTTGGACGTGACATTATATGTACTTCAGTTGATATAACTTGAGCTGAAACCCTTCCTGTATGATTTTACCTCAACTCACTTTATATTAAACTTGCAGACACAGTTGCGTCTAAATTTGTGCCTTAGCGATCATATTTTTGTGATAAGTTAGACATATGGTTGCATGTGCAACAAAAACCTTTAAACCATTTAAATTTTTAGGTATTTAATATTTCATCTCTCGCAATTTGGATGTCACATAGTTTGCACTAAGAGAGATGGGGTTCAAATCCTACCCATAGTATGTTGGTCACTGAAATTTCCTGTTCCAGCTGTGCATCAATATATTTTTTGTATGTTGCCTACTAGCTGTTGTCCTTTTTAGTGGAATAGTATATAAATATGTACCAAAAAAATAGTTTGCCTATTTATATCCAAAGTTAGCTGTGATGTAACTGTCTAAATACAAGCTTGCCAGGTTCACTCTTTGTGCATTATTGCAGCACAGTTATGCAGAAACTTTATAAATGATTAGCTATATGATGTATTCTTTAAACTTTGGGAGATGTATTCAGTACAAAGTTTGTAATTTTTAACTAATCAACTAGTTGTCTAGTTCTGTTGCGTCAGAGCACCGACAATACATTCTCTCATGTTTGCATATTTGTTAGAAGCATCTGCAGCCTTCAGCGATGCTACCTTTAGGATATATTTTAGACATGCTTTTATTCTGCAACCCATTTTCAGAAAGTCATGAAATCTAGTTTGCTACATGAATGAGGCCACACTTGTCAGTTAACTCTTTGATCGGGTTTACGAACAGTATCCTCAGTACTGCTCAACAAATATGGTTACCGAAATTAGGTGGTGCAAAGCCTGCAGTTGTGGCGGATGGAGGTGGAATCATTAGTGCTGGATGAGCAAAACGTTCTAGTTCTCAGCCAGTACAGATGGGTGAAAGTTTGTTATTCACCTTCCCACAATACTGTTGGCCTTCCCTTCCTTGCTGGATTCTAACTCCTTACTGATGAACATGCTAAAAACAGGTTTAAACAACTAAATGAAGAATATAGGGAAAAACTTAGCAATGCACTGCCAGCCAAGGAGGTGCAGGTTCAGGCTTCTACATCTGATGCTGGTGATATTTCAGATGGAAAAACTTATCTAATCTTTCATTTGACAGCAGCTGCTAGGTTACTTTTTTACCCCCAATAACTCATTTAAGTTTTAATGCTGGTTATTCATTGATATCAGACATCAGTATGGCCGTATGGGTTTTAAATAATGCAGTAGAGAGTTGTGATTTTTATTTCCCATCAGCAGTGAATTCTGAGTGTGGCTTTTTTTATGAAAAGCGTTAGGTTTATGTGATGGCCACGAGAGATTTAACAAGAAGGAAAGCGACAGAAGATAATAAGTTTTCTAATTCAGAAGGTTCTCAGTAATTCATCTGGTTCATCATGTTAGACATATTAATGAATAGATAATCATTTAAACATTTATAAAAGATAACTTATGTTGAAGCTGAGTGTAGCTTATTATATGAAATGCAGTGGATTTATGTGGTGGGACCAAGAGATTTAACCAGGTAAGTGACTCAACATTTTAGGAGAAGAGGAAAGAAAAAGCTAGTGGTCATATTATGGTGAGGAATTTAGTAGAAAATGTGGGATCTAGGAATAATCTTAGAAAATAAGTTTTCCAATTCAGCAGGTTCTCAGTAATTCATCTGGTTCATCATGTTAAATACATTGACAAATAGATAAGTCATTTAAACATTTATAAAAGATAGCTTAGCCTGAAGGACTTGAACTTAAGATTTTATTAATTAGGAATGTTATCTCACTTCCTTATATACAGAATGGACTTATTTATGTGCTGATAGAAACTTGTTGGCTTATTAAAAAACTTTGTGCAGTGAACTTATATTTGATATTGTAAGTTTTCATTCTTCTTTTTTGTACAGGATAATTTAAGTTTCATAAATAGTAAATAATTATTCTGAAGTCCTTGAGTTATTCCTTCTGAACCTCTAGAGCCCATAGCATAATCTTTCGCTAAGCAAATATTTGGATTGAATCACATGTTTGCTTCTGAATATGATTGAATTATTGACATCTATTGGTGCCTCTGCTTGCTTGAAATTCTGTCCTCTAACTGTTGCCACAGAACTCGAAATTCTGATTGCTTGCAGCACTTTATTGTTGCCATAAACTTTGCCTGGTGGAATTCTGAGGGATGTCTGTTTTGCTTTAGCAAAATTGTAATCCTTCAAAACACAATGCTTTATCAACTTCTCTGATAAGTGCCCTCCTCATGGCAGGAGAAGACATAGAAGAAGCATATTCTTATCCTGGAACACAAATTCCAGATTATACTGGGCCAAGGAAGGGTAAGAGATCAAGACAAAAGCGCATGGTGTGGTGGTTTAGAAGATTGCATATGGCTCTGGTCAGTGATGTTCACTTCAGACTACTTTAAAAAAAGATGCATGGCAATTTTTATCTTTCGGCTATGATGACGCCTGATCACTGGTCCTGAATGTCGGGAGAAGGAAGTGGATTGATTAGCGGATCTTCGCTTCACCGGGTTACCTGCAAAAAAGTCCCAGGACCAGAGGGATTCTCCGATGGTACCCTTCGACGCTCAAGTTAGCAACCGAGATCACAGCTAAGGAAGAGCTCGGACGAGCTCTCTTTAGATGAAAGGTGTTTCCTTCGGGAGGAGGAATCCCCCTTTCTGAGTATTCAGATAGCGATTCTTTGAGTTTTTCGCTCGTACCTCATTATTGAGTGAATTCACATTTTTATAGGGAGTTGACACTTGCATGACCACATAGGATTTCGTGAAAAAGGAATGTCCGCGGAGTTCTTGGGGGGTTGCGTGAATCTGGACTGGTTGGTGGGTCCTGTTCCATCGGAGAGGAGAAAAACGACGGTTGGTGGGCTATGTCCCATCAGCCAGTGGGGCGATCGGGTAGTTTGGTCCGGTCCCATCAGCAGTGTGGCCAGTGGGTAGTTGGATCTGGCGTTGCCAGGCGGCGCGGGTCAGAAAGGTGGCATCCTGAACCACCAGGGCCGTACTGGGGGTGACTTGGAGGAAGCGGGGGCGCCCTGACTCTCCTAAGGGCGCTGAGGCTGAGCTGGGCCGACCAGGGATGATCGGGGCCAACTCCACCGACCGAGAGGCGCCGGGGCGGGGTCGACTCGGCGGGCTTGGAGACGCCGGGCCGAGCGGGGCCGACCGGGAATGGTCGGGGCCGACTCGGCGGGCTAGGAGACGCCGGGACCGAGCGGGGCCGACCGGGAATGGTCGGGGCCGACTCGGCGGGCTTGGAGATGCCGGGGCCGACCGGGAATGGTCGGGGCCGACTCGGCAGGTTTGAAGCTGCCGGGGCTGAGCGTGGCCGACCAGGAATGGTCAGGGCCGACTCGGTGAGCTTGGAGACGCCGGAGCCGAGCGGGGCCGACCAGGAATGATCGGGGCCGACTCGGCGGACTTGAAGCTGCCGGGGCTGAGCGGGGCCGACCAGGAATGGTCGGGGCCGACTCGGCAAGCTTGGAGACGCCGGACCGAGCGGGGCCGACCAGGAATGGTCGGGGCCGATTCGGCGGGCTTGGAGATGCCGGGGCCGAGCGGGGCCGACTAGGAATGGTCGGGGCTGACTCGGTGGGCTTGAAGCTGCCGGGGCCGAGCAGGGCCGACCAGGAATGGTCGAGGCCGACTCGGCGGGCTTGGAGACGCCGGGGCCGAGCGGGGCCGACCAGGAATGGTCGGGGCTGACTCGGCGGGCTTGGAGACGCCGGGGCCGACTAGGAATGGTCGGGGTCGACTCGGTGGGCTTGAAGCTGCTGGGGCCGAGCGGGGCCGACCAGGAATGGTCGGGGCCGACTCGGCGAGCTTGGAGACGCCGGGGCCGCACTAATTTCTTTTTATTTTGCTGAAAATGCCCTTGTGGCCATACCAGCCACATCAGATGCCCCCCGCTCCCGAGCGCTAAGGACCACATGCCTGCAATCCTTTGGGCGAAAGGGGCGCGAAAATTTAAAAAATGATTGCTTCCTTAGTGCGCTTTCAATGGCCTGATGGGCTAGCGCTCTGTCCCGAGGCAGCGTCGCTTCGAAGATTTCCCGCAATCATACGGTAGGTGGGGCTGACGTTGGCGTCGGACGCTTCGGGAAGGGAGCTCATTGGGGAATGGAAAAAGACAAGGACCGTCATTGCTTCTCCGCTTTCTATGCTCCGCGATTGGTTGGGGATCACATCCCTTGGGGCGAATCGAGGCGGCTTATCTCGGGCGCAGGCGAGATTTCTGGCTGACAGCTCGTGGCGCAATGGAGGTTTGCCACGTGGCGGGATCTTGAGCGTCGCTGATGGAAGGTGGAGGGTATAAAAACGCTTCAAGAGCCTGGGGAAACTTTTATTCTGCTATTGCTTTCTTCCACCTTCTTCCCTGAGCTCTTCTGCGACCCGAGCCCCTCAAACTCCCAGGTTAGTTTCATTCTTTGCCTCACCCATGGATCGTCGTGCTGTCAGGGAGGGTAAGAGACCTGTAGAAGAGTCTTCCTAATCCAGCAGCGAAAACCAGGCACCTTTACCTAGCCAAATGCCACGGCCGGCGGGTGGCGTCATCATCCGCGACCGATCGAGGGCGATAGGACCTTCGTCCACCTCAGGCTCTCCTATTAGGGCAGTCCCTATGTCCTCTCGCCGTCCGGCGCTTCCTCCGGCGGTGAGCTCTGATCCAGCAGGTCCAGCGGGGGTGACCTCAACCGTGACCCCTAAGGATGTAGAGGCCGTTAGGGCTAGATATCTGGTCCCTAACTTCATTGGCCTGTTCGCGCCGGGGCTCGAAGATAGAGTCACTTCCGACTACTCGGGTCGGGTCGCCCTATATGAGGAGTTCTTCTGGTGCGGGCTGCGCCTTCCTTTCCATTCTTTTCTTCTAAACCTCTTAGATAGGTATAGGTTAGTGCCGGCGCAGTTGACTTCGAATTCGATTCGGATCATCTGTGCCTTTGTCATTCTTTGCCATTTCGAGGGGGCCCGCCCAGGGTTGTCTATGTTCCGAGCTTTCTATAAGCTCCGCCGTCAAGGTGAGGGGGCCTGGAGGGCATTTACCGCCAGGCCGGGTAGAGCCTTCCCTTTAGGTCTCCAGTCCAAAATTAGGGGTGGAAGTCTCGATTCCTTTTTGCCCATGTTGAGGGGGTAAGGGCCGCTTGGAGGGAGCCAGGCACTAGTTCTAACGATGATTCCTTCGTAAGGGATAGGGACAAGGAATTATTCACCCAATTGTCTAACTGCCAAGTCCCCGGCTAAAAGGAACTCATGTCCGAGGAGAACATGGTAGAGGCCGAGTTAGCCCCGGCGGCTGGTGAGCTTGATGCCGATTCCTTCTGTCCTGACCTTCGGTTTGCTGTACGCTGTTGCTAATGCCTTTTATTTTTTGTTCAGCAATGAAGATTACTGCCAGCGATTTTGAGGCTGTCCTGAAGCAGAAAAGGTAGGCGACCGGGGAGTCGTCCAGGCCGGCAAAAAGGATTCGAAGAAGGGAGCCGGCCAGGCCGACTGAAGCCCTCACGGTCCTGACGCCCACGGAGGAGCCGGCTGAGAAGAAGCCGGTCATAGGAGTGGCCTCGGAGCCGGCCAGGGCCGAAGTTGAAGAAGGGGAGATCCCGGCCACCATCGAACCGACGGTGGTGGTTTTGGATGAGGAGGAAGCCCCCGCCGCCGTCGATGTGCCTGAGGCGGGGCGGGTCACCATCGTCGTTGGCTCTTCGGCTGCTGCAGAGCCGGGGAGGGAGAGTGCTCCCCTAACTGCCGGTGAGGAGGAGCGGGTCGCCAGGAAGTCCCGGGACGGGGTGGAGGCGACCGAGAAGCGGAGAGGTGAGCCGGGGAGCTCATCCCGTCAACCAGCCCGTTGCCTGACCCACCCCCAAGTTGAAGGTCCGCAGGAAGGACAGACACGACTGGTCCCCATATTCGGCTCGATGGCGGATGCTGCACAAGCCTCCCGCCTTCTGTCGGGAGTTTGGACCGCCGAGTTCGAGGAGGAGATGCAGGGATTGAGTCACTCCGCACTCATGCATATGGTAATGGTTACCGTTGTCCAGGTAATTTTTGAATCCTCCTCATTATTCCCAATATTTCTTCTTCCTACGGCTAACATGTCTCCTCTGCTACAGATGGCCAACGACGCACTTGGCCTTCGCGAGGCATTGGCCCACTCTTCGAGCACGATGGCCAAGGCCATGGCGCAGGTTGACAAGTACAAGAAGGAGAGCATGGCGCAGGCCAAAAGCCTTGCTCGTTTTCACCAAGAGACCTCGGCCCGGGAGGAGAGCTTGGCCGGCCGTCTGAGGGAGATGGAGAGCCGGGCCGAAGCTGAGAGCGGCCGGGCCTCCACAGTTGAGGCCAAAATGGAGCTGGCCTCAGAAAGGTTGAAGGCCGCCGCGGCACAGAACGAAGAGTTGGCCCGGCTGCTCCAACGGGCCGAGGAGGAGGCCTGGGTTGCTGCGGAGAGGGCAGCAGCAGAGGCGGGTTCGGAGAAGGCCGAGATAGTGGCCTGTGCCGACGAGGCCAGTGCTCGTGCTGAAGAGGCCAAGAGCAGGGCTTGGGAGGCCGAAGCGCGAGCCAAGGAGGCCGAGGCCAAGGCACAGCGGGCTGAAGCCGAGGCGGGGCAGGTCGTCTCCAACTATAAGGCCTCGCCGGAGTTCAAGCAGGAAGTCATCGAGGCCAGCCTCGATGCTTATATTCAAGGCTTCGAAATGTGCAAGGTCAAGGTGTCTGCGGCCCTCGAGATCGATATCTCCGAACTTGAAGACATCTGGCCTGGGGAGCCAGACGAGGAGCCAGCAGAAAAGGAGGACGAGAAGAAGCCTGGTCCAGGCGAACCCTGAGAGCCCGCCACTCGTTTTTCTTTTCTTTGACTTGTGTAACCGGCCTCAGGCCCAATTTTGTACTTTCCCTTGATTGTTAATAAAGAAACTTTTGTCAAAACATCTTTATGTTTTGTTCCATCTGTTCTTTCTTCTTTTGGGAAAAATGCCTTACTGTGCCTTACTTCCCGTGGCCGAATCGCATACGTTGACAATGTCGTAGCCGAATGTTGTACCTTCTGAAATGTTTTCTCAACTTCAAATGTTGCACATGTTGACAATGCCGTAGCCGAATCGCAGCCTTGGACTGGCCGATGTTCGAATGCATCCCCGGGATGCGAGCCGGCCGTGCGGAAGGTTACTCGAGATGCCTCATGCTGTTGTAGACTGTTCGAAGGGAGACACATCTGCGCGTGGATCCTCTAAAGGCTTGGAATGATCCAAGGGCGACTCAGCGTCAAGATTAATCTTGGAGGCGCTGGGGCCGACCAGAGATGGTCGAGGCTAGCTTGGCCGTCTTGGGGACGCTGAGGCCGAGTGGGGTTGACCGGGGAAGGCCTACGCCGACTCGGTCAATGTTGAAGATGCCCGGGCCGGTCAGGGCCGACCAGGAAAGGCCGTGGTTGAGCCGGCCGACTCGAAGTCTGTGAGGGCCAAACGGGGCCCTTTAGAAATGTCTCAACGGTCTGGGTTCCGTATGAGGGCGACTTGGACGCATATGGAGCTATTAGGGGCTTAACCGACTCTGAAGCACCGCCGTGCCGGGGCCGAGGGTGTTCCGTTAGTCGCGATGTCGCTGAGCTCATTTTGAACCACCTCAGGAGTTTGTGTGCCGCTTGAGGGGCGACTCGATCGGGTACAGAGATGTTAGGGTCTTAACCGACTCGGGGGCACCGCCGTGCCGGAGCCAAGTGGTGTCCCGTTAGCCGCGATGTCGGTGAGCTTCTTTTGAACCACTTCAGGGGTTTGTGTGCTGCCTGAGGGGCGACTCGACCGGGTACGGAGCTGCTAGGGTCTTAACCGACTCGGGGCACCGTCGTGCCGGGGCCGAGTGGTGTCCCGTTAGCCGCAGGATCTGGTCCTTGGACACAAGGGAGAGTAGGCTGTGGCGTCAGAAGGGACCTCCTTTATTGCTTATGCCCTAGGGGAATACATCATTGATAATATTGGCGGAGGTTATCCGCATTCCAGGTACGTGGAATGGGTCACCCGTTGAGTTCTTCTAGTTTGTATGCCCCCGGTGAAGTGTTTCAGCGATGCGATAAGGACCCTCCCAGTTGGGGGATAGCTTGCCCCCTCTGTAGGCTTGGATACCTCAGCCTTTCTCAAAACCAAGTCTCCGCGGCGAAAAACCTTGAGACAAACTTGGGCATTGTAGTACTTGGCCGCTCGCTGACGAAAGGTCGCCATGCGCAGCCTCGCCCGATCATGTGCTTCGTCGATGAAGTCCAGATTAGCCCGTATCAATGCGGAGTTGTTTTCCTCGCTGAAGGACTCCACGCATGGACTGGACAGTCCGATCTCGATAGGGATGATGGCCTCGGATCCGAAGACGAGACTGAAAGGAGTCTCGCCCGTCGGGGCTCTGGGGGTCGTGTGGTAAGCCCATATCACACTGGGGAGCTCCTCCACCCATCGACCCTTGGATCCGTCTAGTCGGGTCCTGAGCCCTCTAAGGATGGTGCAGTTCATGACCTCGGCCTCTCCGTTGGTCTGGGGCTGGCCGACAGAGGTGAATCGGTGATGAATGCCTAGCTCGTCACAAAAAGCTTTAAATGCTTCATTATTAAATTGACGGCCGTTGTCGGTGACGAGGGTATGAGGTAGGCCGAAATAACATATGATCGACTTCCAGAAGAAGGCTTTGACCTTACTTTCAGTGATTTAGCCAGAGCCTCGACCTCGACCCATTTGGTGAAGTAGTCGATGGCGACTAGCAAGAATCTCCGTTGCCCTGAGGCTGGGGGGAATGCCTCGAGGATGTCCATTCCCCATTGAGCGAAAGGCCATGAGGCCGAGAGCGGGTTCAGCGGGGTAGACGGTTGATGTGGGATGTGTGCGTGGCGCTGGCAACCATCACACCTTTGAACTAGTTTGGCCGCATCCTCCCTCATAGTGAGCCAGACGTATCCCTGACGAAGAGCCTTTTGGGCTAAGGACCTGCCCCTCATATGATTTCCACAGATGTCCTCGTGGATTTCTCTGAGGATGTAGTCGGTGTCGGCGGGTCCTACACACTTAAGCAGGGGGTAGGAGAATGACCTTCTGTACAGACGCCCGTCTAAGAGTATGAACTTGGAGGCCCTCCACTTGAGTAATCTGGCTTCGTTGCGATCGTCAGGGAGAGTGCCATCAGTGAGATAGCGGACGTAGGCATCCATGTGGGCTCTTGGGCGAGCGGGAGGACTTCCTCGCCATCCTCTATGCTGGGCCTTCCTAAATATTCAATGTAAGCGTCCATTGCCATGTCGTCGGTAGAGGTAGCCAGATGAGAAAGGATGTCGGCCTTGGCATTCTCACTTCGGGGAATGTAAATGATGCTGAAGTAAGTTAGTGGGGAGGTCAAGAGCCAAACCTTGCCCAAGTACTGAGTCATAACAGGGTCACGCGCCTCGTACTCTCCGTTGATTTGCCCGGAGACGAGTTGCGAGTCTGTGAAAGCCCTGAGATGCCTTATTCCGAACTTCTGGGCTAGCCTTAATCCGGCCAGCAGGGCTTCGTACTCAGCTTGATTTTTGTGGCTTCGAATATAAACCGCAGGGCGCATTCCATCCTCTCTCCGTCCGGCCCTGCAAGAATGAGGCCGGCGCCGCTTCCCTGAGAGTTTGACGCGCCATCCACATGAAGGATCCAAGTTTCTCCATCGCCGCTCGGTTCAGGCTCGCGCTGTTTCTTGGTAACTTCCTCAGTCGCCTCCTCCGTCCAAGTGCACTCAACTAGGAAGTCAGCTAAAACTTGGGACTTCAGAGCCGGTCGTGCCTGGAAGGAGAGGTCGAACTCTCCTAACTTGATAGCCCACTTGGCGAGTCGACCCAAGGTATCCGGACGAGCCAGGATGGCCCGAAGGGGCTGGTCTGTGAGCACCACGATAGGATGGGCTTGAAAGTATGGGCGGAGGCGCCGGGCAGAAACTATCAGGGCGAAAATAACTTTCTCTGTCTTGGAGTACCTAACTTCTGCGTCATGGAGGACCTTGCTCACATAATAGATGGGTCTCTGGGTTCCGTCGGCGTCGAGACGCACCAAGACTGAGCTAACGGCTTCCGAAGAAGCAGCTAAGTAGAGGAAGAGACTTTCCCGTCTCTTGGCTTGGACAGGAGCGGGGGGGGGGGGGGGGAAGACGGGAATGCCTTTAGGCCGTCAAGGGCTCTCTGGCAGTCGTCCGTCCACTCGAAATTGTTCACCTTCCGTAAGGCCTTGAAGAAGGGTAAGCATCTTTCGGCCGATTTGGAGAGGAAACAACTTAGAGCCGCTATCCTTCCTGTTAGTCGCTGCATTTCCTTCTTGCTGGACGGTGGCCTCATATCGAGGATGGCGCTGATCTTCTCTGGGTTTGCTTCGATCCCCCGCTGGGTCACCATAAAACCCAGGAACTTGCCCGCCGTGACCTCGAAAGCACACTTCTTGGGGTTCAGCTTGACTTGGAAACGACGGAGGTTGTTGAAGGTTTCCTCTAAGTTGGAGACGTGATCGGAGGCGCGGGTGCTCTTTGTCAACATGTCATCTACATAGACCTTCATATTTCGGCCTAGCTGATCTTGGAACACTTTGTTCATCAACCTTTGGTAAGTTGCCCCCGCATTTTTGAGGCCAAAAGGCATCACTTTGTAGCAATAAATGCCTTTCTCTGTCACAAAGGATGTGTGCTCTTCATCGTTGAGGTCCATCCTTATCTGATTATATCCGGAGAAGGCGTCCATGAAGCTGAGGAGCTCATGCCCGAAGGTGGAATCCACCAGCTGATCTATCCTTGGCAGGGGAAAATTATCTTTCGGACACGCCTTGTTGAGGCGGTGAAGTCGATGCAAATTCTCCAGCTCCCGTTTGCCTTACGCACCATGACCACATTAGCCAGCCAGCTAGGGTAGTGTGCCTCCGGATGTGGCCAGCGCTGAGTAGCTTGTTGACTTCCTCATCAATAGCCTTTTGCCGATTAGGAGCGAAGTTTCTCTTCCTTTGGCGGATTGGACGGTGCCGCGAGTCAATATTGAGCTTGTGGGTGATCACCTCCAGAGGGATGCCGGGCATATCAGACGCCGACCAAGCGAAGACGTCCGAGTTAGCCCGCAAAAAAGCTAAGAGGCGCTCCCGATCCTCCAGGGGAAGGAGTCCGCCGACGCGGACGGTCCTCGCCGGGTTGTCTCCAAATGAGAAAGTTAAGAGGTGCTCGGCTGGTTCTCCTCCCTTGCTGGAGTCTCTGGGGTCAGATGCTTCTAAAGTTGATTCAGCTTCCAGAGGACTTGATGCTGCGTGATAACAAGGCAGGACCGGGCTGGTCTCACCGCGCATCTCTCAAACTCCTTTACTAGTGGGGAACTGCACCAGCAAACGCCGGGTGGAGATAACTGCGTCCAAAAGATTAAGACCTGGACGCCCAGAATGGTGTTGTATGCCAAGGGGACCCTCACGATCAGGAATTTCATGATCACTGTACTTTGGCATGGCGGTGTTCTGGCTGTCGCAGGCAAATATATCTTGCCTTCAACCCTTACTGAATCTCGGGTGAACCCGACCAACGGGGCCGTCACAGGCTGAAGGGAGTCTAGAGATAATCCCATCCGAACAAAAGCATCGTAAGTAAGGATGTCAGTTGAGCTGCCACTATCAACTAATATCCTTTTTACATGGTGCTTGGCGATCGTCATAGAGACGACGATGTCTTCATTGTTTACATTTTCAACAACAGCAGATCTCCCCAGAAATTACATTATCCGGCGCCTCCTCCCCTCTCGGTCGCTTAGATGCGGAGGCCGCTCCCCAAGACACCATTCCGACCATCCGTTCTGTGGGGGTGTTATCGACCGTGGCCTGAACGGGCGGGGGCCCCATGAGTGTTGGCAGCGGCTGTGGTGCCTTCTGAATATACTTGCCGAGGTAGCCTTGCTGGATGAGCTCCTCGATGGCCCGCTTCAAACTATAGCAGCTGTCGGTGTCATGGCCATAATCCCGATGGAATCGGCAGTAACGACTTTTGTCGCGGGGAAGACCTTTCTTCATGGGAGGACACTGGAGATAAGGCTCGCCCTCGATCTCCATAAGGATATGGGATCGAGGGGCGAGGAGAGGTGTGAGCTTGCTCTTATCGGGGACGGGGCTTCGATGCATGTTGTCAGATCGGCGAGGCGGGTCGGACCACCGATGTCGAAGGGGTCCACTCGGCTCGGGGCGAGCGGGCTTATGGTTGGAGCTCTTCGAGGATTCTCGGTGGGTGAAGTCAGCTTCATCCGCGCGGATGTACTTTTGAGCCCGGAGGAGGTCAGAATAGGAACTCGGGGGCTTCTTGTCCAAGGAAAAGGTGAAGCGGGATGGGAGGAGCCCTCGCTTCAGCGCTAGCGTTGCCACCGCGTCATCGAGATAGTAAACTTTGAGGGCGACAGCCTTAAACCGGGACACAAAGTCCCGCAGCGACTTCCCTCCTTCTGGCGCACAGAGAAGAGGCTGTCCGCTACTCTTGGAATCCGTCGGCAGGCATCGAAATGTGCTAGAAAGCCCTTTCCAGCTCTCGAAAGGAGTCGATGCTATGGGGGGATAGGCGCGAGTGCCATGCGCGAGCGGCCTTCCGTAGAGTGGCGGGGAAGGCTTTGCAGAGAAGGGCATCCGAAGCGCCTTGGACTTGCATCATTGCTTTATAACTCTCGAGATGGTCGAAAGGATCTGTCGTACCGTCGTACGGGTCTATATGGGGAAAGCGGAATCTGGAGGGAACATGCTCCTTCAATATCCGGCGGGTGTAAGGAGGACAGGTGTCAAACTCTTCCTCCGGTTGATGATTGATTTTCCTGGCGAGCTCATTCAGTCGCCTATTATATCATCCAGGCGCTCCTCCGTCTGGCGGCTGATTGTCGGGGCCCTCCGAGATAGCTCGAAGGAGGAAGAAGAAGAAGAAAGAGAAGGAGAAGGGTGCGGGAGCCGGGACTTCGCTTTGGTTCCTCCTGATGATGCGGCTCAGGAGGAAATTTACTGGGGCCACAACCAGGGGACCGTGGCCATTTAGAGGGCTCACGGCGAGGCTTCCTAGGGGAAACCTGACGACGATTGGCTTTTCGCTGGGGAGAGCCTCCCCTTGCCGACTGCTGACTGGTCACGGACTGCTGCTGCTGGAGTCCATGGACCATAGCGGTGAGAGTTTGGACTTGCTGGGTGAGAGTTGCTAATCGCTCTGCAGTTTGGACAGCTGCATCTGGCGGTGGATGAGTGACGGGAGGATCGGCGGCAGGGGGATCGGCCTCTTGCTGCCTAGCTGACGGGGGAAGCCCCGCTGGACAGCTGATAGAAGCGTCCTGAGCTTGCGTCACCACCATGGCTTGGTGAAGAAAAAAGGGGGAGTAAAGCTTGCTGATACGTAGCACAGGGAACCTTGAGCTACCTGCTGCTTCGCCCGTCTGCCCCCTTCCTGGTGCGCCAATCTGATGACGCCCGATCACTTGTCCTGAATGTCGGGAGAAGGAAGTGGATTGATTAGCGGATCTTCGCTTCACCGGGTTACCTGCAAAAAAGT
>UESW01003935.1:59598-316209 GCA_900491605.1 Calamus simplicifolius | reverse complement strand
GATAGTAAATAATTAATTACTTAAAACTCAAAAACAAAGAAAGAAAGAAGATGCTTAATGTCCTGAATTAGTGTGCGTATCAACCATGGGATTGCCTTGATCCTCTCTTTGTTTAAATTGCCCATAAAGCCAAAGTCATGCACTTGAAAATAATAGGTTCAAATATCCACATCTGTTACATTTGACGAAGTGCCTTTCTTATATGCTAAGCTTGTAAAAGGGCAATATATGCCGGTCTAGTTCTTTCTTTAATCTAGGTTCCAGTATCATCACAAAAGAGGAAAATAACTCTACATGACCCATGTGAAAGTGTGTTTAGTCTTCAATAGTTAAATAGGACCAAGGTCTCCATTTGATAATTTTTATATACTTTTTTGATGAGTTTTGAGTCATTATAAATGGTTATTGGAGTTAGATTATTACTCGCATGGCTGCATGATATTATAACATGGCCTCTTTTAAAAGTGACTACGAGTTAGTCATAATGGTTATGATTGAATCTTTTTTCTGGTATGTTAGATCTTTAATTGAGTGTTTGGTTGCACATCGAGGTTATGTTTGGTTTTGGATAATAAGAAAAATTAAGGACTTTAATTACTATCTTTTTACTATCTTGAATAATAACAAATATCTATTTTAGGCTTTCTTTAGAATAATTATTGGCCAATGAGTATCTCATATAGTAAATAGCTGCTCAAACCCATCTCAAATAGAGGCTTAATTTAAATCCAACTCATCATGGCTATTTGTTGTTTGAATAATGCAAGCACTGCCTTGCATCTATTTCTAACATGCCCACCTCATAATTTACTAAAATGCAAAGCATCTTTGTCCAGAAGAAGAGCCAAAGTCTAGAGGCTACTAATTTTAGCCAAAGCCTAAATATAGGTCGAGGAGCCAAATGCTTATAGCTCATCATGCCAAAATGTAGTAGCCATCTATTTGCCCTTCATGAGTGAAGCAAGAAATGACTTGATAAATGTCCATGGTATCCTTGCATCTAATAAACATGTATTTTGTAGTTCCTAAGCTAAAATGACTTATAGAGTTTGAAGTATTTTATCTCCTATAAACATTTCAAAAGAAATTGATTTCCAAATGATTGTGAAATAATTTGTATAAAAAAATTTATATTAAATGTTAGGAGAGAATATGATTGCACCAATGAGTGTTAAAAATAAAGATATTAATGAGATACTTCAGTTGAATAGATTTGGAATTTGAAAGTTTCTTTTTACTATGAGTTACAGTTAGTGGAAAATGCTTAACAATCATGCACCATCTTAGCTAGAAAATGTGTATAAATAAGTTAGCAATCAACTCCTTGATAGCAGATTAAGATTTATAAGTATGGGAATTTAGTAGGCCAAAGGTTGGTTTTTGATTGTTCTTTTAACTTAATATATTTGATCTTTTATCTTGGGCTTAACCTATTTCTTATTTCTTTCTTGCTAAAGTTTTTTTTTTAGTGCAAATAGGAGGGGAACCCCTTAAGTTTATTAATATAAATAAGGATTACAAATATATATTTACAAAGAAGGTGAGTGGGGTATCAAGGAACTAAAATAGAAGAAAGAGTATCATGAGATATTTAATCTTTGGGCTTAACAAGAAGGGAACCCGAAGATTGAAAGAAAGAGAACAAATTGGACATAGTGAGGCCAGTCAAGATGGGCCCAAAAGAGACAGGGAATGAGTTGTAAAAGATTCTTGAGTTGCATTCTCGTCAGATTGACCAGCAAACCAAGAATAAGTTGGTCCCAAGCAGATCTACGGACTTTAGGAATAAGTTTCAATCTTCAGGAGCTCCATATATGGTGAAGGACTTGTGGTATATGAGAGATATACACCTTTTGTAGGATGAAGTTCCATATATCAGAAGCATGAGGACATTCCAATAAGAGATGTTAAATCAATTTAGGGGTTACTTTACAAAATAGGCATCCAAGGCTGATAGCCGCACCTTTCTATAGCAATCCATCATTAGTCTGAAGGCGGTTTCTTGAAGCCAACTATGCAAAAAAATTTATTTTTTAAAATACCACCAACTTCCAAATAGTTTTATAGAAAGGCCAAGAAAATCTCTCGCAATTAAAAAATTTGTAGGAGTTGCCCAATAAGGTACCATTCTTTAGAGGCCACCAAATATGAAAATATTTTTGATTAATTAGAAGGTTCGATTTGGATAAGCAGAGATTGAAATTCTATAAAAGTTAATCAATTAGAACTGACTTGATCTCCTCTAGCATTCATAAACATCAATATTTGACTTGATTCTAGCTTCAAAGAGGTCAGAAAAAAAGTAGGTAGAGAGATACATCACCAATCTAAGGATCTTTTCAAAATCTAATAAGGGAGCCATTACTTAATCTGAAAAAGGTGAAATTTCAAAACCCACCCAAGTCTTGCCTAATGCCTTTCCAAGGGGAGGAGAGGGAGACCGACAATTTCCTTGATCTAACTATGAATTTCTTTCTTGAATAATATACATGAGAGATTAACTCTTCCAACAGCCAAAGGAGTTGGGGATGTCATTTTCCAACTCCATTGAGCTAAGAAAGCTTTGTTAAGAAGGTTAAGGTTTGTAACTATCAAGGTTCCTTCCTTTATAGATTTGCATACTAATTTTCAGTTGACTAGACAGTGAAGACCTTTTGCTGATTTTGAGTCTTTTCAAAGAAAAGACCTTTTTAAGTTTTTTAACCTTGGAGATAAACAGCTTGAATACTGACGTATAGTAGGAGAAAATCGATGATAAAGCTGCATTTAGGAGAGTGATTCTGCCACCATAAGATAAGCATTTTTCTTTGTAGGAGGCAAGCCTCACGTGAATTTTTTCCAGTAGGGAAAGCCAAGTATGAGAAGGAATGGACCATCACTTAGAGGTAACCTAAGCTAAGTAAACATAAAAGTCTCTATCTTGCAATTAAGCAAAGAGGCAAATATTTCTTCTTCAGGATGCTAATAATGAGGATGTGCATTAGTCTTTTTTTCCATGTTTTATATATACTTGAGAGGCTATAATACAGGAGTAACAGGGCAGCGTCTGTGTTCCATACAAATCCTCTTGTTATGTTCATTAGTATCTTATTTTTCTCATTGCTGATTATCTTAAAAAAAATGTTGGCATATACCAATGATATAGAGGTTTACCACTAGAACTTTTAATCCGGTACTGAGTTTGACCATGTAAATGCAAACCTTGCAGAATGTGGAAATTCAGATAATCAATCGATCATGAGTGCTGACTAGCTAACCAATTAAGAGATGGATTGATGATGGAACTTCATGAAGAACGAACAAATTTTGTTGGAATTAAGCATATAATAACAGTAAAAAGTCTTTCCTTACGATTTTCAAAAAATCATAGGGAAAGGCTATAGACCTTTCCCTATGATTTTTGTGAAAATCGTAGGGAAAGACTTTTTAAAAATTATTGGGGTTATTTTGCCTCCAAAAATTGTTGATAAAAAAATTTTCCATTTTTCAAAAAATCAAAGGAAAAGGTCCAGAGTCTTTTCTACGATTTTCACAAATATTGTAGGGAAAACCTTTTAGCTACGATTTTCACAAAAATCATAGGGAAAGGTGTAGACCTTTCCCGATTTTTTTTGAAAATCGTATGGAAAGACTCTAACCTTTTTACTATCCAATCTTTACCTACAATTTTTAAAAAATCGTAGGAAAAGATATCTTTTGCCTACGATTTTAAATTTGTAGGTACAAAAATCGTAGGCAAAAATCGTTTTTTTTAGGGGTTTTGTAGGTTAAAAATCATAGGGAAAGATATCTTTTGCCTATGATTTTAAATTTGTAGGTATAAAAATTGTAGGCAAAAATCATTTTTCTTGTAGGGTTTTGTGGGTTGCCCAGCATCTACTAATACTTGCATGGCTACTTGCAGGATGTAAATAATCCCATTTTGAGGGAGATACTTCTGAACAGCTCAACATCCAAGATGGTATGTCTTTTTCTCTACTGCCTTATCACTCCGTTGCTAGAAGAAACTGTTTATCGTGGATTTCTTCTAACCTCCACAATGAAATGGCGGCAAGCTGTCATCATTAGTTCATGTATTTTCAGCATAGTTCACTTTTCTGTTGAGAATTCTCTGCAACTTTTCCTCATTGGCTGTTTTCTTGGGTCTGTGTATTGTTGGACTGGAACTTACTTTCTCTTAGGGATGGCAATGGCTCAAGATGGTTCGGGGTGGTTTATCGGTCTCCATCCCCGTTAAGAAAAACCTTTCCGTTCTCCGTTCTGTTAAACTGTTATAGTTAACAGATGGGGACGCAGATACAGGCAGGGTAAACGGGTACCCACTGGCCATTTACATAAAAAAATAAAATTATTCTATTAAACTTATAATTTATTGAAAGCTTAAAAAAATGACAGAGAGACTCAAACGTGTTTTACTAGGATTTTAGTATATATTTTATTTATTTTAAATATTTAATATTTAATATATATTTAATTTTAATATATTATATTAAAGTTAACAGGGATGAGGACGGTAAATGGGGACGGAGTGGAGGATACAGTTCCCGACCGTTTACTCGTTAAATGGATAATTTTTGTATTTGTTAAGCCTTTTAGACCAAAATTTTTTGATCTGTTAGAAACGGTACTAGTTGGATAAATGGTCGAGGGGAAAAATTGCCATCTGCTCACGCTATATAATGCAGGTATTTTATTAGCAACTGCATTGTCATAGTTCTTTTGTATGGATATGAACAGAAATGCTATCCTTCTCTTGTTTCACTTGTTCCTTTTTTTGCCCTATTAACCAAGTAGTTTGTAGAAGCTAGGATTTAGTAGGGTAGCCCCAAAATAAATGAACTTGGTCATATAGATGTATCTTGGAAGATTATCATTTATATTATACTTTTTATTATAAAGTACTGAAAAATTATTTGGACTCATTTGAGTGGTTCCTTTATTTATGGTATTGCATTCAATGGTCTAGTTTACTGTACTAGACGTGTGCCTATTTTTCAGTTGTCACATCGCTAAATAGAAAGATCAAGAATTTGTTACATGATTTAGATAAAGTGTTCCTAATATGATTTTCAGATGTTTCTCATCTATTACATTCTTTATTGATTGAGGTGGCCAAAACAAAGCATGTGTTTCTCTCCTCCAACCAATGAAGCGATTTCTATAGTCCATGAGCTTTCATCCTTGCGAAAAGTTTTTCAACTTCTATAATCAGAACTAACCAATGAAGCGATTTCTCATCTATACTGAAGTGTTGAGGTTTAGAAGGAGCATACGTGCTCTACTACCAGATTCAAAGCTATGAAGGAAAATCTCACGATAGAGTTTATGGGCTAAGTACGTCACAAAAATATCTAAAAATAAAAAAAAATCAGAGTCTTCCTCACCTCTCTTAGGATCCGTATCGAATTATGAGAGTGGGCTCACTCTTGTTTTCTCTATTTCTCAAATGAGTTGGCAAAGAGGAAGAGAGAAACTTTTCTTTCATTGTCATCCATCCACTTTATGCCCTATTTATAAGCTCTAGATGAATCAAAAAAAATTACTTAATTTATTTTTAAATTAATTTAATTTAGATAATCTTTATCTGTTACAATCCATTTTGACTGCATGTGCATATTTTGAGGATAATCCTCTATACATATAAGTCAACTCCTTGAGCATATCAAGAAAAAGTTATTTTCTTATTTGTAACTAATTTACAAATAATATCTAAATAAATCTAAATTATAAATCTTATTTAATAATTTTGATATTATTAATTTTAAATATCTAATATTAGTTATAAATAAATCAAATTTATTATTTTATTTTTTTTAATATTTTAATAATCATATTATCAAAAACATCAAAAATTAAAATTTTTTCTCTCCATTAATTCATAATACATTTACAAGAGAAAAAATTCTCTTGTGTGATGTTTCATAATAACATTTATGTGCTATCGTTCATATCATCTTATTATATGAACAATGTGTTGAACATATTTTTTATCCAATAACCAATTTATTGCACCAAAATAGATGTGAAAAAAATAATCAATCAAATTGATTATTTATCTTCATGATAAACTCTTTATTATAAAGTTTTAATAAATATTTTATTAAAAAAAATTAATTAATTATATTAATTATTTAATCAAGATTATTAGATGCGATTAACCTAAGACGGTATGGGGACCATGGACCCATAATTTAAGCTTCAATAAACTTAAATAAACTCAATTAAAACTCTTTAATTATTTATTCGGTTATTAATCTAAGTTATTCCACTAAAAACTCGAGACTGCACTCTTGAATATTAAAGATTAATATTTACTCAAAAACTTGAGTTGTCCACTGATATAATCATTACATGTAATTTAACCCTCCATAATTAGTTATAATTAGAGCTAGGTGAAAACCATTTTATCTCTCTAATTATCTCTTGTTCCTTAAGTACCATTGATTCACTAGTTAAACCGTTAATTTATGATTAGATCATAAATTGCATGCATAACTGTTTAGCTCCTTAATTAACTTAAGAAAACTAACTTTAAGCTTCTTTTCAAAAGCCATGGATTTCATATCTTTAAAAACATCCTCAGCCCAACATGTTATCGAACTCTAAAATGTAAGTATTGGCCCAACACTAAATGGGCTTGAACGAATTAATCAAGAGACCAGTAACACAATTAAGGGGTTTGTGATTAAGTCAGAATTAATGTTGATGTACATGAT
Source organism: Calamus simplicifolius (assembly GCA_900491605.1). Classification (NCBI taxonomy): domain Eukaryota; kingdom Viridiplantae; phylum Streptophyta; class Magnoliopsida; order Arecales; family Arecaceae; genus Calamus; species Calamus simplicifolius. The sequence goes on along the minus strand of UESW01003935.1, from coordinate 309,493 downwards.
CATTATGACATAAATTGAATTCTTTATAATTGTACTTAAATAAAGATTCAAATTATATCGGTTTGAGTCCTATATAATTTTATTATATATAATACCTCCATAAAATATCTCTACACAACAATCCAAATAAGATTATCATATTCATAATGTTCATGACCGTATTAGTGATTAGCGATAAAAGATCCATACTTCGATCAATCATGGACATGTTTAAATATATTAGCCATATTTCAATCTTCTTGTATACATTATACTAAAATTACAGCCTTATAATATATTTTAGATTTTTATAAACAGTCATCTTTTATATAAAAGAGATGAGATTGAAGAAAAATGCTTCTTTTATTAATTTAGAAAATCAAAAGTATAAATACATCTGATTTCAAGGGCACCATTCCTAACAAAATAATCCAAGTATTCTGGATGGGGATCGTCGTGGAGTCTCCATGCTTCTGCATATGTCTTCTGTACTCTCTATGGCATCATGACCAGGCAAAACTCTTAATGTCCATCTTTGTAAACCAATCTTGGAGCAAGACAAGAAAAGAAGATCCCTGCATATAATGAAATTAGGTCCAGTTAAGTTGGTTCATATATAAAAGTAATAGAAACTTCTAGAGCTCACCAAGCAAACAATAATAAAGACTAGAGAACAACAAAGAAACATAGGAAGAAATTCGAACATCACTCATGTCAAAAATCATCACTAAGGCAGCCAGCTGCTTAGAATTTGACAGTGTTCCAAAGGAGAATCCTTCATCAAGCTGAGCTGTCCAAATGGAATGATCAGCAGAGTAATATTTTGTATCAATAGTCCACCTAGTAGATCAAAACCATAAAACGCTATTAGACACAAGATGGACTCATTTTCAGCAACAGCATTTGTTGGCATGAGAAACCATCCAGTCCATTAGTTATGAAAATCGCATACCCTTGACAAAGTATTCCCGAGGATAAGTCACATGTGTCAGGAAAGTCAATAGACAACAAGCCTGGAAGTCAACATTAATCAATACCTTAATAAGGTACAAGCAGTATTTTGAAAATCGGACCGGACTGATCGGTCCAACCTATCCAACCAAAAATCGGTCATCAGTCTGATCTGATTTTATTATTAAAGTTAACTTTTATATAACCTGGTAAAAATCGAAAAAACCTACTGAATCGGCCGGGTTTCAACCGGTCCAACCCGGTTTTTAATTTTTTTATTTTTTATTTAAATTGTATTATTTTATATTTTAATTAAAATTAATTATAATATTATTCGGTCCGATCAAATCGGTTTATCCGATCAAACCGATTGACCCACAACCCAAATGTTAAGCCGGTTCATTGTCCGATCCAGTTTTCAAAACATTGGGTACAAGGGCCAACAGAAATGTAACTTACCTAACATCTTTCCTACCTAGAGTAAAAAGTCAGGACAAATTAAAACAACACACTTGAATATGCACACATCATATCCCTCCAAAAAACCAACAACATCAGCTAATGATGGAGTATGAGCATGTGATTAGATACTGAACATCGAACAATTAAGGCTTCAATGGCATATCCTATCACTAGTGATAGAACAGTATAACAAAAGTGCTTGCATAAATGAAATACACCAGAAAGCAAAAACTGGCCTAACTTTTTATGTGCTGATCATCTAGATGCGATCTGTGTATATTTATATGTATACAGACTTACAAAGTACTCTAAGCAAATGAACATTTTTTCTGTTTTTGTATCTGCAAGTTCTTAAGTCCTGTAGTGTCCTAGCAACAACATATCCAAAATGTATTTATGCAGTCAGCTGATCAAGTTTATGTTTTAACTTGTTTATATCTTCTGCTATTACAATGGGAATGCTTGGGTTTGACTCCACCCAAAGTGTTGACTCATCTGTTGTTTTATTCCTAGCATACTCTCTTTTAAGGTAGTGTTTGATAAAAAAAATATTATTCATGGATAAGTGTACGGAATAGAGTTTATCCCCTGGCTATCTCTATGATATCCTTTGGCTATCTCATTGATCATATCAAATGCAAAAAGGTAAATCCATAGGATAACTTTTTTTTTTACTCTCATTGAAGGGATAACCAGCTATTCTTACATTTTCTAAGGAATAAATTGAGGAATAACCCATGGTTAACCATGGATTATCCCTCTAGTTAACTTTATTCCTAGCTATCCTTTATAGTTATGACTTTTGGGAATAAGAGAAGATATCCCCTCTTATTCCCTATTACAAACACTACCTAAGAGTCCAAGTTAGATTCTCTTTATAGAAAATTACACCAAGTTTTTCATATGTTTTGTCCTTGAAAAAACCATACCAGCCCTTAATTTCTATTCCTATCCCTTCATTGTAGCTCACATTCATTGCACTTGCAAAACGTTAATTTCAAATAACAATATATCCATACAAGCCTTGTGTTTGCGTGCAAGAACACAACGTACACCTCCATATGCACATGTACCCTTGTGCATACACACTAAGGTCCATAGTATTGATCCATACTGATCACATTGTACCATAATGATAAGGTATTAGTACCGTACCAAGGTTTGATTCAATATCATCTAAACCGACCAAATGGAACCATCCTGTACCAGCTAATACTATCTAGTTTTGAGTTCAAAGTGGAAAAGTAGTATTAATATCCTATCTTGATATGAAATACATATCTTGTCGTACTAATCATAACATACCGAACTAATAATGTATCGATATTGTTGACTATACTGGTTTTACGGACCTTGATGCACAAATATGTATGCATGCACATGCGTATGCATAGAAACCTGTGAATATTCATACATGTAAGTACCCATGCATGTTCATATAAACATACATGCAAATGCATATAGGTACATATTACATATGTACGTATGAATGCATGTGCAGAATTATAAATATTTATATTAAAATGAGAGAGTTGAGATATATGAGCCTATCAAATTTTTCCTTGGGTGGAAACTACTTTGTTAACATAAAAGATTATAGGTGCCACGCTTTTGAAAAACCATTTCCCTACTTTTGCTGCTTGACATACATATGAGATACTAGGGCACCAATAATGTATGTGGATAAACAAAAAACTTATTGGTGTAATGCACACAGATTAGAACTTCTAGGGTTAGAACTTAGGGAAAATAAAAATGGTATTAAGAAAAATAGGTTGGATGAAACTGTCATGAGATGCGGTGGTGAGCTTTTGGACTGGAGATTGGATGGGATCTAACCAAATACAAATTTTAGATATATAATTTAGTTATACATCTAAATTTGAACTAAAACATTGCTAAAATAACAAATAATTATATTTAATAAAAATTAAAGTGTCGTCAACTTTGTAGAGCATGGTGTGCACATTTCATGACTGCATTATACTCACTTGTTAGCAAGACAATATTTTTATTGGAAGTAGATAAAGCGCTTTAATTCTGAATACAATTAATAAGAAGATATAATTTCATGGTCATCATACAAAATAGTTTATAAAATTTTGGAGTACGTAGTTTATGACACTAAAAGCAAATTCTACATTATAATGTAGAAAAGTGGGAGTTTTGCCCAAATTTGAACCTTAGATATTGCTATTATAGTTGTAAATGAACTAAATTATATGCTTATTTACATACAACTGTGTTGCATATCAAAGATGTTTTTGTTGTATATATATATCTCTAAGTGCAACTAAAAATGATTGCATCCTAAAATATAGCTCTGGTTGCAATTACGGTTGTTACTTCAACCCATAAATTCGATACCCAATGTTTATCTAACTTATAATTAATGCTAACCTAACTCAAATCCAACATGAATTTATGGGTACAAAGTCAAAGTCAAATCAACTTAAATTTTCAAATTAGATTTGAGTTTGAGATTTTTATTGCTGACCCAATGTAAGCTTAATTCATTACATACAACATGCACATATAAATACCTGTATGCATATATACACAATGTTAGTTTCATTTATATATCTTTCAATTAAAAAGATAAAATGTAATTACATATTCGAACATATTTGTTTATTTATATGGCTTTAAGTAAGAGATGAACAAAATTATATACTTATTTACATGCAACTAAGTTAGATACATGCAATTGAGTTGCATGCAACAAAAACTTATATATATATAGGTCAACCAAAGCAATGATATCCTAAATTTAGGCTCTAGTTGCAATTAAGGTTGTTACTTCAACACATTAACATAGTGTTTGACCTAGATTTAACTCAAAACCAGCCCTAACCTGACTCAAACCCGATAATGAATGTGTAGATATGGAATTAAGGTCAAACACATTACCCATTTGGTTCAATGCTATAATTATAGTTGAAATTAAATTCTACTAGAATCAAAATTAGAGAATTACTTATATCTCTAGTTGTTTGGTGCATACAATAATCGTAATTGGAATCCAAAGCTTAAACAAGCTAGATTTCAAACGGATATTGCCATAAATGCAGAAAAAAGTTACAAAAAGATATAAAATCAAAATAGCCATGAGAAAAAGAAAAAATAGATTCATCAAAAAATTATGTGGACACTATGATAACTTGCTAAAATCTAGAAAGAGATAGTTAGAAACAATGACCGGCTCACCTCTACTAGCAATATGGCTAAAGAGCTTTAGGTGAGGAAAAGAGAGGGGGTGCCAACTAAGATGAGAGAGGAAGAATGTAGTGAGAAGAGGGTGGAAGAGAGAGGGAGGAAGGAGAGAGTACATTACAATTAGCTGAAATTGATTTGTAGTTTTGGATGAGAGGTTTGAATTTTAATTTTTTTTTCTAATACATGATTTGAATTTCAGGTAGAATCAGAATCAGATTCTAATTCCATCTAAACAAATATTTGGAATTAAAGTTGATGATTCTAATTTTGATTACAAAAGGAGATTCCCACGAAACAAACAAGTACTAAAACTTTTAAATTGGATCCGAGTTTAACGTTCTTATAATTGATTTACTCCAAGCTTAACCCAAACATATACAAACACTTGATTCGTTACATACATACATATGTGTATGTGTATATATATATATATATGTGTGTGTGTATACATAGGTATATGCACATACAAATTTATATATAATGTTAGCTCTTGTTATGTATCTTTTAATTGAAAAATAAACAAGTAATCATGTTAGAACATGTTTGCAAATTTATACTTGATTAGCTCTTTTGGTTATAATATTTGATGCCCAATAAGTAGTTGTATCCGATCTTCATCTAACCAATATTCAATGCATACTTTTATTACCTGAACTTGAACTCAACTCAATCCTTCAATGGATAAAAGATAGACTTGAAACCTCAATAAATATAGGTTTGGTTCAATTATCACTTTGGCAGTGATATAATCATGGAGGTAGAATTGTTTTCAAGCCATGATGATGGGAATGAATAAAATTGACCCACATCAAAGATGTGGTTGGTTAGGTTGTTGTTGGAGACTTCAAAGTAGGAATGTGAGCATTGATAGCTCCTGTGGAATGAGACTTGTCAAGTGGTTGTGAGAGATGAAGAATCCCAAGTTGTTCTAAAACCCAAAAGCTTGCAAGAATCATTCAATTTAGGATGTTGATTCCCAAATTCAACCTATGCAAATGATTCGTTGATTATATATACATGAGTAGTAATTATGGATATGACACAAATTCGATACAAAGTTAGCGGTCGGATTGAACATAAATAGGTTTAGAGTAAGATTGAGTTGACCCACTAGATATGATTAATAAACAAGCTAGGTGGTTGACTCATTTATTCAAATTAATCTGCAATTGACCTGATTATTAAATAAATCAATTTGTGTAATTCGATCCGTCATGACTTGCTAGCCCTATTTATCCAAGTTACCTTTTAATTAATTATTATTTTATTATTATATAGGATCTAATAATTAGATGGAAATGAGTTGGAGATAATTAAATTTATCCTGATTGATATATAATTACTTTAATTATGATTTTAAATATTTTTTTATGATTGAGTTAGTATTAAATAAATTACATAAGAATCATGCATTTATATCAAATAGGTCATATAGATCATGTGGGTCATATGTGTTACATGGATTACATGAATTGTGCCATATAATCCGTATAATACAAGGGTTATGTTTGAATTTAGATTTTTAATCTTATTAACAAACGAGTCAGATTCAAGTTAGTTTATTTACCGTTATACTTTGAAATTAATCTGATTCACTTATGATTCATTGGCATGCTTTGTTATTCTTAATTTTTTATTTATTTATTTTATAATATTTTTTGTTGTAGGTAGATGGTGATATAAATAATGTAAAAGGCAAAAGGTGGAATAAAAACTTTAGGGAGCGTTTGGTAGCACGTAATCTATACAGAGATGTGGTAATGTTGATAAAATTATCCTTTCTTTCTTTGATCGCTCTCTACTCGCATCCTCTTCTACTAACCTCGTTGATACCTCGAAGGTACTGAGCCACATCCTCTTGCGCAGAGTCAGAACGCAGATCTCTGCCGCTCAGCCCTACGGCAACCTCATCAGCCATTTCGAATATCATTTCTAAATATAATTTTTTAAAAATTAAATATATAATAATATATAATTTTTAATAAATTTAATTTAGAAATATTTTAAGAATTTAATGTTATATGACTGGTAATTTATTGTCATACCAAACATAGTAATCAATACTACTGTTGTATTACGTATGTATACCTCAATATGTAATACATATTATCATCAGGATTGCCATGGCAATGGATGAACTTTTGAAATGAGTGGAACTGATGCTCAATTAATGTTCAGTTTTTAAAAGAAGTTATAAATAACAGGTTAGCTGAACTCTTTATTTTATTAACCCAAATAGACAAAAATTATCTATTCCGGTATCAACTGTGCCCTCTAGAATTTTGGCTCCTCATGCAAAGCGCTGTAACTTGAGCTTTTTTATATAAATCGGTGTTTTTTTTTTTTTTTTGGCACCGGCTTAAGAGGAATGAGATGAAGCACAATCATTTTATAAAAATAGTGTAAAAGGATGTCATTTGAAATGATGTTTTTAAAAATATTATTTTAAATTATACTTTTTATTTAAGCGTCATTTAAAATGATGCATTTAAAATGATGTTTTTAAGAATTTAAACGTTTTAAAAGCATCATTTAAAATAATATTTTTTAATTTAAAAAATATTATTTTTATTAATTTTATTTTTATAAAATCATTATGTTTCATTTCATTCTTATCGCCAAAAAGGCATCGGTTTAAAACAGCTCCTGTAACTGACCCGGCTAGCCCCGCTGGATGCGTCCGATTGTTTGCACGTGTCGCGTGTTTGTCTTCAGTTTCGTAGGCTCCGTTCCCAACATCTCATCCGCCCTCGAGCATCTTCCAACGTCAGCGCACGAAAAGGGAACGTAAACGACGCGACCCTAATCACGCTTCAGCCCGACGCATAAAGTGGCCTCCGGAGCTCTCCCTTCTTATCCCGCCCGCCTCCTCCTCCTCTCTCTGTCAAAAAATCAAACGGTAGACGAGCGGAGAGAAATCAACGAGAAGATGGGGAGCGTTAAGGACGTGCAGTCGAAGAAGGAGCTCGACGACGCGCTCCTTGGACCCGCCTCCGTCGTCCTCCACTTCTGGGCGTCCTGGTGCGAGGCCTCGAAGCAGATGGATCAAGTCTTCGCCCATCTCGCTACCGACTTCCCCCACGCCCTCTTCCTTAGGGTCCGCTCTCATTTAGCCCACCGCTTTTTAGATTTATATGGGTAGTCTGTCTGATTCGGTCTTCTATTTCTTTTTTCTTCAAATCGTTTCGTTCACGATTTCGAGGTTTTGTCTTTGATTAAGTATCTATTTGGTCAATTCAAGTTGATATCTTTTCTCGTTTTCGTTTTATTATTTGTTACCGACCTATCGAATTATTTGACTCGCGGGGTAGGAAAAATATACATGGGATTAGGGTTTATTATGATTACGATGAGAATGGGATGTTAAACTGATTCCTGCTGATCGGCTTGTTTCAGTGGAATAATTTTTTCTTTTTGATACTAGCTTACGACAGCCGTTCTGTGTCTGGAGTGAATTTGTATGGTCGATAGCGAAAGGGTACTCATTCCACAGCCTAGTGGCAAGAATCTTCAAAAGTCGCATCTTTTTGCCACTAATGCTGTCTTCCTTGACAACTACTATTTACTGCCGCAAGTTTGCAGCTTCTCTCTCAACCCCACCCCGCACCCCACCCGCCACCCCCCACCCAAACAAAAAAAAAAAAAAAAAAACACACGATAAGTTCTTGTAATACCAAAATAGAATTGTTGGATCTCCTCTCTTGCACTAATTTTCAAATATTCCACTCTACATTAGTTATCACTCATGTAGGGTGTCTGCTGATTGACTCAGTGTCATTTTTCTTCTTTTTTTAGAGTACAGTTTCCCAGGTTTCCTCTTTTGCAGTATATAGAGCATTTACATAATCAATTTAGCTTGCTGGTTGGATAGGATGGCGACATCCTCTCTTAAGCTTTCTTGTGAGAATTATTTTTCATATAATCTGGTTTTGTTATTTCGTCACTTTGTGTCATATCTGCTCTACAAGTCTTGATTTTTGATAGTAGGGTGAAAACAGAAAACTTGCACTGGTAGTTCTTCATCAGCTTTTATAGTGACAACCCTAGAGAGTGACTAATTGTGCATGGTAGGTTGGGCTAGTTTTACTGCCTTGGTGTGTAGGATTTCATGGGATTGTGAACTTTCTGATTTCTGAAAATTTTGGTTGCCTAATGTTATGTAAGGCCTGAACTTTAGTAAGTCGTAAGATTAGGATCAAGTCGATAAAAAAAGGTTGGCTATTCATTTTATTCAGTTTTTATGCATAACCACCATGATTTTCTTCATTTTCTTTATTGTGTTTGGTTGCATTGTTCATGCAAGGCTTGCAATGCCATGTGAGACCTAGGTTCATGGTGGAGTAATGCTACTAGGAAATACTGTTTTGCTCTGAACTATCTCTTTTTCAAAAATTCTTTTGTTGAGCCTTTTATCAACCAAAGCCCATATTATGATAGATTTCAATATGTCACGTGCCCCTTATGTACCCATGTAAGATAGATGTCATTGCGAAATTAATCTTCATAGTTTACAAATAGTTGAATGCTAGTTTTCTCAAGAAATTCCTGTCAAGACTAGCTTTTGGTTGTCATCATCAAAATGCTTTTAAGGATAATTCAAACCCTAGAATCTGAATTCCTGAGTTGGAATATTGGATACTGGTCATCTATGACTTGTTATGATTAGAAACATCCTTAGCAACCTGAATTGAGCACAGGTATGGCAGTGGCTTTGGGTGCAGATGTAGGACAGGATATCTCAATAAAATTTAGAATAAGAAGCACTATAAGGTGCAGGAGCAAATATCTTGAGAAATTCCATAGTGGATATGAAACTCACATCTGTCAAATTTAAGTTGTGGTGCACTTTTGGTCTCACTTTAAGTGTTCAAATTGTGTGCAGATCTCCAATATTTAGATGATAAAACAATTGAAGATCAAAATAGTTAGTTGTCTGGAAATTTCAACATGCTAATTTAGATATATGATTTTCCATTTCAAAAATTCAATGATCAACTATATTATTATGATTCTCAATACCAAGAGATCTATAAAAGATTAAACTCATTTGGTGCATAGGTGCTTAACAAGGAAATAAAAATCACACTTTTTAAATTTAACTCTGCATTGATATAAAATAATCATAAATATGTAAATAAAAATTTATGAGAAATTTCAATTTTATATCATAATATAGGCAAACAATGGAAAAGACCCATGTTTATAAATCATCGACAATTTTCTTAGTCTTTACATCATCTTATCCTGCCCAAGAGCTCTTCTAGATGCCCCATTGAATTACATCTTCTAGTAGTCATCGATTCCTGGGAAGGGTAGAAGAATGGAACCGGACATACAAAACCGCTTAGAACCCCTTTGGGAGTCTTCGGCTGAGCTCAGACTCTTTTCAAAAAGCTTGGGACCAGTTTATGGATTGAACAAGAATAGTACAACTTTGGGTTGGGCTGGATTGAACAAGTGCGACATGTATTGATTTGTAATGTGCCTACCATGTCCGCCAGCCCTTATTGTGCCTTGCCTGGCTTGCTTTCCTAGCTCACTCGAACAAGAACTCCAGCTTGGCTCACAAAAATCAAACCTCATGTGTGGGAAATATATTATGTAGAAATCTACTAATGAATGATGTCAGATCTATAGAGATTAAATCTTGTGAAAAGGAAGTGAGAAATAAATGTGATAAACCTTAACTTCATCAAATGCATCTAGATGTATTAAGGGAACATTATTGTGTAAATAAATAATTTTGTTAGATTATAACAAGTCTAACTTTTATATCAGTGAAAATGTGCCAACATGAAAAAGAAAAAAACAAAAACAAAAAAAAAAAAACAAAAAGAGCCTCCTAGTTCCTGAAGAGCAATGATTGATCGCCTGCCCATGGAAAGTGTGACAATCTCAGTTTCTTTGGTGCATGTGAGATCACAATACCTACCAAGTAATTATTTGAAAGCAGAGAGAGCAGATGGTTCACAGGCCAGTACTCTAATGTTAGAAAAAGGGAAGTATTTTTGGATGCATTGAAGCAATAAATGAAAGGGAGGTAGAATCTAGAAAATGCTCTGACCATGTCTGTTTGACTTCTTTATTTAATAGCAATGACATTCAGAAGGATCATGACGAGAGAGACAAAAATGGAGGAAATGTGAATGGGCTTTAAAGTGGAAGACATATGAGGCTGTCCCGGTTGGGAACTCTGTTGTCATGTAGTGATGGTTCAAGTTTCGGTGGACTCTTTTACTTTGTTTACATCAAGGCTTGAGATTGAATTTGGATCAGAACATGGTTGTCTGAGATCAAGCGTTTGCATGCACACTTCATAAGAAAACAGTGATAATGGAAAACTTGTCTTAATAATTGGTTTTGGAATAGGCATAAAAAGTTCAGTTGGGAACATAAGAATGCATCAAAGGGATCATAATCTCTAAAATACATGATAAAATCCCTCCCTGCAAGTCTTGTTCAGCTTAGAAGTCTATATGTCATGGACTTATTGAAGTCTGAGTTTTTGCAGTCGATTTTATTCAGTTTTTTATGAATTATGGTAATTTTTACACCCAAAATTCTTTGGCTATATTATACATATTTTTGTTATTGAGAAATCCCTACCTTAGCTTGGAGATAGGAAGAATAAGTTTGTCAAGGCTGACTGATTTGACTAAAAGCATGATGGTTCGAAAACAAAATATAGTTTGCAAATATTAAAGATGTTTTAGTCTCAGAGAGTAATTATGCTTCACCAAATAACCATATCTAGTTGAGCCTAATTTTAGTGGGCTTTGAAATGGATTCATCTGGGTGAATTAGGGATTTGATTTCTGCAATCTGATGTCTTGCCATGCTAAGCCTTTATTCCGATTGTTGGGCCTGGTGTGATGCTATTAAGGCCCAGGTGGGCTAACTTGTATTGGGCTGGGTTTGAGTCCAAGGGTTGAGATTAAATCAAGTCACGGGTGTACACGGGCTTGGAGATTAGTTTAATCTCATTGGTTTAGTCCATGGGAGTTTTTTTTTTTAGTCTGGGCCTGGCCCACTTCGTGGATGTATTTAAACTCTAGTCTCTAGGGTTTGGATGGAATAGAGAACAGATTCTTTTCTCCCAAAAATTCCCTTCTCTCATCATAGGGCGGCAGCCCTTTCTTTCTCCTCCCCATCTTCCTCCTTTTCAAGAAGTAAACCTAACAGGATTAGAAATCCTTAGTTCTAGTTCTTGTTGAACGGGGAATCCCATTGCTATTCATCAAGGTCTAAACCTAACAGGATTAGAAATCCTTAGTTCTAGTTCTTGTTCAACGGGGAATCTCATTGCTATTCATCAAGGTCTAAACCCTAACAAGTGGTATCAGAGCCTGGTTCAAGGAGTAATCTGGAGGCCTTCAAGGAGTTGAAATAATTTCAACAGAATCTCGTCAAGGTACTTCTCTATTTTATAAAATTTATTTTTGTGCTATTTTTGAAATTGGCCATGGGGAGTAGCATAAAAATAGAGGTTGAGAAGTTTGATGGGAAGGGAAGTTTCTCCATGTGGAAAGTCCGGATAGAGGACCTCCTTGTGCAGCAGGGTTTAGATTTGGCTTTGGAGGAAAGGCCAGATGGGATGACAGACAAGCAGTGGATTTCATTGGAGAAGAAGACATGTTCAATGATCAGGGGCTGTCTGGCGGATTCAGTCCTCTATTCAGTGCTGGAGGAGAAGACCCCGAAGGGACTCTGGACGAAGTTGCACACCCTCTATATGGGGAAGAATATGTGCAACAAGTTGATGTTGAAGAAGCGCCTCTACAGCCTTCGGATGTCAGAAGGTGGAGATATGCTGGGTCACATCCAGATATTCGACCAGATGAGCAATGAACTTCTGAATGTTGGGGTCAAGATGGAGGAAGAAGATAAAGCACTTCTGCTTTTATGTTCAATGCCCACGTCTTATGACTCATTGGTCACAACACTGCTCTATGGGAAGGAGACATTAATTTATGAAGATATTGTCTCGGTGCTTCGGACGAATGAGCAGAGGGAGAAGATGACCAAGGAAGCTGTTCCCCAGGAGGGTCTATCAGTTGGGGAAAGGACAGGCAGAGGTAGGGGCAGGGACAGAAGTAAGTCTGGAGGACGATCAAAGTCCAGGAAAGGCAAGAGAGAGCTGAAGTGCTATAAGTGTGGAGAGGTAGGACATTTAAGAAGAATTGTCCTAAGTGGAAAAATCAGAAGGGAGAAAAAGGAGGATCTGAGTCAGTGAGTACAGTTGCAGATCAGGAGGTGAAGGATGATCTCTTGGTTGTATCAGATGATCACAGGCACAGCACAGAGATGTGGACCTTGGATTCAGCCTGTTCTCATCATTACACTCCCAACCGGTCGTGGTTCAGTACTTACACAGAGGTTGAGGAGGGAAATGTGACTCTTGGAGATAATCACCCTTGCAAGGTGGCAGGTATTGGCACAGTGAGGGTGAGGATGTTTGATGGTATAGTGCGCACTCTTACCAGTGTGAAGCATGTCCAGAACTCAAGAAGAATCTGGTATCACTGGGGTACTTGGAGCGGACTGGATACAGCTTCAGCAGTCGTGCCAGGAGTGGAGTTCTGAACATCTCCAATAGAGCCATGGTGGTGATGAGAGGGAGGAGGCTAGAAAATAATCTATACAAGATGGAGGGCTCTGTGATGACTGTGAAATCTGAGGTGGCAGCTGTGGAGCAAGATCCCCGGGATGTGTACAGGATGTGGCATTACCGCCTGGGCCACATGGGAGACAAGGGGATGAAAGAACTGAGCAAGAGAGGTCTGCTTCCAGACTTGAGTAGCGAAGATATGGAGATCTATGAGCCTTGTCAGATGGGAAAGCAGAGGAGAGTACAGTTCTCAGTCAGCACAACTAGGAGTGCTGAACCCCTGGAGTTAGTACACACAGATGTCTGGGGACCAGCCCCAGTTTCTGCAAGGAATGGGGCCAGATACTTTATGACCCTGATAGATGATTTCTCAAGGAAGCTGTGGATCTACTTTATGAAGGAGAAATCAGAGGTCTTCACCAAGTTCAAAATCTGGAAGGCTGAGGTGGAGAAGGAGCAGGGTAAAAGTGTGAAGTGTCTGAGGTCTGATAATGGCGGGGAATACACCAGCAGGGAGTTCCAGATTTTTTGTGAGGAGTGGGGCATCAGAAGGCACTTCTCGGTGATGGAAACTCCTCAACAGAATGGGGTGGCTGAAAGGATGAACAGAACATTATTGGAAAAGGCAAGATGCTTAAGGCTGCAGGCAGGGCTTTCAAAGATGTTCTGGGTTGACGCAGTAGATGCAGCTAGCTACTTGGTCAATCGGTCACCGCACACCAGGTTAGATGGAGACATTCCAGAGGAGATATGGTCTGGAAGGAAGATAAGCCTAAACCATCTAAGGGTGTTTGGATGCACAGCATATGTGCATGTTGGAGCTGGGGAGCGGAGTAAGTTGGATGCCAGGTCTAAGAAGATGGTGTTCCTAGGCTACCCGCGAGGAGTCAAGGGGTATCGGCTATGGGACCCCTTGGAGAAGAAGGTTGTCATCAGCAGAGATGTAACCTTTGATGAGAGCTCAATCCTCTAGAACAGAAGTGGCATGGATGCACAGCAGGGACTACAGGAGGTAGAACACGGTAACACTAGTCAGACAACCTCCTATACAGTTGTGCCATTTGCTAGTGGACCAGGAGGATTTGAGATTCAGGTGGAGAGGACTGACAGAGGGGGTAGAAGCCAGGGAGTTTAGCAGGATGCAGCTGAACAGGGGACTGATACTGGGATCGCACAGCAAAGGCCCAGGAGGAACGTGCGACCACCAGTTCGATACGGCTTTGAGGATTCGTTGTCATATGCCCTGGTGACAGCGAATGGAGACCCTTTCACCTATGAGGAGGCTATGGAAAGTCAGGATAGAGATAGGTGGATCCATGCTATGGCAGAGGAAATGCAGTCTCTTCACAGCAATAATACGTGGCAGGTGGTCCAGCTGCCACAAGGAAAGAAACCCATTGGTTGTAAATGGGTTTATCAGCGCAAGGAAGGAGCTTCAGAACAAGAGGGTATCAGGTATAAGGCAAGACTAGTGGCCAAAGGATACTCTCAGAAAGAAGGCATCGATTATGGTGAGATATTTTCTCCAGTTGTCAGGCACACTTCCATCAGACTATTATTGAGTATTGTAGCAGCTCAGGACTTGGAGCTGGAGCAGATGGATGTGAAGACAGCATTCCTCCATGGTCATTTGGAGGAGAGCATCTACATGGAGCAGCCACCAGGGTTTAGAGAACCAAGATCAGATGGGAAAGTCTGTTTGCTGAAGAAATCTCTGTATGGCTGAAGCAGTCGCCGAGGCAGTGGTACAAGAGATTTGACACTTATGTTAGGAGCATTGGACTTTTCAGGTGTGAGTATGATTCTTGTGTGTATGTTAAATCTCTGGATGATGGGTCTAGGATGTACTTACTCTTGTATGTAGATGACATGCTGATAGCATGCAAGAGTAAGAAGGTTGTACAGGAACTGAAGATAGCTTTGTCTCGGGAGTTTGAGATGAAGGATCTGGGGCCAGCCAGGAAGATCCTAGGGATGGAAATCATCAGAGATAGATCCAAAGGTGTGCTGCATCTGAGTCAGGGTGGTTACATTAAAAAGATTCTGGAGCGATATGGGATGAAGGATGCCAAACCGACAGCACTACCTTTGGTAGCACATTTTTCCTTATCGAAGACCATGTCACCACAGACTGAGGTGGAGGCTCAGGAGATGGAGAAGGTAACATATGCTTCTGGTGTTGGGAGCCTTATGTATGCCATGGTATGTTGTAGGCCAGACATAGCCCATGCAGTGAGCCAGGTGAGCAGGTTCATGGCGCAGCCTGGTAGGGAGCACTGGCGAGCACTGAAGGGAATCTTCAGGTACTTGGTAGGTACAGTTGGGGTTGGTATTTGCTATGGACAGCAAGAAGATGCTGAGAGATCCAACTTATCCAAGGAGGCTCGTGGGCAGTTATATGGGTATGTGGATGCAGACTTTGGTGGAGATGTGGACACTAGGAGATCCACAACAGGCTTTGTGTTCAGCTTGTTTGGTGGTCCAGTATCGTGGAGATCATGTCTGCAGCCCATCACAGCCTTATCTACCACGGAGGCAGAATACATAGGTATCACAGAGGCAGCAAAGGAAGCTCTTTGGCTGAAGGGCTTGATGCTGGAGATGGGACTTGATCAGAAGGTTGTCCAGGTGCATAGTGACAGCCAGAGTGCTCTGATGCTTGCGCAGAATGCAGTCTATCATGCCAGGACGAAGCACATTGACCTCAGATACCACAGGATCAGAGAGCTGGTGGAAGATGGTGAGGTGGAGCTGGTGAAGGTACACACCAAAGAAAATCCAGCAGATGCACTGACTAAGGTTCTTCCACGGGACAGTTTTCAAAAGTGTATTTCGTTGTTAAAGCTGATGGACACAGTGGACGTGCTGAGGCCTTGAAAGCACCAAGGTGGAGATTGTTGGGCCTGGTGTGGTGCTATTAAGGCCCAGGTGGGCTAACTTGTATTGGGCTGGGTTTGAGTCCAAGGGTTGAGATTAAATCAAGTCACGGGTGTACACGGGCTTGGAGATTAGTTTAATCTCATTGGTTTAGTCCATGGGAGTTTTTTTTTGAGTCTGGGCCTGGCCCACTTCGTGGATGTATTTAAACTCTAGTCTCTAGGGTTGGATGGAATAGAGAACAGATTCTTTTCTCCCAAAAATTCCCTTCTCTCATCATAGGGCGGCAGCCCTTTCTTTCTCCTCCCCATCTTCCTCCTTTTCAAGAAGTAAACCTAACAGGATTAGAAATCCTTAGTTCTAGTTCTTGTTGAACGGGAATTCCATTGCTATTCATCAAGGTCTAAACCTAACAGGATTAGAAATCCTTAGTTCTAGTTCTTGTTCAACGGGGAATCCCATTGCTTTCATCAAGGTCTAAACCCTAACACCGATGTCATAATTTGTAAATCTCTACATAAACTAAAATGTTTCTAATGTAATAGTGGAAGTCTGTTGGTCAAGTGGGTAGTTTCACAAACCAGTCAAAATAATTTGAATGTCTTGTTGATTTTTGTAATTGATACAGCCATTGTAATTGTACTTAAAAACTGGACCATTTGGTGGGCAACATGTAAAATATTTTCATAATTATTGTAGTTTCTTAATTCAATTTGTATTCTTGAAATATGAAACATTTCTTAAATGCTTTGTTTCATAAAAATTGTAAACTGTGTTGGATATTTATGAATCTCCATACATACTTTATAACCTTGTGTACTGGAATCATGCACAACATCACCAAGTTTTTAAGCCTTTTGGTCTTCTTTCTATCTAGTAATTGGTAATCCAACAGCATATCACATAATTCTCAGGTTCTATGTGTGGTGGAAGTTTGTCTTTTGAAACTTTTCCTATTAATACTTGTGATCGGTTGTGCAATGGTTCTCTAGTCATTGGTTGTGATACATTGTTCAATATTTACTCTTTTCCTTTTGCCTTGGTATATTTTTTTTGGTGACACGTTTGTAATATAGGAAGCTAAGTTTGGATTTTATTATTTCACTTTCTATTAATAACTCTTACTTGTTGTAATTTATCATAAGCTTGCTACTATCTCTAAAGACTCATTTTTCAAGAAGATAGAAAGGAATAAATTGAATGAAAATTAAAGATTCAAATCTAAATAATAAAATTCAGATTAGGACTTTTTTTTTTAATAATAAGTCATAAGATATGCTACATCATTTTATGATAGAAGGATAAGCAAATCGATTAATACTGAGAATTCCATGTAAGATTTAAGATCACAGGGTTGATTTCATTACATTTTATTAATAAATGATGAATGCATGTATGATAGATATTGTGACAATGAAAAGACTGAATCATTTGTGTGGTTGCTTAAGATATTATCTTTTTTATTATTTACATGGCCCTGGAATGCTTCATTTTGAAATTGAATTGTATTTAGTTTAAATACATATGTCAATGTGTTATGTCATACATTAATTGTTTATGGTCTTGGTCTTGTCAAATGAATCATCAAATGTGAACCATATATCATATAATTTTGATTAAGATTGTATCATTCTTTTTATTTTTCTAGTTGACATATTTTTAATTATTATGTGCTCTTTCTTTATATAAGAATTGGGAAATTAAATTTTTCTTACTTTAATTTCACATCTTACTTTGCTAGTTTTCGGATGTTGATCTTTTATTAGGTTGAAGCAGAAGAACAGCCAGAAATTTCCGTGGCTTATGAAGTTTCTGCAGTGCCATATTTTGTGTTCTGTAAGGTCAGTATAATCTGGGCTATCACACATTCTTTTTTTCATTGTTACATTTTGCAGTCACGTTTGAGATGTCTATGAAATCAATCTCAAATCCATATGAGGTGAAGTGAAACAAGAAAGTTGTAATAGATAAGTCTGTAATGCATGACTCAGAATTGGCAACTTGTATCATTATAAATTTAGTTACTTGATCTCTGAAGATGGGTGCTTTTCTAAACCCTTAAGTTATGTCAAAAGGGTTAAAGTTATACTTCTATTTACCAATACTTAAAACTTTTATCTTGCAACAAAATTGATGAAAATTTATGTTACTGTGACTTTGTAAATACAATGACACGTGGATGGGTAACTGTTAGATTTTCACTTATGAATTTAAATACTCTATTTCTGTTCCATTTTGTATTCTATATTGATATTTCATTCATTTAAGAATAAAATCACTAGGAGGAACATTGCACAAATGGGCCTTTTGACATTTATTATCCAGATCTATGAGTTACTGTTTCTGGCCAACAATTGGTTGCTTCTTAAGCAGCTGATTTTGGGCTACACACTGGATCAAAAATGAAAAGATACTCTGGAATTAACTTATGGCTATTTTTTTTATAAAAAGAATCTGGTGGTTATTCACTAACACTTGGGTCTGAATCCAAGACCTCTCACTTGGAGAGATGGGTGCAGAACAGCTGAGCTACCAGCAGTTAGCATGGCCATGTTTTTCATATTTTTGATATTTTTCTTGAATTGCTTTGCTCATTTTGCAACACTTTTATCCTGATTGGTGAAGATATTCTTTAAAAAAAGTTCTGATAAATTGGCTCAGTGAAAATTCGAAAGATACTTCAGTTGTACGGTGTTATTTTTAGTATATTGTGCTCTTATCTTCTAACATCTTTTACTGTTGTATATTATGATGCTAGGTGTTTTATTTCCAAACCTTTTGGGTTGGCTTTTACTATTAGGCATGCTTAATTGATAACTAACATTTTGCATCTATGATGCATGACTGATTTTCTAAATTACTATGAATATTACAGTGGTTTAGTATTGTAGAAAGAACCCATAGAGATCTCAATAAACCCCTTATACTCCTAGCAGTGAATGAGAGTGCCCCAAGGAGAATCCAAGAAGTCCCACCAAAATCTCACACGAGTTGCATGGAGTTTGTAGACATTATAAGACCTAGTAAACTGCAGTCATTGTTCTTACCGTACAACACTTGTTTAATGCGTTGGGCCCATTGGCATTCTACTCTCTCTCTCTCTCTCTCTCTCTCTCCCCCCACCTCCCCACACCCCTCTTCCCTCCATGGGGAGATGTGGCATGGTGGGGTGGAGTTGATGAGTCTCAAAGACTTCCAATGAAAGAGGTCATCAAATTTTGGGTCATTAGGATTATGAATTATAAAATTGACTCATAACAAGCGATTTTCTCTTTATAAGTAAGAAAAAAGGTGGAAGGATTGGTTTTGTCTAATGATTTGGCAGCGCGAATAGGGAGTACTTACATCTGCATGTTTAAAATTATGATTTATGACCTCCATCTCTAGTGTTCATAGTGGATCCTCACTCCAACTAGCTTGGCTTTTGTATTACTTAGGGTTTCTTTTGTATTAGGCTTTCTCCACGGTGAGGGAAATTGGAAAGGATAGTAACAGATGGAAAGACCCTGAAAATTGAAAGGGTGGTTTTATCCCTACCTTTTCCTTTATAACAGTTTTAAGTTGGGAAATCCTTCTCTAGTATTACAAGTCATCATGGCCTAGGCCTTGTTACTTCAGATAAAGGCCCAACAAAGCCTAATCTATAGCTTCATAAGCTTAGGAGGTTTTTGTGGCTAACCAGATTCTACGTGAACCACTTACTAGCCCTACCAACTGGGCTATTTGCAATAAGCTAGAACATGTATAAGCTTGAGTCTAGGAAAGTAGGCTGAGATATGGATATTGGTTCAAGGACTATTAAGTGTGTGATCTATTGACATTTAACTACAGACTTATGGCTTCTTATGTGATCCTTGCACCTAGATTTGAAGTGATATAGGAAGATGATACTATGTAACAAACTTCATAAGGATCAGAACTATGTGAGACATGCCACTTCATGTGATGCTACAAATATTCGAGTTTTTGTCTTCCATTATAATGATTAATTTGAGTTTTTAAGGTAGATTATAGTCTTGATTAGATATCAAATGGACTCTTCTCTAAGGGACACTTCATAGAAAATAAATGTATATTTTTATTATATGCAGAATAAATTTATCAAATTCCTTTTAATTAATTACCATTGTTGGATTTAACTTGTTTGATCAATTTTAATTATCTGAATAAGGTATTCTGTGTTGGTCCGTGCTAACCAGGAAGTGCCATGCTAGGGGGCTAGTGTTGGCACAGGACAAACATTTGTGCTGTCGTCCTGTGGTTGCTCATATGGACTCATGCCTAAACAAGCCAAAATGTATTTTCTTTCCTTGTCTTTGTGAAGCACATATCATGCTGGCCATTGGATGGAATGCCCCAAGCTAGCAGCTTTAAATTTTGACCCAACTATTTGCTCTCCTTCAGGCAATCATTTTTCTTGTTGGGCATCTCATTTGTTCTCAATAATAATTGCGTGCACATTGCACCAATAGATTACTGAGTGGTAAACTTGTTACTCAGACTATAGTAACCTGATCATGAAAGTGAGTTTCAATATTGTACAATGGATCTCTCAGGTATGTGATGTTCTAAGATTAAGACAATAAGGAAAACTATCTACCTTAACAGTGTTATTTCAAGCATACATATTTGTGTTAGCTAACTAATGTGGACTGATTTCAAGAATGCATATCTTGTTTCACTTCATTCATGTTTAGTATTACCAGTGTCTAGCATTGTTCTATTTTGATCTGCTCCGTAAGGTTGAGAAATAAAGGTTCTGTTTATTAGTTCTCAATTTAAGGGAAGTTTATATGCCAAAGCCCAATCGAAGTGAACATCATGGGAAAATCATTAAGTTCAGAATAATGTGGCACCATCATTAATTTCAGAATAACTTTAAGTTGCTTTCTTAGGTAGCTTTCATGAGTGGTTTTGGCAATTGACAGGCAATCCCCTTTTTGATAGATTCTCTCATGCTATACCTCTCCAAAATATTTTTTTGAAGTGATGAGCAGCTTGTATATCAATCAGATAGTCTACTTGCAAGCTTCTTCATGTGAAGTGACTATTGTATTCATGATGAGGTTTCACAATGACACCCTACATGGACTCAAATGGAGTTAGAAGAATGCTAGACCTACTAATAGATGTAGGTATCCACTTGCATGCATAGTAGGCAATAGGCTAAGCTTAACTAGATACAAAGAAACCCCTTAATCTCATTGTCCTCCACCTTATCACATTGTTTGCCTTAACCTCCCTTTGAGCCAATGTGATCATGCTTCACTCCACACACTTGATCGGCAGTTGGTGTCAAAAACCATGAGGTGTTTCAGTGCTTTGTTTGGTCCTTCATCACTATTGCCCTGGCTTTTATATCAAGCAATAGAGAAAAGTCTTTATTTAGATCCTTTTGTCCTTGAGATTAATATTTCCACTAGGTCATGACTCCACTTGGAGAGCTCTACAAACTTGTTTGGCTGAGATGTTTGGATGATAGATGAGCTAAATGCTGGGTGTTTTAGGTAAAGCAAGGTCTTCCATCTAGTGGGTGGTGAGAAGGTGGCACCAGGGAGAGGGTTGCTAAAGGCCACGGAGAAGATGGACAAACATGGTGCAATTATTATTTTCTTTTTTTAAGAAGATAAAGGATGGGAAACCTTGTCTGTTATATGATTCGTTGTGCAAGTTTTGCCTATTGATCTTAGACTATCAGGATCCCAAGGCCACAATCAAAGCAAGATGTTCGAATACAATATGGATCCAAAACTAACCTTAGGCAAACCAAGAGGTTAAAATAGAGCATCTTTGCTAAGCACCAACGATCGGGCATATCTTTGCCAAGCATCTTGTCCTTTTCTCCAAAAGGGTGAGTGAATCCCCTATTTTCTTTATTCTTGGGTGAGAGTCCCTAACTCAACTTATCTAAGCCTTTTCCCAACTACGTAGGGTCGGCTACATGAATCTGCTTCATTCACTCTGCTCTATTCAGGACCAAGTCGACATTCAAATTATAAATAGCTATATCTTTTTTAATTATTTTTTTTCATGTTAGTTTAGGTCTACCTCTATCTCTATCCTTACCATGGATTGTTAAAAGATCACTCTTTCTAATTGGAGCATCTAAAGGTCTACGTTGTATATGGTCAAACCACCGTAATTGATTTTCTCATTTTATCTTCAACTGGGGCTACTCCTATCATTTCTCTTATATATTATTTCTAATTCTATCTTTTAAAGTTTTACCACATATTCATCTTAACATACGCATTTTTGTTATACTTAATTTTTTTACATATTTCAATATTGCCCAACACTCTGTTCCATATAGCATAGCTGGCCTAATAGCGGTTTTATAGAATTTTTCTTTTAATTTTAATGGGATGCGCCGATCATATAATACTTTCGAAGCACTCCTTCACTTAATCCATCCTGCTTTAACTCTATGATTCACATTTTCACCTATTTCACCTTCTTGCTGGATAATTGATCCTAAATACCTAAAATTTTTACTTCTTAATATCTGTTGGCTTGCAATCTCTACTGCTTTTTTATTTGTATTTCTACTCCTACTAAATTTTATTTCATGTATTCAATTTTACTTCTACTAATCTTAAAACCTTTAGATTTTAAAGCCTCTGTCTAAATCTCTAGCTTAGCATTTACTCTAGATTTAGTTTCATCAATTAACACTATATCATCTGCAAATAGCATACACCAGGGGATATCATTTTGAATATGTTTGGTTAATTTATCCATAACTAATACAAAAATATACGAACTTAAAGCAGATCCTTATAAATCTACAGTAATTGAAAACTCACTAGTTTCTCCTATTGTTGTTTTAACAATAGTTATTGTTCTATTATACATATCTTTTATCAATTCTATATACCTTTTGGTAACTCTTTTTTTCTCTAAAATTTACCATATTATTTCTCTAGGTACTCTATCACATGCTTTCTTTAAATCAATAAAGATCATCTGAAGGTCTTTTTTTTCTATCTCTTTATCAATCTTCTTAATAAATAAATAGCTACCATGATCGATCTTTCAGGCATAAATCCAAATTGATTATTTGATACCAAAGTTTCATCTCTTATTTGATCTTCTATTACTTTCTTCCATAATTTCATTGTATGACTCATTAGCTTAATTCCGCTATAATTTGCATAGTTTTGAATATCTTCTTTATTTTTGTATGCATATTAATATACTTTTTCTTCAATCATCCGGCATTCTTTAGTTGCTACAATCCTGTTAAATAAATTGGTTAACCACATGACTCCAATTTCTTGTAAGCCTTTCCAAACCTCAATAGGGATCGCATTTGATCCTAATGCCTTTGCATTTTTCATTTTACTTAAAGCCTTTTTAACCTCAAGCATGTTAAATTGATGAAAAAATTTATATTCATTTGTTACTTCTAAGTTATCATATTCTTCTACCCTTAAATTTACTAAATTATTTTTATTTGATAATTTTTTAAAAAACTTTTTCATCATTCTTTTATCTCTTCTTCTTTTACTAAGACTCTTTCATCTTCATCCTTAATACATTTAATATAGTCAAGATGTTTTGTTTTGTTTTCTCTTAGTTTTGTTAGTTTATATAATGTCTTTTCTCCTTTCGTATCTAGTCTATTATATAAATCATCATAAGCTTTAAGTTTGGCATTACTTACCGCTTTTTTAGCTTCTTTCTTTGCATCCCTATACTTTCTAAGACTTTCTTCATTCATAGCCTATTGCCAAATTTTATAGTTTGTCCTTTTAAACTTGATGGCAGCTTGAACTTTCTCATTTCACCATAAAGTTTCTTTACTACTAGTCCTACTCCTTTTGATTCTCTTAGAACTTCTTTTGTTATGTTTTTTATGCATTTAGTTATTTTTTTCATATTAAATTGGGATCACTATTTATATTTATAGCCATTTCTCTTACTAACTTTTTTTAAAATAATTCTAGTTTCTCTTCTTTCAAATTTTAATATTTAATTTTTGGATTAATAGTTTTACGTTTCACTCTAAATTTTATTTTTATCCATATGTCTGCCACCATTATCCTATGTTGTGAAGTTAAACTTTCTTCTGTAATAACTTTACAGTTTTTGCATATTATTTTATCTATCTTTTTAGTTAAAAAAATCTATTTAACTTTTATTAGATCCACTTTTAAATGTTATTAAATGTTCACTTCTCTTTTTGAAACAAGTGTTTGCTATTATTAGATCATATGCCACTGCAAAATTAAATAAGCTCACGCCGGCTTCATTTCTATCTTCAAATCCATATCCTCCATGTACCGTTTCATATTCATCCCTCTGTTTACCTACATGTCTATTAAAATCTTCTCTCAAATATATCTTTTCTCCTTGTGATATTTCTTGCATTACTTCATCTATGTCTTCCCAAATTGTGCCTTAGTTTGTTGGTCTAATCCTACTTGTGGTGCATATGCTCTAATTATGATAATTATATTATTCTCAATTATAAGTTTTAGTGATATAATCCGATCTTCTTTCCCAGTTACCTTAACAACATATTTCTTAAAATTCTTGTCTATAATTATTCCTACTCATTTATATTTTTATGTTTTTCAATGTAATATAATTTATATCTTGTATTCTCTATTTCTCTAAATCTTTCACCTGCCCATTTAGTCTCTTATAAGCATTTTATATTTACTTTTCTCCTAATCATAGTGTCCACTATCTCTATAGCTTTACCTGTTAGTGTTCCTATGTTTCAAGTTGCTATTCTAAGTTGACTATCATGGACTAACTTCTTTACCCGCACTCGTCCTTAGTGTAGGAACCTTTGCTCACTTATCATCGCACCTGGGCACTGGTGCAACGCTTCTTGCTCATTTTTTGAAACATCTTGAGACAAATGTAACTCGTCTCTTAATGAGGATTTAGTAGATTCATATTTTAAGGAATCTGATGGAGTTTTACGCTGGCTATCAGCTACCTAATGCAACCCTCCTCCTTTACCCGAGCTTGGGATTGGCCTTGGCAAAGTTAAAAGTTAATTTTCCTTCATTCCAAATGGTCCACTAATGGTCCAATTTAAGTTCTTGTAAACCTTATTGTAATGAGTCCTCATCGGCAATAAAAGTTAAATTTCCTTCATTCCAAAACTTTCTTGTACACTAGCAACAATATAATATACTATGATATGATATACTATCTGTAAAAATGACAGTTTCGAAATCAGTAGATATTCTGTAGATTCTCTCTACCAATTTTTATGACAAAAATACCTCTCTTATTTATAAAAAAAATGCTAGTTATCATCTTACATTCTTATGTGTTAACTTCCTTAATCCACTCTCTCCTTTCCCAATTAGTTTGGATCCTTTCATTAGTCCTCCAAACAGATTAACTTTATCTTTTGCAATAAGATTAGATTCTTTAATTCAACTCCTAAACAAATTGGACTCTGTCTCTTACTCTCTCTTCCCTTCTCTTAGAGGTGCATTGTAGGTGTGTGATTGCTAGTGTAATAATATACATTACAATGTTGATATATTCTGTATGTTATATTGTACACTATTGTTTTTATTGCATATGATATAATGTTATAGTATATTATATTGTGCAATATATTATTAATATAGGACATAATGTATAGCCATATTATAATAATATAATACAAGCATAGTTCAAATAATGTTGCTATGATATATTATTGTATATGTTATCCATATAATAATATATGTTATGTTATTTTTTGACAACATTAGATGCTATAGTGATCCTATAAAATATTACTATGGTTAAATATAGTGTATATCTAAAATTAAGAGTGAGGAGTAAATTCTTGTTTTACAAAAATCAAGTGAGGCTTAAATCTGGTCGAAACTCAATATGACCAGACACCACCCCCTCGCACCCCGTGCCACATATAAAATGATTCCCATAATTTTTGGTCCAAACTTGATTGCCAGGGATTCCAATCCATGGCAATG
Source organism: Calamus simplicifolius (assembly GCA_900491605.1). Lineage (NCBI taxonomy): Eukaryota > Viridiplantae > Streptophyta > Magnoliopsida > Arecales > Arecaceae > Calamus > Calamus simplicifolius. The sequence continues at coordinate 283,447 of UESW01003935.1, read as the reverse complement.
TATTTGTGAATTTCTAATTATCCCCAAGCTTGACAGGATTAGACAAAAAAGGGGGAATGTCTAATGGGAGCAAGAGAACCTTCTCCTTTAAGCCCAAACAAAATCTATGACATATTTTAAAGCTATAAAGGAACTCAAGCTGTCCTTTTTGTTCCAATCTGTGCTTCTGGTATCAAAAGCATGCCTAGCATGATCTGATACAGACTGGATGGATGACAGACACTAGGTGGTGTCCAACTGTCCATGACCCACTGACATGGTATGTTCTGTAAAGCATGCCCTTTTAAAGACTAGCACTCAAATCCATGGCAGAGAGGGATGATGGAGATGGCGATTGAAGAGATATTGCTATCGTAAATTTGAAATTATACATGAGATTGGTGTCATTTTTGTGCACAAATTGGGACTATATGGCATGGAAACCAATTCACAAAGCTTGGTGTGCTGCTTTAGGATAAATTTGCAATAGAAACAGAAGCATTTGCTTTTATAAAGTTTGAAATATGAGTTTAACTTACAAGCAAGATTTCAAGTGCTAAGCAGTGTTGGTGCCTGCTGACTGTTTGATGTCATGCCATTTGATTACCAGAACTTGATACGACACAGTGCTTATTCATTTTTTTTAATTATTTTTACTTTTTTGGCATGGGGTAGCATGGGTATTATAGGATGTCCACTGGAATTAGTACCTAACTACTTTCTAGCCAGTCATGTAAAAACTAGGAAGTATGGATACTTCAAATCTCCATGTTGGATATGTATTAGATTACAATGTTTGTCAGATGCTTTTAGGATTGATGTCTGATACTTCTATCAAGCATTCTGTTTCTTCAAATTAAATAAAAAGCTTGAGATATTTCCTGAATACACTCAAGGTACTCCTAGGACACCTCCAAGAATGACACAGAAGGTGGTTTCCTTTCTTTTATCATTAATGTGGGCCTTTGAATGATGAATGGTTGATTTTGGAGTTTTGTGATGTTGATACTAAAGTAGGGAATATGGGCTGAGGTATGTGGATTTGAATGATGACTGGATGGTAAGTTTGTGGAAGTTGATGTTAATGTGCAATGAATGGACTGCTATTTCGATAGCCTGTTATGCTGTATGAATGCTTTGTTTCTGCATCCTAACCATTTTGTATCCAATTTTTCAAGATTTGTCATACCAGCATATTTGTTTCATAATTCCATGTCCGGTATCTGTATCCATGCTTCCCAGTGTAATAGTTAGAAGTGATTTACCAACATCATCAAATCAGTGAAAGGAAAAGATATGTTTGGATCCATGCTTGTAATATTATTGTGGTTTGTGAATCTTGCTTTTTGTCTTTATGTAGATGCTTTGCTGTTGGCCTTGTCCTTTGAAATGTTAATCACCAAATGAGATGGACTTTGATTGCATGGTGTTATTTTAGCTAGAAGTTTCGATATTTGTCATCATATTCTGTGTGACTCTTCAAAGATTCAGAGGTTATTCTAATTTCACCTTTCCTTTTTTTTATTGCACCTTTATTTGTTTCCGGTATCACAAATATATAACCAGTCATGGGTTTACTGTACACATGAACTCTTTTTCCTCCAAAAATTCAAATATTATTAAATTGATTTAGATTTAAGGAACTAGTTCATAAAACAAAAGAATAGAAATTTGAAAGTAATTTGAAAAGTGATGTTATGATGATTGCGGCAAAACAATTGAAGAACAATATTAAAAAGCTGGAGGAAAACTTAAAATACATTTCTTTTTTGCAGCATAATGGTTGTTCCTATTCTCTTGGGGCATTTGTTGATATTCAAAAAAATTGGATTTGTTGCTCAATTAAATTTTATGCTGATACATTTGCTCTCATGGAACATATTTGCTACAAGTTCATGATTTTATTCAGTTCTAACCAGAATCATCTGGAATTCCAATAATTTCCTGCTTTCCATTTGATTGCTAAGATGATTTGATTGATGCTCATGACATGAGCGCTTATAATTGTTGTCCTTGAGAAGAAAATAATGATGTTTTCTTTTCCTGTCATTAGGATGGTAAAACTGTTGATACACTGGAGGGTGCAAATCCATCCAGTCTGGCCAACAAAGTTGCAAAAGTTGCTGGACCTGCTAATCTTGCAGAATCTGCTGCACCGGCCAGTCTTGGAGTGGCTGCTGGACCTACAGTTCTTGAAACAGTCAAAGAGCTGGCAAAAGGGAATGGCTCTGCACATGGGGAAAGCCCAAGCTCTGACCTCAATGATAAATTGAAGCTACGTCTACAACAGCTTGTGAATTCTCATCCTGTTTTCCTGTTCATGAAAGGAAGTCCCGAGGAACCTAAGTGCGGGTTTAGCCGGAAGGTTGTTGAAGTTTTAAAAGAGGAAGGAGTTGAATTTGGAACTTTTGATATACTCACAGATAATGAAGTGCGTGACGGGATGAAGAAGTTTTCAAACTGGCCAACCTACCCTCAGCTTTTTTGCAAGGGTGAGCTTCTTGGCGGCTGTGATATTGCAATAGCCATGCATGAAAGTGGTGAACTAAAGGAGGTTTTCAGAGATCATGGAATTCCTTTTGTTTCCAGTGAAACTAAAGTTGGAGAATCGGCAGGAGGTGTTTCTGACCCCACAGGCCTGAGTGCTGCATTGACGTCTCGTATTGAAAGCCTTCTTAGTTCGAGCCCTGTCATGGTGTTTATGAAGGGGAGACCTGAGGAGCCAAAGTGTGGGTTTAGTCGAAAGGTGGCTGAAATTCTCCAGCAGGAGAAGGTTGCTTTTGAGAGCTTTGACGTTCTTTCTGATGATGAAATCAGGCAGGGACTCAAAGTTTACTCCAACTGGTCTAGTTATCCACAACTATATATAAAAGGTGAGCTGATTGGAGGATCAGATATTGTATTGGAGATGCAGAAGAGTGGAGAGCTGAAGAAAGTTCTAGCTGAAAAAGGGATTGTTCCAAAGAAAATCTTGAGGACAGGGTGAAAAATCTCATATCCTCATCAGAAGTAATGCTTTTCATGAAGGGCACGCCAGATGCCCCCCGCTGTGGTTACAGCTCAAAGGTTGTGAATGCTCTTAGAAAGGAGGACATTAGCTTTGGTTCTTTGACATTCTGAGTGATGAAGAAGTAAGGCAGGGATTGAAGACATTTGCTAACTGGCCAACCTTCCCTCAACTCTACTACAAAGGTGAGCTGGTTGGGGGTTGTGACATTGTATTGGAAATGCAGAATAATGGGGAGCTCAAATCTGCTCTGTCTGAGTAGGAGGGATCTTGGTCATCAAAAGACTAAACTATTGTCAAGATTTATCTTTTATCTTTCAGTGTTTGAAATCTTGAAATAGTTGACAAGGTGATGTATGTGCTGTTCAACAGCATGCATCTCTAACCCTTGTCACATATGCTGCTTTATCAGCGCTTCCTGAGTTCCATAGACAGTATGCCGTGGACATATCCTGTTTTTCCTTTCAGTGGGTATTAGTCATTAAATTATTAGACATCACCATTTGATTCCAGTTTACTGTTCATGTTTGCCTGTTTGCATAATTTAGTTTAGTAATTAGTATTTAATGTATTGAACTTAATTCACATTATTTTGTGTGCATGAAAGAGAATTATCTGCATGAAATTGGTAATCAACAAGAAACTAGACAGAAAAAGCTTATATAAGTGGTGAGTGCTTAGTTGATTTGGAAAACGTTTGACTTGTCATATATTTTTACAAAGAGTGTGTTGACAATGGTTTTCCATGGTTAAAAACTACTTTTTCGCTTTCAAATTGGTGAAAATTTATTCACCATGCTTGGGAAACTACTTTTTTCATCATTATCAGACATATTGAGATAGGCACTTTAGCAATTCTCTCTCGAGATCCTTGTATTGTTTGATCTGTGACAGAAGCTCTGCATTCTTTTGCCGTAGGACCTTGTTTTCTTCAAGTAGATCATTCTCTATAGGTGGTGGGCATTTTTCAGAGGCTTTGAGAAAACTAGGGAAGATGCTTGGTTCACATTTTCTTCTAGTAATCTCTGCTAGCAAATGCCTTCTGTCCTTCTGAAACTTCTCGTGCCGGAATTCCCAGCGATCAGAAGCAGACTTTTTGAATCCCTGAAATAGTTTTGATCAAAATATAGTCCACAGATAATGCTAGTTTATTTTTTAATCATCACAACATACAGATTCAAAACTCACCAATCTCAATGCACAAATTATGAATCAATATATATATTTTTCAGCATTGCAACATACTGATATTGTTGATAGCCCAGTCACATGTGATATCTCATTTTATATTGATTACAGCTATTGAACATTTTATTTATGGGCCATTCGATTCTTCGTCATCCAAATGAGTGAAATATTAGAGGATGAGGAAGGGTAATGACTTGAACAGCCAACTTACGCCCAAGTGTGGTAATGATAAGGAGATATAAGAGGCTGCTGGTGACCTCTGTGTTAAAGGCTTGTATCGTCTTCAATTTTTGAAGATTGAAGGTCCATAAATATCTTCTTTAGCGTATTTATCAATTAATTTAATAGGAGAAGCTTTCCTATATTCCAACTCTTATTTTGTAACCAAACTTCTTGAATAGTTAATCTATTCTGTGGTTCCAATATGGTCCAACTCAGAACATGAATGGTAATTTTTTTTTTTAAAAAAAATGCATCATAGTCAAGCTTTTATTCGCATTAACAGCACATGCCTGACACTTTGTGAGAGAGTATTTTTTCAGAGCCAGATATTTTTTTAACTGGGCTTAAAGGAGAGAAATTTTAGCCGGCCAATTTACAGGAGACTGAGGTTCATTGCATGTGCTTAATACTAGTGATTTGTTAATGTAGGGATTGACAGAAGCATAGTAGTCAAGGAAGCTATGAACAACAAATATGAACAGCAAATAGTTGTCAGCATACTATTATGAACCTTTTAATATTTCATGGTTTTGTAGAAGTCTCCATCAACCCTCATGTGAGCGACTACGCTCTCAGATGTGTTATAGTGACAGAAATAAAATAGGTTTGGCTTATATGTGCAATGATTGGAAGAGTCTACAACTAAAATGAATAGCCAATAAGAAAAATAGTAGGGGAAAACTATTAAGGATTAGGTGGAAGAACTTTTGAATGGAGATCCATTAGAAATAAGATCAATAACAGAACAAACTCTCTCAGGTATTTATATAACTTGAAAACTTGGAAGTGTCACAACCTAATATAATTCAAGGATTACCCCTCCATTAATATTCGAGTGTAAAAACTCTCCATGACACAAACTATAAAAAAAAAAAAAAAAGAACCATAGATTGTGGGCACGGTGAACAACTTCAGAAGAAACCCTAAGAGATTTCTCTCTCTCTCTCTCTCTCCCCAAGCTTTTAGGTTTTGCCCTCCAAAGATTTCTTCTAAAGCCAACCTACCTTTTGTCAAGAAAATCTTCTTTCCAAGTCTTTCTTATCTTGGGAAATAGCCTCTCTTTGGATCGATTTCTTCTTCAAGCTTGTTTCAATTGGGAATTACTTTCTCGCTAAGCCATTCTCCATTTGGAATGTTCTATAGAGGACATGTGGCGACATGGGATCATCTCTTATATATTTTGATGCTAATGTAACAAAAATAATAACAAGATATAATAATAATCCATTGAATAAATGGCCTGTTACTCAAAATTTTAACTTTTCGAAACTTGAGCTTTGGTACCATGTTAAGTAATTGATTAACCTCAAAAAATTAACTTGGTAAGGAAAGGGTCAACATTATATATATCAAGCTAATTAACAAGTTGGACTGTTTAATGACTTAGACCACACAATCCAGGTTTCAAATTTCAAGAAATGATATATCCACCTTCTCTCTATGAGAATTATATATGTAAGATGGCTTAGATTGTCATCAGTCAACTCCTTTGGACTTAATAAATCTTGCACACCGAGTTTCCCAATCAAAATTGGATATCATTTGTAGACATGCGAAGTCTGGAAATCTCCTAGGACGAAGAGATAATCCATAACAACCATAAATACAAAGCTCTGGTTCCTCTCTTTGTTCATGAAAGCAAACTCTAGAAGGATCCCTATCAGTCTTGGTCCCAATTAGGCTCTCCTTTTGGTCCAACTATATATATCAGAGTTCAGGGATGTGGAATGATTTGCTTAATGGTAATTCTCATGATCTCATGTTTATGGGTTTATGACCTTTAATGTTTATAAAATAGTAGATTTTGTTATCACAATTATTACATATTTACTCTCTCGCTTTCTCTCTCTCTCTAGAGATTAAAATCATCTAAGTTTACTTGCAAGCATTACATGTGCCAAGAAAAGAACCATCTCATAAGCTAATGCATTGTAACACCCCAAGTCTACCCGCTGGCGTATTAACCTGCTAGTGGCCTGAAACTTTTTCGCTTATAATGCATTAAGCTGCTACTGGGCTGAAACTTTTTCCCTTATAATGCCATGTTTTTGTCGTATGCCATAAGGTAATCAAAATCTATCTTAAATCAAAATATATCCTAAGTCATATTATTTGTAGTGCAAGGGTGGCTCAACATCGTGGCTAAATTTTATCATTATCTCAGATCATTGGTGGTGCAAAGGTGACTTTTACCTCATGATGGATAGCCTTTTTCTCCTATCCATCAACTTCTACGAACTCATATTGATTTTGATATCATTTGTAACATCTATCTAATCTGCTGATTCAATTAATTTGCCAGCATATTGAAACTATGTGATCCTAAAAACTTAAGTAAAAGTTAATTGATAATAGATTAATTTATGTACATTATAAACACTTTAAACCTTTTTTTTTTGATTCGATGCAGGACTATTTTTAGGGTATTAGGCCTATCTCATGGTCAAAAGTCTTAACACTGAGTATCATTTGAGGTAATTAATGAAGGAGAATTTTAATGGAAACACAGTAATATCACTCCAATTGATTTGCATCTTATAACTATGGGCTATTCTTGAAGGAAGAACATGAAGCCAGAGCGTGATCCAAGTCTTCTCATGATTAATCAACCATACGTCTTGCTACATGCTAATCAATATTTTATTTCCTTTCCTTCCATTTTTTTTATCTATATATGCATGCTTTAACTTCCACGCACCATCACACCCAGCAACATAGTTTGATCCCTTAATCTTCTTCTTGATGCCAGTACTATCAAAAAAAGGGGAAAAAATGGATAACCTCTTCAAATTTAAGTATAGCTATCATTTGTTTCAATGCCTTCTCTTTCATCTAAACCTCTAAATTAATCAAAAGAAACTGACCAAGGATGGCAACATCTAATAACTGAATCATATTGAAAAGAGAGAAACTCACGATCAGCTGCTGTCTCACTTACATAAGTATTAAGCTGGCGGATGAAGCTGGCAAAGTTGCAGTGCTTGAAGAACCTCGGCAGTACCAACTGCGAGAATTCCTGGGGCCGCCACACAACGAACCCAGTCCCCTCTTCGTTCCACGAGACGACGTGCGGCGCCGGCGATCCCTCGACGAGTTCGTATGTCTTCGAGAGGAACGGGGCAAGGGATCTCGCCCTCGGGCTGGGCGTGCGGCCCGGTCTCTCTAACCCTGATGTGGTCTCCCTGCTGACCTCCATGGGAGCTAAGTCAGAGATCGATCGGGCTAATTCCGAGCCGTATGAAGGCTGTTGTTGCGAAGAAGAAGAGGAGGAAGAGACGCCCACGTCGTCTGTTCATTGGAGGCGGTGGCGGCTTCTCTCTACTTGTCTTCCTTCTTTCTTCTACTGCTTTGCATGTCATTTTCCACGGTGCTAAGGAGATGCCAACGGAAGAAGATAGCTTTTGACTAACAAAAGAGGGAAATGTTGACTATGATGGATAAGTACGTAAGCTATGATGGAGAGATCGAGCTCCAAGCTGGGAATGTTGGGATGGGCAGGCGAAAAAGAGATGGGCTTCATTGACCTCCAGCCGCCTTCGGTAGACCGGACTGAAACCTTTGGCACCTTTGGACCATCCAATTAGCATTGGATACATGACTTTGTTGTTTCAAGTAAAAGATGAGTATATATATGTTTTGCAGAAATATAACAAAGGCTACACGTTTTACGGTTAGATGAAAAAAATAAAAAATAAAAAAAAATAAACTTAAAATCATAGTTGTCAGCATTGGACCGAATCGATCGGTTGGACTAATTGAACCAAGACTGGAGGCCAAGTCGGTCCGGTTCTAACATAAAACCGGATGTATAAGTGACTTGAAATAACTCGATCAACCCATCCTGTTCACTCGTGAACCGATCAACCTAACCCAAATCGAATGAGATCATGGATTTTATTATCATGTTAACCTTAATTTTTTTATTAAAAATTAATTTTTATTAATATAAATATATTTTTATATTAAAATAATGAGCGATGGTTCAACTAGTGACCTAACGATTGAACCAGTTACTCGGTGACCGGAGCCCTTGGCCGGGTCAATGTCTGGGCCAGATCTGACAATTATGCTTAAAACCTTTTAACTCCTGCAGACCATCCAATTAACACTCAACTCATATAATATCAAGTTCTTTTAATTTTTAGTTCCCTCAAATTGTGTTAAGTAACAAATAATTGTTTTTAGTGGAAAAAATAACAACGTTCAGAAAGATTAATTAGATGTTATATGATGGAATAAATGGAGAAATAGGCTTAATTGACGTTTGGCTTTCTTTAATGAACCGAACTTAATTAAAACTTTAGCTTCTACAGACCATGCAATTAACATCCAACTTATAATTTTTTAAACTATATTTAATAATAAAATAATCATTCTGCTACAATGGCAGGTTAATTATACTGTTGATCTACAGAAGCGAACTATATATTAAAATCTGGTCCGCTGAAAGGTTCCAAATTAATTAAGCCAAGTTGCCTGAAGAAATAATGGTTTCCAGTTGGACCCGGTTCTCTTTTAGCCTTTCTGATTGGCTTGGCACAATGGGCAACGATAGGATCGATCGACATGGAAGAAATTTAAACAGTGCTCGTAGGCCCCTAGATTTTGACCGTAAGTTGTTTTTTATTTGATCTCTTCTTGCAAAAGGGCACGTGCTTGATGCATGCCTCAGCAAATAGGAATGCATGCTTATGTTCTCCAAGGGTGTATGGTTTCAGGGATTGGGCGTGAAATTTGACTGATCATCACATGGTAGTCAAAAAGAGTTCCGGAAGCCAATCAAGAACAAATTTAAAAGATTTGAGTGGTATCCAGTTTTCCTCTTAAGAAATTTCTACCATCAGGACCTGTAGCTGATGTTTCTTTTTTCCTTTTAATTAGTGTGGACTTCTTTAAAGGAGCACGTATAGATGGAAAAGTCCATCTAAAATATCAAGATGAACATAATATAATATATGGTATTAGCTCTCATGGATCAGTGATGACAGATTATAATTTGTCATGCGCATCAAATTATATCTGACATATCATTCCATACAGATATCAAATCGAGATTTGGTATGGAAGATGAATAAAATTTCAATACATTGAATCTATTTATTTATATACTGAGTGTATCATCGATCACTGTACCAGTATTGCATTAGCACATGATCTAGAATCAAGAGAGCAAACGTCAACACCTAAATTGCCTCCTATTTTGCGATGGCTCATATTGTTAGAAAATATTTTTAATCTTTGCAAAAAAAAAATTTCCTAAAAATTGCTAAAATATTTAGTCTAAAAATTTAAATATATAAATAAATTAAAATTAAAAAAAGATATGAACCGTGCCTGGATCGAGGCGTAGACACGTCCTAAGAACTAGTTTCCGTTCCTTCGTCAGGTTATTAGTGATCTTTTTCTAAGGTACAATGATTCGGTCGATCCGAACCTTCTACCACGAGCACGATCACATGAAGGTGCAACCCAAGACTCATTCAAATACCCATATAAATAATAATAATAATAATAATAATAATAATATATATATATATATTTCTATTCAGGCCTCATTGATTCATCCCTCAATTCTAAATTTTTGAGCCTATTTATAGGCTTAACCTAGAAAAGCTCAACGGTTTAAAGGCCTGATAGCTATTAGCCCCAATTACATCAAAAATGGCTTGAATTATTTGGACCGTTTACATTCACGAACATTGTGAGCAAACGCTCATCCAACATTTGCCAACCGCTCGTGGTCCGAGAAACGCTCGCATAGTATTCATGGGTATAATGCTCGCGAACGCTTGCAAGCGTTGCTCCTCTTTATTATTATTATTTTTAATTTCAAACTTTTTCCAACACATTCCTGGCCTAAATATTCATCCTTTTGCTCATGTTATTTTTAGGAAAACCAAACAACCAAATTTCGTACTCCATTGGCAGTGGACGTTTCCTTCCCGATAGTGGTGGCAGCTCATGTCAGCTAGCTTAATTTTAGGATTAACTTTTTACTAGCTTTGGAAAACCAAAGCCTGCCATGCATGCAGCCAACTCGTAGGATTATTGTTGTGGACGACCTTGCGTCTCCATGCAACGCATTTGGACTGCATTTGGTTCGGGAACGGAGGAGAGAATTAATAAGGCTTGGAAGAAGCTTTTCTCCTACGTCAAAGATACTAGCTTGTTCCTTGACAAGCGTTTGAGGAGCTTGAAAAGCTTTATTCTTGAAACGAGGCCTCCTGCTTCTTCTCCTGTCAGCTCGTAGTTGTTCAAGAAATTTTAGGCATGAAGACAGGAATAACTCGTGGGATTACTATTCCTACTCTTCTACTTTACGTCCAAATCTAATGCACGCGTGCATTACTTTTCAGCGGGGTTCGGATTCTCGCATGGTTGCACTCAAAAGTTGCAGCCCATGTGCTCGAATATTTTATAGCGATGGCAATGGCGGAATCACTACTTTATTTCTGTTTTCTTGAAGGAAAAGAAGGCACAGCCACCTAATTTTATTCAGAGGGAAGGAAAAGAACAAGGAGAGGAAAAGAAGGAGGCTATAGTAAATTAAATTACAGCAGTCCCAGTGATTCGCGTGGGTCTCGTTTACGGACGAAGACCACTGCGTTCTTCCCTACGCCCCCCCATGGCGGCCGTCTCTCCTTGACGCGAGCAATCTGCTGGTTGGCTAAGCTGTTCTTTTTGTATGGTTGGTTCCACGTCAAGGCCGGATACTTTAATTCTCTGTTGGAGCTTTATCCGTCTCCTTCACGCAACCGATGGAAAGTGCTGGGGAATTTCTAAATACACCACAAAAACTACTCTCTACGCCCAGCACTTAAAAAAACAAAAGAAAACACCCAATTTACCCCTTTATGTAATAATCTTTATGCCCTTAAACAGTGTTTGAATATCAAAAAAATTATTAAAAAAAATAGAAATACAAATTTTTTAGAAATAGCTTCTTTTTTTATTATTCTATATTTTTGTTTGGTTTAAAATTTGGTATTCCACCTTACCAGTGTAATTAATGCAGTGTTATTCAAATGATGTTTGAATTAATGACATGAGAATAAGCCTATATTTCATTAGAAATAGATGAAGATTTTTTAGAAATTCAAAAGTATCCCTAACCAAATGATAAGAAAAAATGGATTATTTAATTTATTTATTAATATAATTACTTAAATGAATTATTTTTTATTAATTAATTTATTATGATCTATTAAAAGTTTGCATATATTAGTAACGGTTAGCAAGAGAAAAGAGAATTATACCATTATCATTTTGCGATAGATACTGTATGTACATATATTAGTAACGGTTAGTTAAACCTACATCTTTTTCTTTTTTATATTTAATATTATAAATTTTTTCGATAGAGGAGATAATAGTTAAATTTTTTAAAAGATTTGAATTCAACAATAATAGACAAGCAACTAGCGAGGTGAAAAGATTCTACGAATGCAACGATCCATATTTTTTACTTGTTTCAAAGTTTTTTTATTTTCAAATCGTTCTCCATTAGTCCTTCATTCCTGATATGCCGAACTGAGCCTTGTTGGAATATTAAACTAGTTTTAATGCACTCTTGAAAAAATCAAAGATTTTATGGAAGAAAGGGAGAGTCACTCTTGAAAAGACCAAAGGCTTCATGAGAGAAAGGAAGAGTCATTTTGAAATGATAAGATGGTTCAGAATTTTGAAATTGACTCTTAGTATTTTATAATTGACTCTTAATTTTCTGCAAATGTCTTTTGGTTTTCTATGCATATATTAAATAGTGGTATATGAAAGGACATCTAGACTCTTATAAATATGGGAGGTGTTTGCTCATGAAACATAGAAGAAGAAAAATAGAGAGACCCAAAATATGTATTCCTTCTAATATCTCCATAATAAGAGAGTGCTATTTTTCTTATTGAAAGTATCCTCTACTTCCATCAATTTGAGTGTTACTTTTCTTATTGAAAGTATCCTCCAATTCTATCAATTTGGTATCAGAGCCTAGTTCTATTGAGTGGAACAATCTTGAGGGAGATGGCCAACGATGGTGTGCATATTCAAGTTTCCAAGCTTGCTAAGGAGAACTATGGGAATTGGTGTATCCAAATGAAGTCATTATTTGGTTCATAAGATCTATGAAACATCGTTAAAGATGGCTACACCGAGCCTATAGCAAAGCAAGAAAGAGGGTACAATCAAGCACAAAGAGATACTTTAAGGGCCTTAAGGAGAAGAGACAAAAAAGCTTTCTTCCAATTATATAAAGCTTTAGATGAGGTGACATTTGAGAGAATTGCTGAAGCAACTTCTGCAAATCAAGCTTGGGATACTCTCTCTACTATCTTTAAAGGAGAAAAAAAGGTGAAGCAAATCCGGCTTCAACAATTGTGGGGAAAATTTGAAGTCACCACCATGAAGGAGACGGAAAACATCTTTGACTACTTCTCTCGGATATTGGTTATTGTAAACCAATTGAAAAGAATGGAGAGAAGGTAGAAGATGTTCGAGTGGTGGAGAAGATACTTTGGTCTTTGACACCGAGGTTTGAGCATGTTGTTGTCGCCATTGAAGAAGCTAATGATGTTGATACACTCTCTATCAATGCCTTGATGGGCAAACTTCAAATTCATGAACAAAAGATGCAAAAGAAAAATGAAGCACATAATATGGAGCAAATACTTCAATCCAAGGTGGAGGCAAAAGACCAAAAAGAGAGATCAAGGGCTTTAATTTGCCTATAGCAACAAAAGAGATGGCGGCAACAACTATCATGGTGGCAGAAACAACTACCATGGTCATGGTCGAAGCCATGGCCATGGTCAAAGAAGCTATAATAATGGAGGAGGCCAAAGCTCAAATTTCAGTAATGAAAGAGGTGGCAGAAGAGGTGGACGTGGACAAGATAGAAGATCAATTGGAGTTCAATGCTATAATTGTCAAAAATATGGACACTATAGCTATGAGTGTTGGAACAATAAGCAAAGCAACAACATTGAATCCAACAACCAAGATGGAGAGTCGACTCTTTTTTGTCATGCCAAAAAGATGACTTGAAGAATATATGGTTTCTTGACTCAGGAGCCTCGAACCATATGTGTGGAAGAAAAGACCTATTTGTGAAATTGCAAGAAGGGGAGTTTTGTGACGTGAAGTTTGGGGATCTCTCCAAAGCCCTTATCAAAGGAAGAGGTAAAATCATGATTTGGCAAAAGAATGGTAAACCTGATTTCATTTCCAATGTTTATTATGTGCCAAGTTTGAAGAGTAATATTCTTAGTATTGGCCAACTGGTAGAGAAGGGTTATGCAATTCATATGGAAGGACTATCTCCAATTTTAAAAGATTGGAATGGAAAGCTGATTACTCATGTCCAGATGGCAAAGAACATGATGTTTCCTCTTATCTTAAAGACGAAAGCACAAAAATGCTTGCAAGTGGATATCAAGGACCCTTCCTGGCTTTGGCATCTCAGGTTTGGACATTTAAATGTTGAAAGTTTGAAATTACTATCTAATAAGGGAATGGTAAAAGGTCTTCTACACATAAATTATCCAAATGAAGTTTGTGAGAAGTGCACACTAGCAAAGCATGCAAGAGCTCCCTTCAAAAGTAGAAAATCTTGGAAAGCAACAAGACCATTACAACTAGTGCATACAGATATATGTGAACCTCTTTCAGAATCTTATGGTGGTAACAAGTATTTCATAACATTTGTTGATGACTTTAGTAGAAAGTTGTGAGTTTATTTTCTTAAAGAAAAGTCGGCTGCACTCTTTATGTTTAAATATTTCAAATCTTTGGTTGAAAAAGAAAGTAACAGTAAAGTGCAGATTTTGAATCCGATAGAGGCAGAGAATATATGTCAAATGCTTTTAAAAGCTATTGTGATGAAGAAGGAGTTCGGTATCAATTCACCGCTCCGTACTCTCCACAACAAAATAGAGTGGCCAAGAAGAAGAACTGGATCATTCTTGACATGACCAGAAGTATGTTGAAAGAGAAGAACCTTTCCGAGCATTTTTGGGCTAAAGGGGTGGCATGTGCAATATATCTTATCAACCGAAGCCAACAAAAGTCATCAATGGTATGACACCAGAAGAAGCTTGGAGTGCTACAAACCAGGAGTAAGCCATGAAGATTTTTGGGTGCATTGCCTATGCCCAAGTACCACAAGAGAAGAGGAAGAAGCTTGATGATCGAAGCCAAAATGCATCTTCATAGGATATAGTGAGCAATCCAAAGCCTACAAATTGTATAATCCAATGACAAAAAGGTCATCAGCAATCGGGATGTGATTTTCAATGAAGATGGAGTATGGGATTGGAATGGCAAAGATTCTCATATCAAATATGTAACACCTTATAATGAAGCTGAGGAGAATACAAATGAGGAAGCTACTCAACCAATCTTGTCACCAGCAAGATCATCTTCATCACCACAAGTTACACGACTTCCTCAAGAAGTTCTATAAGCCTTGAAGAGTCAACAAGAAAGTTTAGAAGTATTAGTGATCTTTATGATGAAACAGAAGAAGTTGAACAAGTTGATTTATATTGTTTATTTGCTGATATTGAACCTTTAACATTTGATGAAGCTATGCAAAAGTTGAATGGAGAAAAAAATGAAGGAGGAGATTCTTGCCATAGAAAAAAATAATACTTGGAGTTGACTTCACTTCCAAAAGAACAAAAGGCGATAGGCGTCAAATGGGTGTATAAAGTGAAGCGCACTGCTAATGAAGAGGTAGAAAATACAAAGCTCGTTTGGTTGCCAAAGGCTACAAGCAAAAGAAAGGGCTCGACTATGACGAAGTTTTGCGCCTATAGCCCATTTTGATTCAATAAAGCTCATTTTCTCACTTGCATCTCATCACAAGTGAAAATATATCAAATGGATGTAAGTCGGCATTTCTCAATGGCTACCTTGAAGAAGAAGTCTATATTGAGCAACCTGAGGGCTATATCCATAAAGGCATGGAAGATAAAGTGTACAAGTTACAAAAGCTTTGTATGGATTAAAGCAAGCACCCAGAGCTTGGAATGCTCGAATTGATCACTATCTTCAAGATGTGGTTTCAACAAATGCTCCTATGAACATGCTATTTATGTAAAGAAAAAGGGAGATGACATTTTAATTATATGTCTATATGTGGATGACTTACTTGTGACAGGTAATTGCATGGAAATGATATATGGTTCAAAGCAACCATGAGCAAGGAGTTCGAAATGACGGAGGAGACTTGATGTCTTATTTTCTTGGCATTGAAGTAAGGCAAAGTGAAGATGGCATCTTCATTTCTCAAGAAAGTTATGCTAGAAACATTCTACAAAATTCAAAATGGAGTGCTGCAAAGAAGTAAACACCCCAGTTGCTTATGGAGCCAAGCTTAGTAAAGAAGGAGAAGGAAAGGAGGTGAACTCATCTCTCTTCAAAAGCCTTGTTGGAAGTCTTCGTTATCTTACTATAAGCCGACCTGATATTGTCTATGGAGTTGGTTTGATTAGTAGATATATGGAACATCCAAAGGAGTCACACTGGATGGCAGCAAAAAGGATTCTAAGATACCTCAAAGGAACTCTTGATCATGGTATGTTTTATACTCATTCCAATGATGCAAGTTTAATTGGTTTTTCTGATAGTGATTGGGGAGGAGATCTTGATGAACGGAAAAGCACTTCTGGTTATATCTTTTATTTTGGTGCTAATGCTTTTTCTTGGAGCTCAAAGAAACAATCCATTGTTGCATTATCTACATGTGAAGCAGAGTATGTTGCAGCAGCATCATGTGCTTGTGAGGCCATATGGTTGCGCAACTTATTGAAAGAATTGAGTCATTCACAAAAGGAGCCTGTGAAGATATATGTTGATAATAAGTCTGCTATTGAACTAGCTAAGAATCCAGTTCAACATGGAAGAAGCAAACACATTGACACAAGATTTCATTTTCTTCGTGATCAAGTTAAGAAAGGTATTGTGAAGGTTGTGTACTGTAAATCAAATGAGCAAATTGCTGATATATTTACAAAATCACTCAAAGGTGAAGATTTTCAAAAGCTGAGAAAATGCTTGGAGTCATGGCACCAAGAAAAAATAAGTTTACGGAGGAAATGTTGGAATATTAAACTTGTTTTAATGCACTCTTGAAAAAACCAAAGACTTCATGGGAGAAAGAAGAGTCACTCTTGAAAAGACAAAGGCTTCATGGGAGAAAGGAAGAGTTATTTTGAAAAGATAAGATGGTTCAGAATTTTAAAATTGACTCTTAGTATTTTGTAATTGACTCTTAATTTTCTGCAAATGTCTTTTAGTTTTTCTATGCATGTATTAAATAGTGGTATATGAAAGGACATCTAGATCTTATAAATATGAAAGGTGTTTGCCCATGAAATATAGAAGAAGAAAAATAGAGAGATCCAAAAGATATATTCCCTTTAATATCTCCATAATAAAAGAGTATTATTTTTTTTATTAAAAATATCCTTTACTTTTATCAATTTAAGTATTATTTTTTTATTGAAAGTATCCTCTACTTCCATCAAGCCTCTCTGATCGGCCCCATGGTTTGATAGTAAGCCTCTTGTTTTGTTAGCAGCTGTCGTCACTGCTTCTATTGGAAACGGCCTGTTTCTCCGGCGATCAATCATCCAAACTCCTCCTGCGCGGTTCCCTTCTTTCCGTCTCTCCCAGCCTCACCACCGACTGTCTCCGCCGCATCTTCGACCTCTTTAACCACAACGGCGACGGTTTCTTCCAATTCTTTATCCTTTCCGACCTTTTGTTTAGTCTTGAATAACGTGAGAAATGCCACCGGAGACACCGTCCAAAGATCCTGAATCCCGTGTTGGTCGGTGAGGTAAATAGTACATGCCACCTCTCGAAAACTTACTGCCAAGCTCGAGTTGGAACTTGGAAGAGTAGTTCCACTTGGGCATTCAAATCAATAAAAAGAGGAACAAGAGTTGCATGAGACCACGCGTTTCTCCTTTTTTCCCCCGGCGCTAGCATGGGGTTCACCAATCACCATACCCAAGTGGGCTGGAGGATCTCCATTGACCTCCCTCAGGGCTCACGTTGAGGGGAAGGGGGAGTTAAAAGCAATGAATATAGAATGCCTCCCTCTCCAGGTGGTGCCAGAAAAGCCTGGCCTCCCGCAGGCGCGGAACGTCGCAGCGGTACACGAGATGACCTGCTCGGCCGATCTGCACCGCGACGGACGGGTGGATTAGTTTCAAGCATTGGACTTCGCTCCGTTGCTGTTGCAGAAATTATGAAGTCGTTCCTTTTTTTTTTTTTTTTTTTTTGAATCCTTGGTACTGTTTGGCCTGATCATGCCGAACATATACACTCCAAGAATGTTCGGCCTGGGTACGCCTGGGTAAGTCGAACATTCTTGAAATGTTTGGCCTAACCAAACCAAACATTCCCAGATTGTTCAGCCTGGTTAGGCCAAATAGTCCGAGAATGTTTGGCCTGGTCTGGCCAAACGGTTCAATATTTGCTATACTCAGGTCGCCATCGCTCGCCTTCAACCGCCACCGCTTGCCGCCAGGCGCTGCTACCGATCGCCGCTGGGGGGAGAAGGGGAAGGAGAAGGGAAGAGGATGTCGGGTGTGATGTGAAGAGAAAAAAAATAGGTTGGAAGGATTTTAAGGGTAATTTAGGTATTTTTTATATTTTAGGAGGTGTAGAAAGAAAATATATGGGTATAGAGAGTAATTTAATTTTTTTAAAAATTTAGGATGTGGAGAGTAATTTTTGTGGTGTATTTAGCAGCTCCCAAAGTTCTGTAGCTCCTCTTTAGTAGGACGGATCTTAGTTAGGAGGGAACGTAGTCCTATTTTTTGGAAAGAAAATAATGCATGGATTTTGATGCGGAGTAAAAATGTCATTGCATCAATATTTGCATATGACGAAAAGGCAAGAGTCACTTTCGATTTCTGGCTCGTTAACTATAACATTCGAAAAAAGATAAACTCTCACGCCTCGGTCAAACCAAACTACTCTTACGTCTCGACAAAACCGAGCTATTACAGTACTTTGATAGGACCAAGCTGTCTCCATGCCTCGGCAAGACCGAGCAGGACCTGGCTATCCCTATAATAAGGCACCATAGGCAATGGTAATCACATCCAGATCGGACCCAGTCGGCCCTCCGGTCGGCCTCGGCCTCTAGCGTCGGTTACTGGAGTCGGCCTTGGCATCAACCCTAGCGTTGGCCTTGACATCGACTCCAGCGTTGGCCTCAACCCGTCGGCGTCGTACTCGGCATCAGCCTCAGCGTTGGCCTTGGCATCGGCCTCGGTGTCGGTGTCAGTCTTGGCAAGTCAGCCTCAAACTCCCTCTGAGGCAACAAAGGCCAAGCCAATAACATGCCACCTAGGCAGGCTCCAGTGACCACATAGGTGGGACTCATTGTGGGGGCCACGTACCTAGCTCCACTACTCATCATTGTCAGCACTGACTTCAGAGTCATCCCCAGCACCGACTTCAGAGTCGGCCTCAACATCGACTCTAGAGTTGGCACAGGGAGCTAAACATGACCCTCTGACCTTAATCAATGAAAATTCAAATCCTTAATTACTCGGCGAAATTCCAATCACATCAGTTTCCAGCATCCCTGAAAAAAGAAGTAAAGCCAAATATGGCCTAATGCCCATAAATAACCAAATCTTAAAGCATCAATCAGCTCTCTTGGCCATCGATCCTCGTAACTAGTAGGATTCGAATCATACCGACCCATAACTAACCAGATTCGAATCATACCAGCTTTCAACTTCCTAAGACACGTCCGAGCAGCCAGGTAATAACCCGCCATCGTTCCAGTAGTCTATAAATATTTTGCCCTAAGCCTTTTCAGGTATGCTCATTTTGAACTCAAAAAGCTTAAAAAGAGTTCACAGATCTCAAGAGGCCATTCTTGAAGGACTCTTCTGTAGAGCCTTCTTTCCATATCTATTTGCTGAGAATTGCCACTGACTTGAACGTTGGAGGGTCTTCTACAGGGGCTACCCCCAACGTTTCCTACGTGAGGACTGTCTTGTAAGTTCATCCGAATGGTAGATCGTCACTTAGAACCTGACGTGGGCTGCACCAAAGTCGAAAACGAAATTTTATGGTAATAAATTTAATATTCCGATTGTCGATTGTTAGGATTATAAAGTAATAATAGTAATAATTAAAAATCATCATTTTTGGTTTGCTTCCCACATAAGGGATGATGAGAGAAGGCTGATGTACGATGAGTCGAGAGTCCACACGAGCGAGTTCTGGACGAAAGAGGACTGATGCGTTATTAAATGAACATGGCAGAAAAAGGCAAAGCATTGAGAAATAGTTTTGGTCTTTTAATTTTTTTTTGTTTTTAAATGAAAGTATAGATGATAAAATTGAACATAACATATATGTGAATACGATTCAAATTCAATACAAAATAAATAAGTTTAGCTTAATTTTAAGTAGATTTGGGTCATAATTTTGTTGATACAATTGATATAAAATAATCATATCATGTTATGCATTGATCCATCAACTCAAAATAATATAATTATAATTTAATTAATTTAAATTTATTTATTTATTTATATAATTAATTTCTTATATATGATAAAATTTAAATTATTTAGTTTAAATAATTTAATATTATGATAAATTTTAATGTGATTAAATATTATTTTTATATTAAAAAAACAGCTAGTGAATATTAAAAATGACCCATATATTCGTGTTAAGTAAGTTGTTGAGTAAGTTGTGTTGTGTAATCCAACATAACTTGTTTATCAAACGAGTTATGCATGCCATATCATGTTACCTATTTAATAATTAAATTATATTTATATTAAAATTATAGCCATAATGAATTGATCACCTTTAAAATGAGAGTAAAAATAACATGATCCTCGCACAATTTCCTCCTCTCTTTGGAATGTGAAAAAATGAAAGCAAAAACGTTTTTTATCCCTTTCTGTTCTTTAACCAAATAACTTTTGATGCGGTTCATCGGATATTTATCGTATGATTCCTTTTTTTTTAATAAAAAAGGAAAGGGATATAAATCCAGCGCATATTCTCTTCATCTTGCGTGAGCACATCAATCTGACATCATTCAAATGCCTAAAAGTTTTACCGGATAGCTATGAAAAAGGCTCTCTTATTCTATTCATAATTTTTATGGCTCACGGTTTAACTATGATTTAATCAAGTCATCTATGAAATCATTCTTTGAATTCACGCTGTAAGGAGCAGCGTCCGAATCAACCAGACTACCGCTTGAATGGTACAATTCCTTCTCTTGAAAAGCAGACACGCACCCAACCGATGCCTGTTCGCTACATATTTTTCTAAACGCATGTTATTAATTAAATAAAATTGTTATATACGTATAAAGAAACCTTCTGACAAACATGCAGCGAACTGCGCTGAAATTTTGACCTTTTCACAAGCCTATTAGCTATGGACCCTTTCCCTCCCTTTGTTTTTTTTT
Organism: Calamus simplicifolius; assembly: GCA_900491605.1. Lineage (NCBI taxonomy): Eukaryota > Viridiplantae > Streptophyta > Magnoliopsida > Arecales > Arecaceae > Calamus > Calamus simplicifolius. The sequence goes on along the minus strand of UESW01003935.1, from coordinate 262,586 downwards.
TTTTTTAATCTTCTCCTTCTTCTTTTGCCTCAAGGAAGGCGTGGCCGTTCTGCATCTTTGAAAGTCGATGCGAGGCACTCTTGTTTGTTTCATCGAAGTCAAACCTTGGAACGGTTTGAAACGAAAGTTATGCAAGGCAATCTTTAAAAAATGCTCAAGACAAGCCACTCCCGTCAAACAAACCACAAATATATTGGTCAAAGCCATCCCTTTCCTTTTTTTCTTTTCTTTAATCTTATGGAAACCATTAGCCATTTCACACTGGCTTCCATTTCATCCTTAACAAAGCAACGAGGATTATTTCAATTGGCGTTAGATCGTTCATCTGGAAAAATCCCTTCTAGTGGTTTCTCTTGAGAAGCATAAGCAGCAGAGCACTCGGACCGGTAACAGAAATAAATCTCTCGAGATTAAAAAGAAGAGCGGAGTGGTGACATGCCGCATGAGAGTTGGGAGTCATGGTTTTGATGTTCACCGAGGCTCTTCGGTTTGCTCCAAAGCCAGCTAAAACTTCATCATGTAGTTATCTGCCAGATAATTATTACGTCTTTACTGCAAACAACACCTACTTTGGAATTACTACTCAGCTAAAACTATACTGCATCAGAACAAGAAAGTGCAGGCAATCAACAGAGCAGCCTAGAATTTGACCTTCTCAACTGCTCCACACCAATGCCGGTCCAGTAATCTTTGGTTGGCGATCAAGAAATCATAAATTTGGCACGGCAGCAGATTGTTTTACAACTGGAGTCTATATGTTCTGTGCCATACTGTGGAACAACTAATCTACCCAGCTTTTTAAGTTCATCAGAATCATTGGATTGAAAGGCATCAACCACTGTGGAACAACTACTATAGCATATTGAGCTTGAAGGCCAAGACATGTTAGCATGCCAATAAAAGTGGATACAAGATTATTATGCCTTTTTGAGTTTAGAAGCCATGCAATAGAAGAAGTAGAGATGATGAAGCAGCAGACCTTAAAGATGAACACAGGATTATCCGATACTTTAGCATATATTAACTGCTACCTTGACTACAAAACAGCATCCAATATGAATTAAACAAAGATATATCGAAGTCGATTGTAGCTCTGGCCCTTACATAGCAGCATCTGGATCTAATCTTTTCTGGATTGCAGCCGCAGCCTATGGTAGCATAAAATAGGAGGATAAGTATAACAAAATCATCCTGTTAAAATTAGGAACATAGCAATCACTACATGCAAGGAACACCCACCTCAAAATTTCCCAACCTATACTGATACATCATTTCTTCCCTCAAACGAGTCTGCTCCTTCATTGCTTGAGCCTAAGAATTCATTGAATTGAAATTAAGCAGCAAACTTTAACATGCTAGTCAGAGGAGATGCTTTATTTCCATGATAATAAAGTTTCAGCATACAATGATCTAGTTTAAAAAACTTGATAGCATTGAACAGGAGGCAAAACATTTTTTACTCATCTCACTAATCCTCATTTCTCTTATCATGGGCCAGACCATAAATCATAACTTCTTTCACAGCCATGGTCATGATGGACATGATAAATCTCTAACACAAAGAAGGGGGGAGAGATTGGTTTAGAAAACAGGTAGTAGGTGAGATGAGAGAGAAAAGAGAAGGTGGGCAGCAGCTGGAACATTCAAGAAAGGGAAGGCAGAAAAGAGTTAGGCGCCCTTAATTTTTCACTCATTAAAATGAACTGTTAGATAAATCTAATGGCTTTATTTTATTTGTAAGCAGATAAATGCATTGTTAGGTTCAAATATGATGACTGGATGTATTTCCTTCAAATTAAATTCGTTAGTAGTTATAAATAAAAATAAATTTTATAAATAACTAATAAGTGATATATTATATATAATGTTTATATATGTATTTATTTTTCGAGTCAGGTTGAGCCTACTAGGAATAAGCAAGGCCTAGCTCATGTTCCTCTAATTTACCAAAATGAATATTTGAGACAAACATAAGTTTTTTGTGAACAAGCCATTTGTTTGACTATCCTAAAAACAGCAAAGAGTGAGGACTCATTTAGGTTTCTATTTATTAAAATGAGCCTGTAGATGCAAATGTAGTCGCGCCAAATATTTATTAACAAATAAATATTTGTGCCGTTAGATTGCGTCCTTCAAAGAAAATTCAACAATTTTAAAAAATAGAAATAAATTAACTATTAATTTATAGATAAAATAATAAGTAATATATTTATATAATATTTATTCACGAATTTATTTTCAAGATGTATCTAGCCAAACACAAGCAAGCTAAGCCTAGCTCACCATTAATTTGTTTATTTTTCACAATCAAAATTCTGGCTTGTGTTGAGATCATTCTCTAGTCGAATAAGCTGATGCTGAGCTACAAGACACAAGCTTGTTGTAAATAGTTTATTCATTTGACAGTTCTAGATGCAATAATTGCAACTGTAATCACCACACAAGATCCCTGTTATGTTTTAGTGCAGCTAGAATATGTTGCTAGACAAGAACTTTGGGTAGCCTACTTCTTGAGACAACTAAGTGAAAATTTCTATTTGCATGTTACCATGCAAATCCTTGCCTTGTAGCTTCTCTCTCTCTCTCTCTCTCTCTCTCTCTCTCTCTCTCTCTGAGAATGGCTTCCTCTAACTTATTGATTCTCTTCAAACTAGGTCTGCACTCTCTGTCCTAGCCAGTGGCCAAGAGTAAGCCAATGATGGCTGTTTTAAATAAAAATCCAAACTACTAACCATGATTTACAATGACTACATTAAAAAAAATAAAAAAAAGAAATCATGTACTCTGGATGTCTCTCATCTCAGATCAAGTGAGCACAACTTGGACCCTAGCTATATAGCTACTAACAATACATTAGAGTTCATGTATTTTAAGAATCCAAAACATTGATCTTATCCAGATAACTCAAAAGACATTCAAACCAAATGAAACCAATATGGACATTCCTAAGCTATAAAACAAACGAAAGCATGGCAAGAGCCTCCCAAAGCAATGATTATTTTGATCGCAAATAATATAGACTTCAAAGATTATTATAAATAGTCCAGATTGTCATTTAAAAGTCTTATCATTGGTTTTGCGGGACTTGGTATGGACACAAAATGCAGTCCAATGCAAGAGATGCCTTTACCAAAACAGGTGAAATCGGTTGCTATGCAAAACTTGAATGTAGATGGTATGCCAATCACTAGAAAAAACTGTTTGTAATAATCATGAGCCACAATAAATAGAGAGTATAAGACAAGCCTTATGCCATAATCAATATAGAAATATCTGGTTTTGTGCTTTTAAAAAATGATGGGATTAAAGTCAGTCATTAGTATATAATTAGCTTGATGAACCACAAATTTATTAATCTTCGATAACTTGATAATCGAAACCCATTTTATTTCTTCTAACTTCTAACCAAGGTCTAGACAAGCACATCAAGATGAAATCTTGAGTTGAGCCGTACCCAAGTATTATTTGCACCAAAATCTTATCTTCATTCAGAAAAGTAATAGAGTGCGATAAATAATCACAGAAGTTAATCAGAATTTTTTATCATCATGAATAATTTAGTTCTGGCTGTCATGAAATATACAATGAATGTTGCTAATGAGGAAATACAAGGAAGCAAGCAGGCCTGGTTTTATGATCTCTTCATGTAGCCAATGAAGAGACTGATACCAACATAATTAACCCTCCATCAAACTGGGCATGCATCCAGAAAGCCCAAATAAGTCGAAAAAATCAAAATTGGAGGTCCTACACAACATTGAATTATGAATCTAACAAAGATTGTTTAGTTACATGGGTATGAGAAGAGTAAATAGAAAAATGAACTGATATTTTTTATCATTAGCTAAAGAGTTATCAGATGGGAACAGTTATTAACTTTGATTCAACATGCAGCAATAAGATTTTACTGACCCGCTAAAAATGGAACATGGAGGTTGATGTTTTATATGAAGATTTCACTCTGAATCAACTCCCATAAACAACCAACCATTGCTGATAAGGACTATTAAAGCAGGCCTGATTCAGTTGGTCCTTGGGTTTTATATAATTATGACTTACAGTCCTCATCAGCAGGTAACATGTTTGTGCACATTCACTGAACTATTTCATTTAGCATAAAACAAAGGAGTCAATGATTCAACTGAGATGCTAGTTTCATAATTAGAGGGCTTATAAAGTAAACTACTATGTAAAATGCAGAATAATAAATTCATTTTTTATTTCAAAAGGACCAGGATTATAAATCAAGATGGTACAAGTTATCTTACCATTCCACTTTGCATTGAGTGCTTTAAAGCCTCCACCTGTTCCTCCTTTTGTCTTTCACGCTCCCTCAGCAATTCTTGTCTGCAAAGAAAATCAACTTATATATTAGTCCAAATAAACCAATTTATACTCATATTGAGGTTTTCTGTTGAATAATAAATAACACAGCCCAAAATATCATCAACAAGAATTTTAATATTTTGAATCACATGTTTCCAGAAAGAGCATAACTGTACTAGCTGATCTAAGCATACAGCTTAGAGTGGACATTGAGTCTATCTTGCAAATATGCATGGAGTAGGAAGGATGTACAGATCTAATATACTGAAAGAAGTGATACAGATCTGAAAGTCGTGGATGCCTGTTTAAGTCTGTGCGCTAACTGTCGAGATCTAGTTACAAGCTGATAGGGAACTATTTAATCAAGCCCTAAAAGTCTCAGATCTTGATTCCACCCGTTCTCTTTAAATCATATAACCATAGAACAGGATTGTTTAATGTTTTAATTTCTGAGAAAACAAAAGTTACTTCTTTGCTGTTCCCTTCCCAGATATTGAACAACACGTGACTAATTTAAGCAAAAGCCTTGTTGGACCTATTTCATGGGTCCTCTCACTCATTGCAGGCTATCGCTGTTTGGTCCTACATCAGTTACCTTTAGATCATCTATGAAGCAAGAATATTGTTTACCCTCACCAATCAATAATGTTGTTTTGATCTAACAAGAACACAGCCCTTGACATGAAAGATAAGCATGTTTTCCAACGTGCCCTACGTGTTCTCAAGAAAGGCCTTGTTAGAAGATTGCATGGATGATTTTGTGTGCGCTAGCTGACGATACTGAAGTTTCTAAATATTTCATCAAGAATGGAGAAAAGCGTACACCTATTGGTCAGATCTTAATAAGGTCCGTCCAAGTTGTCTACACAACAACATATATCATAACTTTTCTAAAATCTGAGCAAAATACGAGGCAGCCCTTCAAAAAAGAAAGAGAGAGAGAGAAATTCCCTGGTGAACAAAACTCACATTTAGTGGGTCAATTCCATTTTCAATCACAAAATTCCACCACATGATGAAGAATGAAAATGTTTCTTTCCTCTTTAACATTCCCAAATATTGTCCTTCATCTCAATATTCAGATTTATGGCAGTTATTTAGTGATTTTCCTTGCATTCTCAAATATCTATCCCAAAAAAGTGAGGATTAAGGAGTCCAATAATTTTCATTTAGTCTCCTTGTACTCAAGCCCCCTCCCATTTGATCATCATAAAACTTTGAAATTAAAGAAACCGATTTATTTGTGATCCAACAGACCATTTCATAGAAGAAATCTATTTAAAGAATTTTCGCTTTTGTGCATAGTATCGTCTATGAAAAAACACATCAGAAGATGCTAAGGAGAGTATTAAAATAAATGTAATTTGATATAGAAGATTTATCTTTGCTTCCTAACAGGTTCCATTTGATAAGGAGAGAGGATAGAAAACACATGAGAGAAGAGTAAGATATAGGAAGGTTTCACTCTGAATCAACTCTCAGTAATGCTACTTTCTGCAAATAACTCTTCTAGGATAGTGTGATAGATTAAAGATGATGACTAGGCTTATGCATAATAAAAAGGTTGAATTTTATTCATTTAGTACGGCACAATAAGACTTCTTACTTAATGAGCTTCAATGATTGTAGGAAGCATTTTAAGTGAGCATTTTTTTTTTCAATTTGTCTCAGTATCATTTTTTAGAAAGCGAGAATCTTTGTGGAGAATGGAGTTAAGGGATAAATTTAAAAGAAAGAGAATGACTTTCGGAAACTTTAAGGACTTTAGGCAAAAAGGTCAAGGAAGGTCTCTCAAAAAAGAGAAGCATTCATGATGTCTCTACCCAAGATGTTGACTAGTCAGATGAAACTTCAAGAAAGCATGCAATTGTTTTACCAGACATGCAATTCTCCCCAAGTATGGGACATTTCAGCCTCAAAATTTCTTGATATTTAAAAAATTTTCATGTTAAAGGTGGAATGCGTATGCAATCAGTAAATTAGCTCATTTTGGAACCATTGCTCTTGATCTTCTCCAATATGGGGCATGGTTCAACTTTTTTGTCTTTATGCTTATTTTAGGTGCCATGGGATCCTCTCTTCTTCAAGTACACCCATAAATGAGTTCTAACTTTCATTGCCTTTTAAACAATGACACGCATTAAACATATCCTTCTAATAAATTGCTAATGCAATGATTTCGGTTGACTTGATCATGCGTCCTCACATGGTTGCATTAATATACTCAACTTCCTTGCAAATATCAGTTGTAATATACTCGAGAAGAATATCAAGAAAATATAGTGATAGATACAGATACACCTTGTCAAAAGTAAATTTGTAGTAATGCAGTTCACTTATGCAAACTCAGAAATAAATATTGAACCATACTCTTCACTACCCAATACTCAAGCAAATTAACAAAGTTGATGTCCTCTTGAGCAGACTTGGTTGCACTTTCTTCCTTGCTCTGAACAAGAGGAGTGGGCTTACATTCATGGTATCCATAAAACACAGTATTCTCACATCTTATGAGCAAAGTTCTCAGCAAGTCCCTTGGAGCACCATGCACCATATAAGATCGGTCAGCTTTACCTAAACAGACACCTTTCATCACCTTTCTTGAGCAAACAAACATGGAAAGGATTTGGCTGTGGTCATGTCTCTGAATAGAGCTTGTTTGCAATATTTTGTTAGAAAATATTCTAACTTCCACCATCAATGAAATTGAGCAAGCTTCACAAAGCTTTACTTTATCATAGGCTCTAAATGGCATCATGAAGATGCCACACCAGAGCGAAACTTCATCAAAGGCTCTAAATTGCATCACAAAGATGCCATACCAAAGCCGAACTTCATCACAATTAGTTTGGAAAAGTCTAGTTCATGGAGAATCACCAAGCATTCTCCTTCCTGTTGTATCACTACACTTCCAGGACATCAAATTATTTTGAATATAATATACTTTGCATTTGTAATAATAAAAATAATAATTATAAAATTAGGAGAATATGATTTGATAATCATATAAACAAATACAGTATACCCACATTCCATGTGGCAAGGGTAACTGCATTTTTCATACTAAGCACTCAATTGATGGTTCATGCCAAGACATTATCAAATGAACCATCATGGCTGGTTAATAAGAAAATCAAACTGAGATCATAAAACACTAACTTTTAGTTTAAATGTAAGATGAAACTGCTGCACTAACAATTTACTGCAGAGAGAACAAGATTTATCAAATGACAGAATAGTACAATGTTCAATTGAAAATATTTGATAAATAACTACATACCGACGCTGTTCTTCATCATCAAAGATTGTGCGCTCTGTTTTTTGGACTTTCTTCAAACCCTTTTTCATTTCTTTTTCCATCATATGTCGATGATAGGCATCTAAATCATAGTATCTGCAACAACAGTAATAAAAGAAAGCCAAATTTCTTAGGAGAATGAGCGTGTTTGTACAAAGTACAAACAATCCCTAAAAATCACGCTTACTATTCCACTTGACCATAGGAAGTGAGATTCAATCATATCTCACTTTTGTAATCCCTCCTACATTAATACTTGTCCAAGCATAATAATTTGTATAAGAACATTTAATAAAGATGCAAGCATGAAGCATCTCTCTGGGAGGGCCTTAAAATGAACAAATGCAAAAACTGGAGCTTATGGCACTGAGACCTACACATTTCTGAAAAGGACCTTTTATATCCATAAATGGCCCATACATGAGAAAAGAACTGGTAAGATAACCACTGGCATCGAGATTATGTGCATCAGAAAGAAAATGTTTGTGTTTTTTGAAAAGACTGTTATATGTTAATAGTGAAGTCCATGATACAATAGCAACTTGCAAGTGTAACATCCATAACATAAGAATAATTTGTAACATTACAGGCCAAATTGGAAGCGGCACATACCAAAGGAGAGTTAAACTTGGACTGTCAAACTTAAGCAATTCCACTCACTTTTGTCATGCAAAACTGCACATTTTTCCTTCAGTAATTTGAACCCAAAGTTTCCATAGAATATTTGAGATTTGAAGACAGGAGTACCGGTGGTAACCTTTACTAATTCAATAATAGTGCAATAATTATAATATAATAAAATGATACATTTTTTATCTAAGCTCATAAGAAACAATGAAACCAATGAAGAGTCCAGAATTAATGGAATTATTAATAGGCATGGTGCTTCATCAAAAAGGTCATAATTAAAGAGGTATATCAGAATCTCCCACTTGTATGCAAGACCCTACATGGAGTCTTATATACATCTGCAACATAGCTTCCAAGCCCATTCTTCTTGTATTGATAAAAATAGGCGAGATGTAAATTTTATTAGATCACTTTACTTTAAAATCAGAACCAAATTCTGAAGCTACGAACAGGGTTGTGGAAGAGAATCCAAAAAATGAGAAAAAACTCAGTTATATGTAAGTTAAGGCTAACATCACTTCTGAAAGCTTGTTTAGGCAACAACAGAAAGATTTGGAGACAACAGAGAATCTACCAATTATCATTATCAACTTCGATAAAGCATACGAGGAGTATCACACTAGGTAAAGGAAGGAGGGCTGGGATGATGCATTCAATTATTAAGGACGCGTATGTAGAAAAAGTACAAGAATCAAAAGCAGCCACAGTGACATTCTTTAAGTTCTATTTATACTGGGCCTGAATCAAGTATGGAATGTAAAATTTCTCTCTTTATATTGGTCACAAGTAAACTTATTATTGATATTTGAAATGATGGAATATGGTGCATGATACTTGCAAATGAAATTTTGTTAAATGATAAGTTAATTTTAAGAGTAAATGTTATTTGAAACAAAAATAAGGCCCAAATCAAAATTGTTGTCCAAGACACAATAATGGGATGGTTAATTTCATTATCTTGGATTCAGCATGGAAAACAATGTTAAAACATACTGCCATATATCTAGCTTAAGAGTTGAGCAGATAACTCAAGAAACTAGAGTTTAGCAGATAAATAGAGAAATAGTTCTAGCATTGATGCATATATGAGATCCAAAAAAAACCTTTAAAATGATAATAAGCCCCATAATTTTACATGCTATCAATGTTTTAGGCAATAATGCAAGCCCAAGAAAAACCAAGTTGATATTAATGGAAATAAGCAGGTTGAAATGATAAGTATTACAACTGGGAATGCTACAGAGAGAATAAGCACACTCTAGGTGGCATAGAAGTTGCACTATAAGAAAAAGAAATAATAAAGAACTGAATGAGATAAAATGACATGTTCAACAAGCATCTGAGTTGCCCCATTAAAGAGATGTCATAGAAAGAGGAGAGGACCAAAAGTAATTTGGATAAAGTTGGCACAAATGACAAACAATTCAGAAAAGCTTTCATCAACACTAAAGGCCGCCCCCTAAACAAGACTTACTGCAGAAGAAAAGGTTAGAGGTCAATGCTTACAGATATGGTTTAGGGATAGAGGCAATGATGCAATATATGGCAATAGAATTGAGAATTAAGAGACTTAAAGATCATGGTATGCCATACCAATGCATACTGATACTGCCCGTCTCCTCTGGGTGGTATTATAATCTTTTGCACATTTCGGAAATAATGATGTGACAGCAAAACCCAAAATGAAATCTTGGCTCCGGCCTCCAGCGACGGCCTCTTGGCTCGGCCTCAACGACGGCCTTTTGGCTCCGCCTCCAGCGACAACCTTTGGGCTCGGCCTCCAGCGACGGCCTTTGGGCTCCGGTCGGCCTCCAGCGATGGCCTTTGGCTCCGGCCGGCCTCCAGCGACGGCCTTTGGGCCGGCCTCCAGCGACGGCCTTTGGGCTTCGGCCTTTGGCTCCGGCCTCCAGCGATGGCTCCGACCCTAACTTGGTGCCTTTCTCGCATACACAATGACCCGCCTCAGGCAACAGATCCCGAGATTCGAGGTCTATTGCCGTGTACCTCGCTCACTGAAATCACGGGCAAGTACTAGCACGCTTGGCAGTTACCGCTACAAGCGGCCCTCATCCAGCAACGGCTTAACCCCTCGCCGTTCAAAGAAGCTTATCCCAACGAGGAGATTCGACGTTCCAACGGAACGAGGTAAACGGGACCCCCCAGACAGGTATAAAGGAGGACCCGAGCTCAATGCGAGGGGATCTCTATCTCTCAACTCATATCTCACTACTAGAGAACTGAGCGACAAGTTTACTAACTTGAGCGTCGAGGGTCCTTGCCGGAACACCGGCCGGGACTTCTTGCAGGTTTCGAGGGAGGAAGACGACCTCTCCATCCCATTTGGAAGCCCACAAAATCTCAGCTTGCCCGTCGCTCATCACGGTTGATTTGTCCGCATCAGATTGGCGCGCCAGTAGGGGCGTTCGCACGGAGGAAGGCGAAGGTTCTCCCTGTGACCCCACCAATTCTGCAAGGAGACGATAGTGACAACACGAGCAAGGAGGCTTCCTCCAGCCAGGCCGCGGAGCGCATTCCGCGGGCTGAACAATCGGAGGCCAACCTCCGTGTTCCACCCCCTGCACGGATGAGCCAGCCTGACCGGCTTGAGGTTCTGGCTCACCAGGTCCAGGACCTGATGACAATGGTACGGGGACTGCAAAACATTGTTTGGCTGCTGCACCTCAACCCCTGCGCCCGATGAAGGGGTGCGGGGACAGTCCAGTCTCACCAAGGCGGGACCCCACCCGAGGTCTCCCATCACTCACCCCTGAACCTCGTCGCCGAGAGGCCTCGAAGCGACGGCGGTCCCCCTCTCGCCACTCCGGTCGTTCCCACCATCGGCCGGAGGAGAGAGATCCAGACGGTGCATCCCTTACGTCGGCGATCTTTTTCGGCTTCCTCTTCTGATTCATCTCAAGACGGCACCCTCAGGAAGACTACTCGTCGGCCGAGCGATGGCTCGATGAGTATCATCGGCGGTTGAAGGAGCTTAGCCGCCGGATCGCTAACCCTCACGGGACGGACTATGAGCATCGCCCCCCACTTTCCCGGCGCATCATGGAGGAACCGTCCCGCCCCGCTTCCGTCTCCCCCAACTGGACCCATACGATGGCACGACGAACCCACTGGACCACCTGGAGAGTTACAAGGTCCTCATGTAGGTCCAGGAGCGACGACTCCCTTTTATGTGTCGCCTTTCCAGCCACCCTACGCAAGGCGGCACGTGCGTGGTATTCCGCCTGCCTACGCAGCATCAATTCGTTTCGGCAACTCGAGCGATCTTTCTTGGCCCACTTTGATGCTTGCCGAAAGATTCCACGAGTGGCTATAGCCTATTTGCTGTCCAGCAGAGGAGTGGCGAGACCTTGAAGGACTTTGTCGCTCAGTTTAAGGAAGCAGCGTTGGAGGTATACAACCTGAAAGATTCTGTAGCCACTTTGGCATTAAAGCGAGGGCTTCGTCCCTCTAGGTTTGCCTATTCCCTAGACAAGAAGCCTCCGAGTTCTTATGCCGAGCTTCTGAGCCGGGCGCAGAAATACATCCGTGCTGACGAGGCGGATTCTTCAGGAGGGAAGCCGACAAGAACACCAGTAAGAAACCACCGCCTACTGAGCACGCCGGAGCACGACCCCGGAAGCCTGAGCCTCCTCACCGCCCAGATCGCCGACCACAGACGCTTATTCCTAAGGAGCAATTCACCCCCTCATGGCTCCTATATCTCACATCCTACTGAAGATCGAGGAGGAACCTTATTTCAAGCGTCCGGCTCCCTTGAAATCTGGGACCCCCCGCAACAAGGAGTTTTACTGCCGGTACCACCAAGACTATGGTCATGACACCGAGGACTGCCGCCATCTGAAGAAGGCCATTGAGGAGTTGGTTCAGTAGGGTCACTTGGGCAAATTCGTTCGAAGGGGAAACCTTCCCACTTCAGGCCCATCGGTGCCTCCGACACTTCCGACCGGCGTGGACAATGCTGCAACGGAGAAGACCATAGCTATGATTTCCTGGGGGGCAGGTAGTTGTTCAAAAAGGCAACGAGAGGGAATAGATTCTGTAATTCCTTTCTTTGGAAAGGATTTAGATGGGGTAGTTAATAAGCATGACGACAGCGTCGTTGTGTCCATGACTATAGCCAAACATCCTGTAAAAAGAATCTTAGTTGATAGTGGGAGTTCGGTGGATGTTTTGAGCTACGAGGCTTTTGTTCGGATGAATCTGTCGAAGTCTTCCCTCCGACCCATCGCCGCGCCTTAATGGGCTTCACTGGAGACTCGGTGAGCGTTGAGGGGGAGATCGCCCTCCCAGTCACGGCTGGAACCCCTCCATGTCAAAGCACCGTGGTCATAAATTTCCTGGTGGTCCGGGTCCCGCTGGCTTATAACGCTATATTGGGGAGACCGGGATTGAACTTGCTAGATGCCGTAATCTCCACTAAGAAATTATTGGTAAGGTTCCCTACCGACGAAGGAGTCGGAGAGATGAAAGGAGAACAAAGCCCGCCACGCTTTGCTATCACTTGTCTCCCAGCCCATTGGAAGCGGCGTCGGCAATAGCCTCTGAGCCGCTCGACCCTGGGAGTTGGGAAGGAGGGGAGAACCAGCCGAGCACCTCCTGACCCTTCCCTTGGGGGATGACCCGGCAAGGACTGTCCAGGTTGGGGCGTTGCTTCCAGAGAGGCACGTGATCGACTTCTCACTTTTCTGCGTGCCAACACCGACGTCTTTGCATGGTCGTCCTCAGACATGCCGGGCATCCCTGAGGAGGTGATCACCCATCGGCTCAACCTCAGGCCAGAGTGTCGGCCGATCCGACAGAAGAAAAGGAGCTTCGCTCCAGATAGACAGAAAGCTATCGACGAGGAAGTTCGCAAGTTAACGGCTGCAGGCCATATTCGGGAAGTTCATTATCCTGAATGGTTGGCCAACGTGGTGATGGTCCGTAAGACCAATGGAAGCTGGAGAATGTGCGTGGATTTCACCGATCTCAACAAAGCCTGCCCTAAGGACAGCTTTTCCTGCCCAGGATCGACCAACTGGTGGACGCTACATCCGGTCATGAGGTCCTTAGCTTCATGGATGCTTTCTCTGGGTACAACCAGATCAGGATGAATCCGATGGATGAGGAAGCTACCTCCTTCATAACTGAGAAGGGGTTGTATTGCTACAGGGTAATGCCTTTTGGGCTAAAAAATGCGGGAGCCACCTACCAAAGGTTGATGAATAAAGTCTTCGAAGGCCAGATAGGACGCAATATGGAGGTGTATGTGGATGACATGCTGACAAAAAGTCCACGCCACCGACCATATCGCTGACTTAACAGAGACTTTTGACAACCTGCGCCGGTACCAGATGAAGCTGAACCCACGCAAGTGCGCATTTGGGGTGACAGCCGGAAAGTTCTTGGGTTTCATGGTAACCGGCGGGGGATCGAGGCAAACCGGATAAAGTTCAAGCCATCTTGGACATGAGGTCTCCCACCAACAAGAAGGAAATACAGCGCCTGACGGAAGGGTGGCCGCCTTGAGTCGCTTCCTGTCCAAGTCCGCTGAAAGGTGCCTACCTTTCTTCAAGGCGCTCCGCAAGGTCAATGAATTCGAATGGACGAAAGAATGTCAAGAGGCGTTCGAGGGGTTAAAAAAATTCTTATCTACCCCGCCGCTGCTAGCCAAGCCAACAGGTGGAGAAGAACTCCTTCTATACCTCGCGGCTTCTCCTGAAGCCGTTAGTTCTGTGCTGGTCCGCGTGGACACCAATGGCATGCAAAAGCCATGTACTACACAAGCAAGGTGCTCCACGATGCAGAAACCAGGTACTCGAAGATGGAGAAGATTATCTTCGCGTTGATCGTGTCTGCCCAGCATCTGCGGCCATACTTCCAAGCCCACCCGATCGCGTAATCACAGACCAACCTCTAAAGACAGTTCTCGCTCGCCCGGATACTTCGGCCGACTGGCAAGGTGGCACTTAAGTTGGGGGAATTCGATCTGTCTTTTCGCTCCCGGTCGGCCATGAAATCTCAAGTCTTGGCGGATTTTTTGGTCGAATGCACTTGGGGAGAGGAGCAACCTGAAGAACCTTCTACAAACCCCCAGCTCTCGGAACCAGTGATGATGAATGGGTCCTTCATGTAGACGAGCGTCGAATTCTCAAGGGAGCGGAGCAGGCCTCATCTTGGCCAACTCGGATGGAGTTGTAACCGAGTACGCACTCCGCTTCCTCTTTCCAGCCACTAATAATCAGGCAGAGTATGAAGCTCTGCTGTCTGGGATGAGATTAGCTCAAGAGCTTGGGATGAAACGCCTTAGGGCGTTCACCGACTCCTAACTGGTCGCTGGCCAAATCGCAGGGGAATATGAAGCAAGGGATCCCATCATGTCCGCTACCTGAGTATGGTGCGATCGCTAGCTTCTCTCTTAGCTTACTTTAACATTAGCTACATCCCTCGACAGGAGAATGCTAGAGCCGACGCTTTATCCCATCTTGCCACCTCAACAGATGGGATGCTGGGAAGAGCTTATGTAGAGCACTTAGAAGCTCCGAGTATTGACGCATCAAGAGAAACTCTACCAGTTGAGCAGGAGCCTTCCTGGATGGATGCCTATGTCCGGTACTTTACCAAGGGTACCCTCCCAGAAGACCCTGCCGAAGCCAGGAAACTTAAAAGACGGGCCCCGAAATTTTTCATAATGGAGGGAAAGCTCTATCGGAGGTCGTTCTCATACCCAGTTCTCAGATGTGTCGGCCCCACCGAAGCTAATTATATCCTGCGAGAGATACATGAAGGTATATGTGGAAGCCATCTGGGGCAGAGCTCTTGCATACAAAGCCCTACGGTAGGGGTATTACTGGCTACAATGAAGGAGGACGCATCCGAACTTGTTAAGAGGTGTGACAGCTGCCAGCGCCATGCCAACATTCAACATCAACCGGCATCCCAGCTGATCCCCCTGGCCGCACCCTGGCCCTTCGCACAGTGGGGCATGGACATCCTGGGACCGTTCCCTCCAGCCTCCGGACAACGCAAGTTCCTAGTTGTGGCGGTTGACCATTTCACCAAGTGGATCGAGGCGGAGGCTCTCGCTAAGATCACCGAGGGTAAAATAAGGTCTTTCTTCTGGAGGTCTGTGGTGTGCCGGTTCGGGCTACCGCACACCCTCGTCACTGACAACGGCCGATAGTTTGACAACACAGCCTTCCGGAATTCTGCGTGGGCCTAGGCATCCATCATCGATTCACCTCTGTGGGGCACCCCCAGACCAACGGCGCAGCCGAGGTGACCAACCGCATCATCCTCCAAGGGCTCAGGGCACGGCTAGATGGCTGCAAAGGGCGCTGGGTGGAGGAACTCCCCAGTGTATTGTGGGCCTACCACACGACGCCACGAGCCCCTACCGGGGAAACTCCTTTCAGCCTGGTCTTTGGAACCGAAGCAGTCATTCCGGTGGAGATAGGAGTTCCCAGTCCTCGGACAGAATTATACTACGAAGAAAGCAACTCAAACCAGCTGCGAGCCGATCTAGATTTGGTGGAAGAACTGCGAGACCAAGCGCAACTTCGCATGGCGGCTTTTCGTCAGCGAGCAGCCAAACACTATAATGCTCGAGTACGATCCAAGACGTTCCGCTCTGAAGATCTCGTTCTGCGAAGAGCTGAAGTGTCAAAGCCAACAGAGGGGGCAAGCTGGCACCGAAATGGGAAGGACCATACCGTGTCAAGGAGGTGCTTCACCACGGGGCATACAAAGTTGAAGAACTAGACGGAAACCGCTTCCTCGCACCTGGAACGCTGACAATTTACGCCGGTATTATCAATAATATGCTATCTTATTAATTTGAGTCTACTTGACAGATTGTTGTTCGAAATGTTCGCATTGTTCTGAGTGATTATGCTCAGCAATTAAGACCGGCGCCCGCGTCAGCACCAAAGACCGGCTCCGCGTCGGCAATTAAGACCGGCGCCCCGCGTCGGCACCAAAGATCGGCGCCGCATCGGCACCAAAGACCGGCTCCACGTCGGCAATTAAGACCGACGCCCGCATCGGCAATAAAGACCGGCTCCGCGTCAGCAATTAAGACCGGCGCCCCGCGTCGGCACCAAAGACCGACTCCGCATCGGCAATTAAGACCGGCCCCGTGTCGGCACCAAAGACCGACTCCGCATCGGCAATTAAGACCGGCCCCGCATCGGCACCAAAGACCGGCTCCGCGTCGCAATTAAGACTGGCGCCCCGTCGGCACCAAAGACCGGCTCCCCGCGTCGATAATTAGGGACAACATTTCGGCGCACAATCCCATTTCGTGCGACATATCTAACGAGGCAGTAAGCGTTCCATGGCTTCGCGCCTGCACGAGCAGGGTCTTATACTACTACTGTTCTCGACTGTCGTCTCTACGACCGAAATTGGTCCCGCATCAGTTTCCTAACAGGTTGGTGATTCGCGACAACTCACACAGCTAAAGCTGATCATGACCAAAGGCACGCGATGAGGGTTAAAATATTCATTGATGGCTAAAAGTTTACAAAATTGCCGATCTGAGTCGGGCTTGGAGAAAAAAAAAAAACTACTAAGGGTCATTTGGGGCGGGTCATCGTCTTCAGGGACGTCATCTGGCTTCAGCCCTTCAATATCCTCGAGGTCGTAGAGTTCTTGAATTTTTTCCTTGCAGTCTTGGAAGCCGGCCTCGTAAGCAAACGCCGTCGACTTGGCTAGCTCCTTATCAAAGGCTTTAGACTTCCTGAAATCCTCTACGGCCTCTGCAGCTCTTTTCTCCGCCTCGAGGGCTTTCCGCTCGACCTCGACGGCCTCCCTCTTGGCTTCAGTCACCGCCACCTCCAAATCAGCAATCTTGGCGTCGGACTGGCGGGCGACCTCTTTGACTGCATCTATTTCAATGGAGGTGAGATCCAATCGATTCTTCAAAATGCACATCTCTGATTCCACTACCTCCAGCCTCTCCTCGGCCCTTCTTTGCTTCTCTTCGGCCACCTGGGCATTATCCAGCTCATTGGCCGTACGACACTGGGCAACTTCCAGCGCATACTCTGCCTTCTCAGCTCTCAGCCGGATGGCTTCGACTTGCCCTTTAAGGTGGCCCGGTATCCTCCAAGGCCATCTCTGCCTTTTCTGCCCTAGCCTGGAGTGATAGCATCTCCTCCCGCGACTGGTCGAGAGCAGCATCACTCAGGATCCAAAGTTCCCTCATGGCGATCAGAGAGTTCAGTGCCTGAACGGAATGTCAATGTTAAAAAGCAAAATAAAACAGAGGAAAATGATAATGGGACAAAGGCTCACCCAAAGATGTGCCACAGACGCCTCGCGGAAGAAGGTGGCTCTCCCTTGATGCTGGAAAAACTCCTGCACCTCTACCACAGATGCTTCATCTAAGGCCCGCTCGGCCCAGCGGCTGTGGTTCGCCAAAAGTGATTGGAAGGAAGGTCGACGCCCCTCCTTTCCCTTGGCATGGGGGCCACGGAGGAGGATTCCGCTCCGACTCTGCTGCCTCCGGCCCCTTGGCTGGTGGAGGCACTTCGGTTGTTGCCCCTACGGGGGCAGGATAACTGCTGGAGTGGGCCCTATTATTGCGGGGACCTGCTCCGTCTCCACGCTTCGGACAGCGCTTTTGCGACCTGCTCTGGAGAAGGATCGAGCAGGATGACAGGAGGAGCTGGAACTGAAAGTGATCTTCTTTCTCCTGTTTGACTTCGCTCGACTTCCTCGCCGACCCCGACCCTTACCGTATCTTTCCTGGCGGGCTCGTCGACTTGGGCTTTGGCTGCCTCGCACACGTGCGGGGGAACCACAACTTTGGCCCTTTTAGCGTCGGCCTCACCAGCGTTGGCCCTTCCAGTGTTGGCCTTCTTCAAAACCTTAGCGCGCAGGGGTTTCACGACTTTAGCCCTCCAGCACTGGTCCTCCCTGCGTCGACCCTCCTTGGAATTTTGGCGACGGCCCTCCTCTCAGTAAGGGACTCATTCCCCGTTGCCTTTCTCTTCTTAGTGGCCGCCTGCCTGAGCTCGCGAAGCGATGGCGTCATCCCTATAAAGGCAGGAGACGAATTAGAAAAAAAAAAAGAAAAAGAAAAAAAGAAGGAAAAAGGTGGGTAATCAAGTGCTCACCACCAGAAGGGATTAGGCCGGCGAGACGAAGGTTTTTATTAACCAAAAGCTTATTGCATCGAGGGACATCGGCAGTCAGAAGCTGTCCAAATGCCATTCGATCTCTTGGGAGGATAGAAGAATCCCTATTGGCGTCAATGTTGGGTGTCCCCCAGCTTCCGCGCACCCCATCGATATCAGCAAAAAAGAACTTATCCTTCCACCCTTTAATGGAGGTGGGAAGGTACAACTTAAGGATCCTAGTGGACCTAGGAGTGAAGGACCACCAACCTGATTGCTTGCGGAGGGTATAAAAAATGCAGAATAAGGAGATGCTGGCCTCTATGCCTTGCAGGTGACAGAGAACCAGAAAGCCAACGATGGTTCGGATCGAGTTAGGAACTAACTGGGAAGGTGTTAGAGAATATCGGTCCAGAAGATTGAGGATGAAAGGGTGGATAGGTAGTCAAAGTCCGGCCTTAAAGAAGGCTCTGTACAAGGCAACTCTTCGGGACGGGAAGAGGTTACCCTGTCATCAGGAGCAGGGTAGAACAGACGAAGGTTTGACGGAAAACTATACTTGGCTTTCAGATTTACTATGTCTTGAGCAGACATAGTGGAAGCAATCCCTTCGGAGGACTCCTTAACAGCGCTGGAAGGACCAGCAGCCGTCGGATGGCTCCGGACGGAAGTCCGCCCGCCGGTTAGATGACTCCCGGCTACGGGGCGTCTGACCGGCCGTCGTTCCGGCAAGGAGTGATCGGAGGAGTGGGTAGACCATTGGCTTGGTAAGGAAGCGGAAGTTTGAGAAGGAGTGGGGGAACGCCTCCCGGAATCGAAATAGAACAAGAAGGCGAGGAAGCCATGGAGACTAACCTGGAAAACTTGAGCTAAGATCGAAGGAGCACGAGGAGAGAACCAACACGGGAGGCGGACGGACGCTTGCAGGCTCAAGAGATAGCAGTAGCGTAAGAGAAGGAAGGATGGGAGGATAAGGACGACTTTTTTTCCTCTTATAGCCCCATTTCAAATCATCCCATGGCCGCCCGATCTGGCCATGTGTCTGCCTTCAAATGGAAGGCGCTTCGGCGGCCTACCGGCGCGAAAAACACGAAAAGCTCCATCAATAGAGAGATGGCGGTAGCCTTACCACAATGATGACGCTCGCCTTTTTACGACTCACTACTCGAGGGAAATCCTCTCCAATCCCAACAGCCCGGATAGACGAAATGATGGCGCGAAAGTCGGCCGCCCAGTGGATATTAACACCCCTTTTGCTGGTGATTGTGCGCTCACTCATCTCAGGGGCGGGGGCATCTGATACGGCTGACCGTCTCCTGTGGTATTATAATCTTTTGCACGATTTCCAAAATAATGATGTGACAGCAAAACCCAGAAATGGAATCTTGGCTCCGGCCTCCAGCGACGGCCTTTTCCAGGGCCTTTTGGCTCCGGCCTCCAGCGACGGCCTTTGGGCTCCGGCCTCCAGCGACGGCCTTTGGCTCCGGCCTCCAGCGATGGCCTTCAGCTCCGGCCTTTAGCTCCGGCCTTTGGCTCCAGCCTCCAGCTTCGGCCTTTGGCTCCGGCCTCCAGCGACGGCTCTGGCCCTAACTTGGTGCCTTTCTCGCATACACAATGACCCGCCTTAGGCAACAGATCCGAGATTCGAGGTCTATTGCCGTGTACCTCGCTCATTGAAATCACGGGCAAGTACTAGCATGCTTGGCAGTTACCGCTACAAGCGGCCCTCATCCAGCAATGGCTTAACCACTCGCCGTTCAAGCTTATCCCAACGAGAAGATTCGACAGTTCCAACGAATGAGGTAAACGGGACCCCCCAGACAGGTATAAGAGGAGGACCCAAGCTCAATGCGAGGGGATCTCTATCTCTCAACTCATATCTCACTATTAGAGAACTGAGCGACAAGTTTACTAACTTGAGCGTCGAAGGGTCCTTGCCGGGAACACCGGCCGGGGACTTCTTGCAGGTTTTCGAGGGAGGAAGACGACCTCTCCATCCCATTTGGAAGCCCACGACAAATCTCAGCTTGCCCGTCGCTCATCACGGTTGATTTGTCCGTATCACATACCATCCTATACTGGGCATACCATCACACTGGTACTGAACCAAGACTTGCGTACCTAGCCTGGATGCACCGAGCCAATCCCCATATTGACCATACTAACTCTAACATGGTGCTAATACAAGACTTGGTACTGAGATTGTAAACTTTGCTGATGATAGTTAGCAGCCTTATAAACAAAGCTTCAATGACTATTGAAGTTTTAAGAAAAACATAAAGATCAATTCTTGCAAAAGGAATTTGGCCCACAATGGCACATTTCTATTTCCAAAATGATCAAAGCTAATCTTAGTTCTCCAGCAGCATGAAGCATGGTAAATTAATTCATAAGCAAAAAATTAAATTCATTGACAAAATTACATCTGTAATTACTACTCAACTATTTGAATATGAAATAACATTTTCATGTTAGAGGGTGGGCTTTTTTGGCACAATGGTTAGGTTGCTCCATAGTGACCCCAGTGCCATAATTTTGAAACATGGAAATAAGCTCTCCAAAGGTAGGGATAAGAAGGCTGTGTACATCAAACCCTCCCTATAATGGCACAAGCCTCATGCACTAAGATGCCCAATTTCTAATATTATCTTCATCCTGAATAACTACTAATAAAGAACAACATGGCATATGGATTAATAAATAAAACTAAATGAACAGACAAATGATAAAAATTGAAAGATTATTTCATAATAATCCTAAAGTCTGAAAATCCATGAGGTGGAAAGACAAGGGCATTACTCATGTTACTACTAACCCGTGATTGTTAAATGTCTTGACCAAGTCAAAAGATTACCTAAAAGGGTGGTAGAACTTAATAACAAATTTCTGAACAGAAAACTTAAAGACACAACAATAACTGAAGGATCTTGCAAGTAAAAAAGTTTTTAAGCAAAATTTATAATAAGCAGCTAGAGAAGAAGGCAGGAAACAGGAATTTATGCAATCAATTTTGTGAATTATGTTAAATTATGAATTTACAAGAAGATTCTCTAATGACACTCAAGTTCAAGTTAACAGCACAGTCAGAATTGATACAATTGCAAGCAATCATGATATCGTTAATAAAGCAAGAAAGATTACTACTTCATAGCACAAAAAATATGAGACATAGAGGAAGAAGAGAGGGTGTGGGTATATATATAGAGAGAGAGAGAGAGAGAGAGAGAGAGAGAGAGAGTAGGTAAGCAAGCACCTGGAAGAGAATCTTCAATTTTTATCTCCAAAAACTTAAGTATAATGACTCATAGATGGCTTCATAAACAACATAAATTCTTAATACTAATTTACAAACTACCCCTATGAACTAAGAACTACTGCTTACAATTTCTGTAGCATGAACAGCATTGCTACAATGCCACAGTTCATCAAGCCATCCAACAAGGTCTAAGACCTTCCGACCTCAGCACTAGACTACAGATAACCCGCTAGCAGTGAAAAACAAAACATATGAGAGCAAAACTAAAGGCTTAAATTAGATCTAAAAGCAAGCCTGAAGATTTATGGCCCCTTTGGTGAATCACCAAAGTAGAAAATGGGCACAAAGCCAGGACAATCCCTCATATTATAATGGTAGCTACTGAAAGATCACTAATAACCCCACAAGATGTAAGAGTAGCACAAAATATAAACAAAGTCACATAACAAACAATGTATAGTTCAGATGATTTGTATTATGTTTGCCTTTGAGAGGTAATGTAATGATTAGGAATATAACCTTAAATGATGTTTCATAATTCAGTCCATAACTTACATCGGATCTCTACCATGCCATATTTATTTTAGTATGTAGTCAACACAAGAGGGGAAAAAGGAAAAAAAGAAAGAAAGAAAGAGAAACATTATTGAGTATTAACAAAGTCCAAGCAAACTTTACAGGTACATACAACTACAGCATGGTCAAAGAAATCAGGGATAGTTTTATAATTGATCATAAAAAAGACCATCCGTATCTAGTTAGAACGTAGAAGCATTCATGCAGATAAGATATCTTTCATCTATCACATAAGCTTCAGAGCAGAAACTTACTTCTTGGATGGAAATGTAGCAGTATTATAATCCTCCATAAAACTGCGAAATGACAAAAGAATAATGTCAAAAGCAGCAATGGTTCTTGAAAAATCCAAAATTACAAAATGAATTTTATCCACATAATGATTTTATAGTGTTTTCCCATGATTCTTCAAAATTACAATCAACAGAACACAATCATCTTAAGTCATTTAGTATATAACTTACTCTTTGAACATTTTCTTCTCTTCCCAGTTCGATAAGGTTTCCAAATTCACCTGCAGTTCATATAAAAGGAAATCAAAATGTTGGGGGTACTATCAAATTCCATAACAGTTCTAAAGTTCATTATGAAAGGGAAAAAACAAAATTCATGCAAGGCAAATTTCCTTTTGTCTGGAATACCAGCATGATTAACAAAGATATGTAATGGATCCTTGCACTTTGATGCTTAAATGATCGATCTAACCTCAAATAAGCAAAAGAAAATAATAAATTCAGAGTTACAAAATCTGGAGACCAACAGATGCAAGCTTCTAGAAACGATTTAATGTCTTTGCACAACTATTTAACCTTCAAGACCTCTTCCACTCTTTTAGTCTTTATCCAAAATATCTAAGGATCATGAAATGCCTAGGGAGAGACGAAGTGCATTGCACGCTTGAGGACAATTTGCACAAAATAGGCACATTAAACATGACTTGTCTCAGAAAATTCTCTTGTGATCCGACTCCAGAGTGATCTATAGTGGTTTCCACAAAGCAAAATTAGTTTAAAAAGTAACAGCAAGGAATGAAATTTCAAAAGGTCACGTAAATCTGCATGATCATAAACATGCAACTACTTTGCTTATAAAGAGAACTAGATTCACACATGGATAAATAGTAGTTCCATTTATGATAAATAAGGTAGTTCACCACTGTATTGATGTTGACTAAAAAATGCATTCAACAACAGATATGCATCTACAAGTCAGGGGAAAAAGACCCATTTCCATCTGTACAGGGCCAGCTAGAAAGACCAAGACATCGTTCAATGAAGTTAATGAACATCTTCTGAGCTTTCCCTATATTGATATCAACTCCATAACCAGTTCCAAATTCCTCACCAAGGTGAGCAAGAAGAAAAGAAAGGTTTTCCAAGAGGTCAATCACAAGTAAAGACACCCATCTTAATAATTGCACAATTTATGCTTATTACTAAGAAACAATGATCCTATAATTTCCTCAACTTGTAAAGAGTGCAGAAAGCAAAATTAAGCATCTGTATTCATCTCAAAAGCAAAAACCATAAGTTAAGAAGCCAAAAAGGCAACACAAAATGAATGTTTACTTGTGACGAGAAATTAAAGATTTCCTTTGTAATGCCTTCTAGTGTGATCACAATCCGAAACTGGAAGAAGATAAACACATGTAGCGCATAAAGGAAGTACCTGTTTCACTTCTGCTAACCATGCATTGAACTCTGGGCGTTTATTCCTATGAAAAGATGCAAAAAATTCAGACGATATATTCAGTATCCATCAAGTAATAAACATGCTGAACATTCAGATCACCATGTGAGAAAGAAAAACTTATTTTATACTTTACATGTCACTCCTTTACCCACCAAAAGAAATATTTTTCATAAAATTACTTTAACCAGCTCAAATATAACAGTTATTATAAAAAGGTAACATATTTGATGGTTCAAAATATTTATGCAAACAGTAGTAGAATAATCAGAAGCAAAAATATATATATTTATTCATCTTGAAAAACCCCATGGGATTGTGATGTCCAAGAACCAGTTATAGGTGCTTATAAATTCTTGGGATAGAACTTGATTGTTAAATATTTAAAATAACTGCATTACTAGGAATTTTTCAGGAGAAAAAAAAATCCTCCTTTGCATCGGATCAGCGCATGACCCTATGATTATAAATTCACCATTATATAAAAAGTATAATGCAGGTTCAATCAACCGAAAGAGAAGAACTTCTGCGATTGCAAACACTCACCACATATCGATTTCCTTGATGATACCATACTTCCCCCACGAATTGGTGACCGCCCCCTTCATGGATCCTTCCTTCTCTTTCTTCTTCTTTTTCCTATCTTTCTTCTTTCTTCCTCTCCTCCTTCTCCTCTTCCTCCTCTTTTCTCTCTCCCTCTCTCTTTTCCTCCTCCTCTCCCTCTCTCTCTCTCTCCCTCTCCCTCTCTCTCCTTCTCCTCTCCTTCCTCCTTCGCCGCCTTGCTTCATCCTCGCTCCCCGCCGGCTCCGAATCAGTGCTCTCCGACTCCGAGTCTTCCCCAGAATCCTCACTCTCCGAGTAATCTGAATACGAATCAGAAGAAGAGGAATCATCGTCCTCGGATTCACTCTCCAATCTACGACCCCTCCGACGGGAGCCCCTCCTCGAGCCCCGGCTCCTCCTCTTCTTCTTCGCGCGAGCCTTATCGTCGCCGGAATCACTTGAATCGCCGTCGCTGCTGTTCTTGGCCTTCTTCCGCTTGGATTTTTTGTGGCGATCTCGATCTGTTCTCGAGGAAAGCTCTTCGCCTCGGCCGTCCTCCTCCTCCTCTACTTCTGGTATCGATCCGTTCCGATCTTTCGCCATTTCTATGACTAGGGTTTTAGCATTCGCTCCCCTACGGAAGAGGAGATGGGTTCTCAATCCAAAGAGAGCGGTAGGAGAGTTCGGCAGTGGCGGTAAGATGAAGAACCGAAGAACCGATAGAGGTTGCTTCGCAGGATCGAGTCCGACCGAACGTGTGGTTTTTTTTTGTCGATATTATTCGACCTGGTTGCGTTGTTGATTTATTAACCTAGGAGGCCAAACGGAGGTTAAACCATAGGATACGTGTGGATCTTAGCTTTAAATGATACCTATTTATTAACTATTTTTAAAAATAATATAAAAATTATATTTATAAAAATCTCATTCCAGGCGTTCATGATTTTATTCAAGTCCCGCAATAAAAATCATCCACGTTTTACAACTACGTAAAGACATTGCTTTATTCGGGCTTGACCTGCACTAAGATGATTTGATCATCCGCTTGTTTAAAAAAATATATATTGCTTTACAAATTTTGGCCAGGTATTGAAGGCGAATTAGTTGGCTAAGTAGGGCTGAAAATGGATTAAATAAACTTTATCATATTTGTATTCGTATTTGAATCATATCATATTCGAATATTTTTTTATAGTTTAATCGAATTCAGATACCGATTCATATATTTAATTTAAAAATTAATCAGATATAAATACAAATACAAATTTATATATATATTTAAATATGGATATGGATATCCATTTTATCAGGATCGGACCGGTTAATATTTCGAATTTCAAAATAAAGCCCGAGCCGGGCGAATGGCGATAGCTATTTTTTAAATAAAAACATAAAATCAAAACGCCTGACAAGGTGGCGAGAGAGATCAGAGAAGAGACGAATGAAGGCATGATTCATCGACACGTCACAAAGGCATGATTCAAAAGTCAAAACTCCCGTTTCTTCTTTTGTTTTGTTTTTCACTTTTTTGGCACAGCCCGCTCCCAGGCTCCCTGTTCTTTCTTCATCTTCTCCGTCCACTCGTCCAGACTTTCTGGCAACAGCGAGGAGGAGCGATCCGCGGAGGCAATGAAGGAGATGGTGCCACGCCCACGGTGGTCGAGGAGGAGATGTCACGGACTCACGAAGCGTCTGCAATAGCCATCGGGTGAGCTTCCTTGATCCTTCCATTCTTGAGAGAAAGAGAGGAAAAGAGAGAGAGAGTGGGGGGGGGAGCCCGGCCGCCGTCGACTGACTCCTCCACCGGCGCTGGGCATGCGTCCGGTGGAGGTTCGGCCGGCCATGGTGGCCGGCCGTGCCACCGGCACTGTAACAGGCCGCAGCAAGGAGAAAGAGAGAGAGAGTGGGGGGGAGTCCGGCCGCGGCGGCGGCCGGCTCGTGGTCGGTCGATGGCAGCCGGGCCACCCCGGTGTGTGGCCGACGGCAGTCTTGGCCGCCGGCTCGATTGTTCCCCTGTTTTGGGTGAAACAGGGGAGCAACAGGTATTATGTCTGTAGTTTATTTTTGAGCAACCATGTCGTATTTTGGCTGTGATATATTATCTTTATAATTCGTTAAATTTTTTGAACTAATTTAGGATAATGTATAGCGAGAATACTTTGAAGTATGTTTACCTCTCTCTCTCTCTCTCTCTCTCTCTCTCTCTCTCTCTCTCCTGTCCTGTGGCCATATGTTTAGCTATTTGAAACATGAACCAGAATAGCGCTGTCAGGCTTCAAGGCCTCTCCTTTTGTTTACTGCCAGGTACCTTGTTGTTCTGCCAAAAGTTCAGAAAGGAATGAATAGCGAAATTGTTATTACCTGTTTTTGTCTCTTTGTTCAAATCAAAGATTGTAATTATGTTGTTCAAATAATAGTGTAGAGCACTTTATATCCCCAGGGAGATGCAGCTATAACATTTTTTTCACTCGTTTTTGGTAGATGGAAATCAAATTGCCTTGTGACTTTATAAGCTAAAAGAATTCAGGTTGAAGATGACAGGAATCTTCATTGATGGGCCATCATCTAGAAACTTCATACTAATTTCTTTCCTTAAATATATTAAAATCTCAGTTAAATTGCCTTTCAGTGTTCAGCATGATCTAGGAAACAACATGATTGGAAAAAAGTGGATTTGTCACATCTAAAAGTTTAGCAAGCTGAAGTAGTACTTGATGTTGACCTGGCATTTAGTCATTTAGTTGTTTTGTCTGGTGTTCTTTGAACCTGGGTTCACTGCAAGCTGGAGTTTTGTTTTTGACTGATGAAGGGAGTGCCATTTCTGATGGAGTACTTGGTTGCAAGGAAGAAGGTGAGATAAATTATAGTTTCTTTTGGGTTGGAGAAGGATTTCGAGTTGTTGCATGGTTCTAAATTTGTCCAAGCTTGTGCCTTTTGAAAAGTAAATAGCATGAACTTTGGAGGTGTTGTGGCTTAACAGCAACAAAAGCCCGAATTGTAAAAACAACAATAACAACAAAATCTTAAATTAGTTAGGGGCTACATAAACCTTTTTTCTTTATTCTACTCGATTTTAATTTATATTTTCTATTGGATGTGCATAAATTATGAAATCTTGTATTAAACACGCTTATGAGCCGATGCTATGATATATGAATTATTAACAGATATGCATAATGCATGGTATGTTCTGTTTCGACATCATAGCCTTTGTGTTTTATTTTTATTTTTATTTTTATTTTTGGTATTACAATGTATTTTATCATAATATTTGCCTTTTCATTGTTGATTCTTTTATAAGTTAATTTTCTCGGTGTGATCATGGATTTTCTTATTATATATTTTTTTTTTATATTTTGAATACAGTTGTTATATATCATGTCTTCTAGTGGAACTATTGAAGATGCAAATAGCAAATCAGTTGAGCCTACAAATCAAACAGAGAGGAAAAGACAAAAGAAAAGGCTAACATCTAAATTTGGGATGATTTTACAAGTATGAATTAGAAAAGGAAGTTGATGGAAAAATTTTTAAAACAGAAGAAGCAAGATGTAATCACTACAAAAGAATATTTAATGGAGCTAGTAGGTTGGGGACAATACATTTAAAAATCATCTTGATAAGTGTCATTCATTTTTGAAGAATACTAATGTCAAAGGCCAACTAATGTTACAAACATCATTGCAAAAAGAGGATGGCACTTGTTCTTTGAGTACCTATACATATGATGGAGATGTTAGTCGTAAGAAGCTTATACGGATGTTTGTTATGCATGAATACCCATTTGCTATGGTTGAGCATGAAGGATTTATTGATTTTATTAAGTCTTTAAGACCATCTTTTGAATTAAAGAGTCGCATAACCCTTAGAAAAGGGATTATGGAAACATATTTAGAGGAAAAGAAAAAAGTTTATGATATGTTTGGTCTACTTTCATGTCGGATAAGTGCAACTATTGATTTATGGACTTCTAGATAAAAAAGTCTTATTTATGTGTGACAGCACATTTCATTGATGATGATTGGAATTTAAAAAAAAATAATTAATTTTATGCATATGGGAGGAAGACATACTGGAGTTAATTTGTGTAATACATTTATCAAAAATATGATTGATTAGAACATTGATCGTAAGTTATTGTATTAACATTTGATAATGATCGTGCCAATGATGTGTGTGTCAGAGAAATCATGGATAGGCTTCAAGGAACACTTGTATGTAATGGCCAGTTCTTTCATGTGAGATGTGCTGCACATATTATTAATTTAGTTATGCAGGATGGACTAAAAAAAATTAATATGGCAATTGAAAATATCAGAGAAATGGTGAAGATTGTTCGAAGCTCTCCACTACAATTAGAGGAGTTTGAAAAGAGGGCTAAAGAATGTAATTTGGATACACGTAGAGGTTTGTCAATTGATGTTCCAACACGGTGAAACTCTACGTACATGATGCTAAGGGATGCTTGTTATTATAAAGAGGTTTTTAAAAGATTACAGTGTCTTGATCCATACAAATATGATATGTGCCCAACAAATGATAATTGGATAGAGGTAAAAATATTTTGTCAAGCTTTGAAAAACTTCTATAACATCACCGAGCTCCTTTCAGGCACATTATATCCAACTGCAAATCACTTTTTTCAAGAATTTTGTGAAATTCAATTGCAAATTATTGAATGGTGCACAAATCCTAAGGATCAACTTTTTCTCTTTATGGCATTATCAATGAAGGAGAAGTTTGACAAATATTGGCAACAATCTAATCTCATGCTAGCAGTGGGTTCATTCTTAGATCCTCGTTACAAAATGAAGATGGTAGAATTTTATTACTCACAGATTTACTCTTAAATGGAGAAAAAGAGGTCAGTAATGTTCAAAATGTTATTCGAAACCTTTATAGTGAGTATGAAAAAAAATTCCTTCATTTTCTATTCCAATTACTCATGATATTGGTTCATCGAGAGATAGCGGATATATTTTTGATGAGTTTGATTAGATGGAAGGAAGAAAAAAAAAGTTTGCACAATTTATGAAGAAGAATGCACAACAACAACAAATTAGAACAGATTTGGATAATATATATGGAGGAATCTATTTGGCCATGGGTTGAAGGTGATGCTTTTGATATTTTAGGATGGTGAAAATCTAATGGTCCAAAGTATCCTATCTTATCTTAGATTGCAAGAGATATTTTGGCAATTCCAGTATCTACTGTAGATTTAGAATCAGCATTTAATACAGGTTGACGAGTGATAGATGCATTTCGAAGTTCATTAGATCCTGATATTGTTGAAGCTATGATTTGTCTTCAAGATTGGCTAAGATCTGAGAAAAAAGATAACTTATTACATTTTATACAATATTTTTATTAGATTTAACTTATTTATAATATTTTACTATTTTTAAAAATTTCGTTTCAGATCATATTCCTTCCATTGTTCATGATCTCAATTCTCATGCTATGTTGGATAAGGTAAATGCAAATGATGTGTAGTTTTAAAAAAATAAGTTATTATTTTTATTTATATATATTGAACTTTTGTACTAATAATATTCTTAACATGTTTTATTTTAGGATGATTAGAGCATTGAAGATTGTCATATGATGTTATTCAATGATTTGTGAACTTTTTACTTAATAGTTTATGAAATACTTCTTATGACATTTGAGTTTATGAGATGCATTTAAGATTTATTGTCAACAAATCCTATTAAATATTTTCATGTTATAACTTAATGCTTTCAGCTATATAATATGAATCATATGATGCAAATACTATATGGCATATGCAAGTTACCAATGTTGCCATGTATCGGGGGCAATCGATACCGACCTCAACCTGCCAATTTTGCCTTGTTTATTTCATTCCAAAAATTTTGTGCTTGTGTGGCTGTGATAATATTTTGAGCCTATTCAATTTAATTTGGCAATGATGATAGGGACTTCCAATTTGTTTTGATGCTCAATGTGTGGGCTATGAAATCATGACTTGGAGGGCATTTCTAAATGCAACCGTTGTGATTTGTGAAGCATATGTTTGACACTCTATCTGAGCCAAGGGCCATGATGTTAGACAGATTCATAGCATTTCCTGACTCAGATGCATGCAAATTGTAACCATCGGGAAATAACAGTTGATAATGTCTTTCTGAGCCAACTCAAACTATGTCCCTATATCTGATAAGTTACTAGCGTCCTAGAGGATATTTATTCATTTCCTTGATCAGGTCTATGATATATTTTCAAGAATCATACGTCTTTGATCAGGTCTGTGATATATTTTCAAAAATCATACTTCGTGGATGCTTGGCAAATTACTAATTTTAAGCCTAGCCCCTTGATATGATCATTTATATATTATAAAACTTGACCTTTGTCCTATGTTTTATTCCTTTGTGTTCTTCAGGTTGGTAATTGTTTGGGTACTTTGATCAAAACATTCAAGGCTTCTTTCCTGCTATTCTTTGGTGAACTTGCTATGTACATAACACCAATGTTGGTAAGTCCTAAGAAACATGCTACTTGTATTTCTTAGTAGTACTCAAGAAAATATGCTTGACATTTTGCTTTTCCTATTGTATTTATGCATTTTTTTATATTAGTGAACTGCAAATTCTTATATATGTCTACATTTTCGTGAAAATTCTTGTCTCAATGCTTAATGATTTCCATCTCAAATATTTTAGGTCCTGTTACACTGTTGCTTTGTAGGATTTGTTGTGGATTTCAACTTCTTTCAAGTTTCTTAAGAGAACATTTATAGCCATATTCTTATTGCCTATATTTTGTTCTTGTGGTAGACAGTAGGGAGTTTAGTGGCTTCTTTAATATTCCTCTATTTATTAACTCTTTCATAACTATTCATCATATAATACCATCATGAGATCATAGAAATTCTATCTTCATATCCATATCCGTATATGACAAATATGGATATGCTTGATATCCGATTCGTATTCGTATCCGTATATAACAAATATGGATATGCTGGATATCCGATTCGTATCCATATTCGTATATAATAATATGGATATGCTGGATATCCGATTCGTATCCGTATCCATATATAATAATATGGATATACTTGATATCCGATTCGTATCCGTATTCGTTTAGAATAAATATGGATATGAATTTTAATATCCGTTTAGTATTCGTATCCGTATCGTATCCGCTAAAAAATATGGATACAAATACGGATATACTACTATCCGATCTGTATTCGTATCCGCTAAAAAATATGGATACAAATACGGATATACTACTATCCGATCCGTATTCGTATCCGCTAAAAAATATAGATACAAATACGGATATACTATCCGATCCGTTTTCAGCCCTATGGCTAAGTTGTTAAATCGCTTGAGAAAATAATTTTGAAACAGAAAATTTCTAGCCAAAAATGTCTCTCAAAAAAAAATGGAAAAGAGATGATTTGAGAGAATCATTAAAAAAAAAATAAGTTGAAATCATCTTGATTTTAACTTAAAAGAGATATTTTTCATGCTTTTTTCAACAGATGATTTCATAACTTAACTAACCAAGATTGCCCACTTCTAATACTTAGCCAAACTTTCCATGTTATAAATCATCAATCTATGTAGCCATAAATCGTTTGTTGTGCAATAGATAATTTCATCCTGTGATGAGGTTTTTAAAAGAAAATATTGGGATACGGCATCTCACATGACATCCCAATATTTTTCTAATAAATGGGCATTATTTAAAGCAAAGATCATTATCTTATATTAATCACTTTAAGAGCTATCTGATTAATCACCATAATAATTATCATCGATGATAGAATTATGGAATCATCATCTACGATATTTCATTAATTAAAGATTATTTATGATTATAATCATTATGTTTGATATATCAAAAGAATCAAAGATCATCATACATGCAATGCTAATTGTTGCCGCGGAAATCCGTTCTCCGACTCGGGTGCGCTTTCGGCTTTGGGTCCGAACTCCGATCTCAACGTCCGGGATGGAACCTGTAAGACAGTCCGTGCTCACAAAGGATTTTCTTGGGGTTATCTTTGCGGGGGACCCTCCGACGCCCAAGTCAGTGGAGATTTACAGCAAGCAGATGTGAGGAGAAGACTTTTCACAGAAGAATCTTCCTCCAAGCTCTCGATCGGAGCTCTAATGGAGTGATCGATTTCGTAAAGCCAAATGAATGTACAAGGTAATTTTTTTTTGTGCATACCTGAGAGGTTAAAGTGTTGTGGTATTTATTGAGGATCACCCGATTCCCTAGGCGCGTCATGGGGGCTGAAAGTTGTTATGATTTGAAATGGATTCGAATCGAGTTTGTTACGAGATCAGTAGGATCTATATCTTGTCAGTTAGAGGATCGATGGCCAGGAGAGCTGGCTGATGCCTTGGGATTCCATGATTGCGTAGGCTCTAGGCCACTCCTGGGTATGATTTTCTGTTTGGAATCTTATTCCGTTTCAGTGAATAGGGGCTCTCCTATGCCGGATTTCGCAGAGGTATTTTGAATGCCGTGGCTGGCCTAGATAAGGAATAGCTGATTTTTCGAAGTGTAAAATGGATCGGCTCGAATGATCAAGGAATAAGGATGGCTCGGCTCGACTAAAGGATACTTCGGGTTACCGAGGATAAGGATGGCTCGGCTCAGATGGCCAAAGCATAAGGATAGCTCGGGTTACCGAGGAATAAGAATAGCTCGGCTTAGATGGCCGAAGCATAAGGACGGTCCGGATTGTCAGGGTGACCCGACCTCATCAAAGCTGATTTGACCTTGTCGCTAGAATGTCACGACAACTGGCCAGTTGGCAAGCGGGTGTTTGGATTGGGCGTGACCTCATCGTTGATGTGAGCGATCAATAATATAATGACGATTTTACCCCTCATCACTATATAATATATGAATATAAAGCATATAATTTTAATCTAAAAAGTAAAAAATTTATCAAAAAATATAAAACTTGTTCTATAACTATAAAAGATATTCTTTCACTTTAATTTAAATACCTATAATATAGACAACAAATTAATCAACCAATAAAATTAATTAAATTTAGCAACCCAACTATTCCAAACTTGCACTCAAAATATGGAAACATATATTTTAATAATAAAAATACAAACAGGGGAGAAAAAGGCAAAGGAGAGATAGCATAAGATTAGAGTGCGTTGCTTATAAATAGAGAGAAGGAAGTGGTTATAATTTATTATTGCATTAAGAAGAATTTTACTATTTTAATTGCAAATGTAGAGATAAATTGTTCATAAATGTTTATGCAAATCACCATCATCATAGTGATTCAACATTCTTGGCCTCTTAGACGGGATAAAGATTACCTTTTTAAAAAGTAATATCAACCCATTGATGATCATAGATTATTATCAAACGAGAATATCAAATGGTGTGATCCTATCATCGTCCCAAGATTACCAATGATATTCAAATATCACCCCAACTAAACACCATCTAGTATATCAAATAATAGCTAAACCATAGGGTGTAAATTACTAGATATTAATCACTTTAAGGTGGGTTTGGTAGGTTACAGAATGGTACATGTAAATCATTGTTGCAATACGAACTATAATGGTGTATGGGCTATGACTCAAGTCATTTTCGTTGTAGCTAGTCTAGCAATCAAATTAGTTATAAAAAGAGATATAAAGCCTACACTCATGACCACTCCTTATCTATACCTTGACCCTAAAATATGATCATCTTGGTCCTTAAAGTCAAAAAATTAAATGCCTACACCTACTTCATAACGTTAATTATAATTCGACACTCTCATCCTTTATATCCCTATCAAAGAGGCTGAGGTTGTAGCTTCTACCTACGCCATCACATCTTCCTCCATCACTGATCGTTATGGCCTCTTTACTTTTACCTCAGTTACTTTCAAGCTTTGCCACCATCCGCACCCCTATCTTTAGATGTTTAAACTCTCTTAAGATTTTCTTAACAACCTTGAGATCCTCATCAAGCACATTTTCTCTAAGTTCCTCCAAAAGTCCAGCTTCACTCTCCATATGAGCAATTACTTCTTTTTTTAGCAATTACTTCTTTTTTTGCAAGCATGTTATGGCCCTACATGACTAAACCAACTACCTGCCTTTGCACTCCCTCACCTTCCAACTCCTATCTCACCCACCTCCCTTCCCTCTCCCTCAGCATCCATCCTCTTCCACCTTAGCCATCACCTCCTTCTTTTCATTATCCTATCCTTATATGGTTGCATCAAATAAGAGAGTTGGATCTTATGAAGGAAGAGTGTTGGACATAATTCAAGCTACATGATAGCTTAAGCTACACTACAACTCTACCAATAGGGCTCCGATAGTCTCTTCATATAAATGAAGTCCTTAGGTGAAAACAGAACAATTCTATCATTAAATTTGAAAAAAAAAGGGATATAATGAATGAACATATTGGATATTTCAGGTGGATTACTACTCAAAATCAGCTCAATGAAGGGGCCAAGTTGAAGAATAAGTTAGGTAAGCTAGAAAGATAACTCTTATAAATTGGGCACATTTGCATCTATGCTTTGATAGTAGGATTTCAATATTTTGCAAGTTCTTTCAAGAATACCCATATCATAGGTTGTGTTGGCTTGAAAAAGTAAATGGCTTTTTTATTGTTCATCGATGTTATTCACCTTTAGATGCACGATAACTATGTTTAGATGTGCACTTCTAACATGCATCTTAAGGTTACATGGCATGCACCTCAAAGTAAGTTATCTAGAGACATACACGATTGGCAAATATCAAATACATTGGGACTAGTTCTCTTGAGATGTGCACTATGTTCTTAAGGTTGCATGATATGTCTTGAGATTGATTAAATAGTATTTATACATCAAATTTTTATGATGCAAAGAATTGGCTTGCTTATTATCTACAAAGCAATTGAATTAGTTATTATAAAAGATGAGACATAGAATGTTTCATTTTTTTTAATATAATGTTACACTTTATTAAACTCTACTATTCAAATTTCCATAGATACATTTTTTTAGTGCCTCAATTTGGTAGTTTGATGGTTTTATCATATTAAAACTGCTGAAATAATTGTGAGAAAAAGAAAAAAAAATGTTAGTTCCAAATAAGGTCATATGATCCTATAGTCTTGTATATGGTTACTTTGAAGGATGAAACAATTACTCGCATATATAGGTACTTTTGCTCACATACAAAGATTGTAACACCTAGTACTTATTTTGTATATTAGTAGGATTAAAAAAGGATCCATGAAACATTAGTTTGGGAAGGGAACTTCATACTATGAAGCTTCTCGACCTACAACCCCTTGCCCATTAACCTTTAACCCAACCAAAAAAATTTATATGAACAAAAATAATTTAAAATTAAAAAGAAAGTTACCT
This sequence comes from Calamus simplicifolius, assembly GCA_900491605.1. Taxonomy (NCBI): domain Eukaryota; kingdom Viridiplantae; phylum Streptophyta; class Magnoliopsida; order Arecales; family Arecaceae; genus Calamus; species Calamus simplicifolius. The sequence goes on along the minus strand of UESW01003935.1, from coordinate 226,761 downwards.
TTTGACCCCTCAAGCTTTAGTGAGTTTTACATGCCTTCTCTTGTTTATTTTTGTTTTTAATAAGATTTCTTAAGTTCATTAGTCATCCAATATGGTCTCAAGCAACCCCCCTCCCTCAAATGTAGTTAACATGTTTAAAATGACAAAGTCATCTTTTAGGTTATTTCTAATTTCTAATTAAGATGGGTTCCAGTGCCACTACTTGGCTTTGAGATCCTCGCTGCTCATTTCAAAGTAATATAACATAGATACTTTGAGGGTGTTGATGATGTTGTTGGTGATTTGCTGCCCTTATTGTTTGATGCTAAAATATAATCCTAGGAAAGATCTTCAATACTACAACAATACTCACTCTCTCTAACACTTCATCCATTGATAACCTCTTCCTTAATATACCAAGAATAACAAGAGTAATAATAATATATCATTCAGTGGTGAGAAGTGGCTTCTCTAATTAATAATCTTCTTTCATTTATCAGCAATGATATGGGCATAGAAATTGAGGGTTTTAGACTTCCCCTTGCTCCAACCATTGATATAGTAACTACCATTAGGTTAGGTATAAATGCCATTTCCATTAGATGTCGTTCTCTTGCTCGTAGTCATAGCAATTACCATTGGCTCAGTAAGGACCCTATAGTCAAAGATGACCTTATTCCACCACTTCTTGATGTATTGACACCCATTCCAATACACCTACTAGCCATGCCCCTCCAAGAGTTCCATAATATGTATCTTCATACTAGTTCACATTGCAAATGATTTGTTATCATGCCTATGCTTCTAATATGCAATTTATGGCCCCCTATTTCATGCTGCCCTCCAATGCAATGAACATCTTGAAGCCTCTATCCAACTAAATCAAAACTTAACCTTGAATATCACCTCGTTAGTCATGAAAAAATTATTTTCTTGATGACTTTCCCTAACTGCCACTACCCCTTGTATATGCACTTGTCTGCTTATAAGTACTTTTCTTTCTTGTATAGTAGATCTCAACAAACCATCCCCCTCTACTTTGGGAATGGTCGTGTCACAAACTATACTTCGAGATTTATTGCTCAAGTTGGTGGTGATGGTAGTTTTTTTTTGTTTTTTGGCAATAGTCATCATTACAATTGGTGGTACCATTAACAATTACTTTTTCCTCTTCTTGTTCCGGAGGTGGCACTGGAATCGTCCTTCATGCCTAAGCATCACTTTCTCTCACCATCATTCTCAAGACCTAATCCCTTTGATAGGAGCCTACATTTCTTAGATCCCTCTTCAAGTCCTCTGTTGCCTGCTCTCTCACCTATCAAAAAGAGAAAGAAGAAACCAAACCAAACCACAAATAATAGAAAACTATATCATGTCTTTTGGATTCATGGGCACTATACACTTCCATCATTAAATATTATAAAGTAAAGAGTATATTAGTCCTATAATTATCATGTGACCGTCATATAATGCAATCCATAGAGATCGCTCAAACAAATGCAGATGATCGGGATTAAATCACTAAATAAACTTAAAGGATTTAATTAAAAGTTTTTATATAAGAGGGGAAGCAAATGAAACCTAAAGGATCTTGAAGGTGTTAAAAGATATTTTCTTCAAAGCTAAAATGTAGAAAAAAAAAAGAAACTACCATTGATCAATGCTCCATCCTCTAAATTCCTAAATCCTACTTAGAATTGACTTAACAAACATTATTTATTAGTATAACATGAATAATAACTATTGTTAGTCATAATAGATAATAATTTTAAAAACTATAGCAAAATGATTGTTCATATAATAAGATAATTGTTCGATAGTAAAACAAAATATTTTTTTAAAATTATGTACTTTAATTAATATAAATTTAAATTAGATGACATGATACAAGTTTGATCATAGACCTCATTAGATTGAATAACTTAAATCAATGAATTAATCAATCTTTTATTCTTTGAAATTGGATCATAGAAGCCATCAACATCCAATCAAATAACCCACATAGCAATTACTTTTCCATTAATTTCTCAGTCCAACCCCCTCAATTATAGTCAAATATATCCACTTAAATCCGATCATATCTAATCATATTCGATCACACTTAATCATGATCACTCATATTCCAATCCTTATTGTAGCTCATTTGATCCTCATCCTAAACCATTTGATCCTTATTTGATCTTGATCCTTAATTATTGGTCTAGTTTAATTATCCTTATCTTAGAGACCAACCATGATATATGCAGCTAATTCCATCAAATCTTGCACCTATTTTCAAAATTAAACCCTTCATTAACCAATTAGGAGGTTGGATTAGCTAAGATATTATGAATTGATTTCTAGGCCTTTATGTTATTATCACCTCTCCCAATTTTTTCTCTACTATAGGTATACCTCAAATCACATGAGGGTGCATCTTCATAAAACCGCACACCATTTAACATCTAACTATCTCATCTATTACTAAGTTGTCCTCAATGAGCTCCTTACTTTCTTATTCTCTTTAATTAACTTGATTGCCTTTTCATATTTCTTCTTATCATATGTATATCCCGATATAGCCCTTATATGCTCTTTTCTTTATATTGGTTCTTCCTTTTACTAAATATCTAAGATTTTTTTCATACCTTAGATGATAATTCCTTGATAGATATTATTACTTTTTGGAGGTTTGATACTTGGACTATACACCTCACTTTGATCTTCTAATTCCCTCTTAAACCCTCCTTAGATCTAATTCTTTTCATGCTTTTGCATTCCCCTTTTACAGCATTGAATCGTTCTCTTCTACTTTTATAACATCTCAATCATTTATCTACCCTCTGCATCACTTATTCTTGTGATGAGGAAAAAAACGAATCAAATTCATTTATCTAGCTACTCTTCTTACCCTTAGATTAAGCTAACTTCTCTAATTCTAATCATTGTCTCTCTTGTTTGGTCCTACACTTTTAGAAAATACAATCAATCAAACACACATTCTTAAATCCTTATCATTCACCTCTTCAATTGGTTTGTCATTTTCTTAACCAATATAATTTAGCTACCTCAAATGCATTATTACTCTTAAATCTCTTAAGATTAAATCATTTGCAATAAGACAAATACTTTCTCTACTATATACCTTTGACTCTTTAACCAAATGCACTTAAGAATGCATACTATCCTACCGTCTTATCCCTTTATTTAATCGGTGCCACTTATCACTTCTAAATTCAAGACTTAATAATTTGGAACAACCTCAATCTTATTAAATATAAGGGCTTAGTTTGGTCATATTTTGTGGCTGAGCTCATTAGACAATGAGGAATGCAACGAAGGTGCAAAGGAGAGCAAGAAAAAGGCAAGGATATTTCAGGATATTAGGAAATGCCAAAAATAATGTTAGAACATGCTTAAATTTGTGTAGTTGACTTTAAATTAAGTTTATCTATTTATTTTGTTTGTTAATTATTCTTTTATTGTTAATTGTCAAGTGTTCATGTAATTGAATATTTATTAGTATGGAAGCCTTTAGCTTGGTAAATTATCTTATAGTTTGAAACCTAACGGGAACCTAGACTTCACATATTTAAAATTGGTCTAGAGACTTGATAGATCTATGTTTGTACCCATACCTGATACAATCCCTGAATGAGTTGGGTATGCAACAAATTTAGATGTGAAACATCAACATGTCTAGGGCTAGATTTATTAAAACAAAAATATGATATACTTGTGACACCCCATAAGTGACTACTTTTGCAAATTTGAGCAACCATCAATGGTATAATTGGGCCTAGCTTAAATAGAATCTAAGTCTATGAAGAAGGTAGTACCTCTTTTTCCTTATGAAATAAGGATTGTTTTTCTACTGAAACTATTGAATACCCTCTTATTGCCCTATTTTTACTGAAGCTCAACCATATTGCTATATATATTAACATCCTTTTATCTCTTTCGGCAAAATTTTTTCTCCCTTCCCTCCCTCTCTCCCTTCTAATTATTGTTAGAAGGAAAAAATAAGAGGTTAAAACTCTCTTCCACCGTTAGCCCCCATCCTGCTTCCTCTTAAGCCCTCCCACTTTTTATACATTACTTTATCTCTTTGCTTCACCATTAAAAGAGGGAAAGAACTTGTGTTTCTTGCTATTTTCCTCTCTCACACATTCTTCCTCTTTTGTCACTGTATCTCCCGCATACGTTTCGGAGATGAGCATCCCCATCTTAGTAAGAGCAATAAAATAGTCCAATAAATTGAAGTTGGGAGTGGTGTTTACTTGTTAAAGCAGTATTGATTAGGAATTCAAAATTTGATAGAATTTAGAAAATTATTTAAAAATATTAATATGACATAGATTTGATCTCTAAATGATTTTGTAATAATTAGGTCCCAAAGGATCCCAATGAGGTGATTAGTTTAAATTAAAGTTGGTACCTGGTACCTATGAGATAAGTAATACTCTATATTTATAGTATTTTATTAAAATTTCTTTAAACAAAATACATCATTGCAAATTTATCATGAATTTCAAATTTAATTTCATTGAAAAATATTTTCAATCATATTATTTGATTTAGATTTTATTATTCTTAAATAAAGTTATGGATCTTCTATACTCACAAATTATTTTTATTAAATCATATTTGATAAATTAATTATCTAATTTTGTATATTTGGCTTATAATTTATTTAAGCTATGATTATTGGATCAAGTAGAAAAGTTGTATTTATTGAATATACTATTGAGAAATTTGTTGTATACCTATTTGACATTGTAGATTATGGATATTTGAAAAATATAAACTCTTAAAAATTCATTTAATTTGGAAGTATCTAGTTTGATGCTCTATCTATTTTGTAAATATCCAGAATACCTATGAGATTGTAATATCGAAAGAAAGATTATAAAAAAGATAGATATTCATATATGTATATGCACTCTTAGCTTGACTATGATAGATGACTTACATTATAAGTGCAGTATCATATGCTATATTATTAATGCTATAAATGCAGTATAGATATGAGGTATACTATAGTGATAGTATTTGATATGGATATACTTTGAAGGAGTTAAATATAGTACTCGAATTTACGTCATAGGGGTTAAATATAGACATAGTCCTTAGCTAAAGAGCTTAAAAAAATTTGATATTTGATAATTACAATTTGATATTTAACTATCTATTAGTGAGCATATAAAATTCATGTATTATATTTTACTCTAATGAAAATGCAGTATGCTATGTTATATTTTAGTTGAAAAGGCATATTTGTGATCCTTGTTATATATATTAAATTGATAGGATTCTTTGAATGTATTTATTGAATTAAAATATTAAATGCTACTTGGTCTAATTATATAAAGCGAAGTGCTATTTATTGGGCTGTTAAGCTCATTATTTCTATCCATCTATTTTTTTTTCAAGATTTAAGAAATGAGAAATGGTTTGATAAGAGAACAGGGGTGAACAAATAAAGAAAATGATGGCTTTGTATATAACAATCTTTAGTTTTCTTTAACTATATATTGAAGTGCTATTTTAGGATATTGCAATTATGTCAACTAGCATGACATTACAATTGTATTATTTTATTACTTCTAGCTATCTGGATGTTTGTACGAAATATCTAAGGTCAAAAGTTTGGTTAGATTTTAGATGTTGCTATGATGATTATCATTGCTTGTGAATGAATTATATTATTATATTATTTTAAATTCATTGATAGGTGGAACAGTTTTATATGCTTGTTGGGCTAACTCCTATAAGTACATGGCAGTTGTCATGTCTCTAAGTTTTAGTTCAATTTAAAACATAACAGCTAAGGTGCAGTCATCAGTCACACCCTCCATTTACAGAGGGAATAATTTATTTGTGTAGTTGTAGCTAGTAAGTTTGGTCCATTCTATTTTAATTTCGATCCTTCCTATCTAAGCCCTTGATCATCTAACCCAAATCTTAATCCATTTAAACTAAATACTTAGCCACTTGACTTGAAATGTAATATATCTAGTCCAAATCCTAGCCCATGCAATCTCACTTGATTCTAGTCTTAACTAATGAAATCAATCCTATCCTATCTAAATTTATTCAAATCAATTTCTCCAATTATTACCCTATTATACTGATCAATCCTGGTCGTGTTCGACCATGCTAGATCAAACCTCTTTCTAGCTATTTTAACTTTTCATTAGGCCTATTTTATCTTTCTTAACCCATCATTCCTCTCTCCCAAGGATGACTTATCAAGTGACATTCAAAGAGTCCTCTACCTAGACATTCTCTCTAATTAACTTGATTTTTTCCTTATTTTTCATTTGCCATTTATCTATCCTTACAAAATTCTCATACAATCGCTCCCAATTTCTTTTCTTTTTCTTTTTTTCTTCTTTTTATCTCTTTTCCCTTCTACCATGCATGCATAAACCCTAAAGATGAATTAGGAGATGACGGAGTGCACCCATTAACTCTTTCCCTTAACCTCAATACTTATTCATAAGCCTTATTTGCTTAGTTATCAATAATAGCCTTATTCATAAGCAACTTTACATTTAACCTTATAACTATGTAGATTCTAGCTATATTTCTTTCATTCAAGTTTGCTAATAGTGTGATGATTATGAATGAAATTTAACTCTTTTCGAGTATCTTAGTTTCAGCCTTACTATAAATTATAGATAGTCAAATAGTTATTACAACCATTATGATCTTGTGCAGTGTCACAAGATAGATCAAGAAATTTAATGCACTACATCAATAAACTTAATTTAGTGGTGATACAAGTATGGATTGGTTGTATTTATATTATGCTAAGTGATATATTAATTAAATTTTTATCTTAATTAAAAAATAACTATAAGAATGGTTTAATATTCATATGATTAAATTCTCTATTTTTTTTACCTCAACTCTTCAAAAATCAGAGATATGCTAGATAACTAATTTTCCCCCCTAATATATTAAATGATATAGCTCATTTATACTATGTTAAATCACTCACATGAAAAAGATTACACAATAAACCTCTACTCCTATTATAATCTTTGTTTCTTAAAATTTACATTAAAAAGAAAAAAAAAACTCTCTAAGAATGGTCAACTTGTGACTAGAGTTTTAACTCTATCCTCCTAGTTTCCTCCTACTTTATTTAATTCTTGGTAGGTAGACCCAATATGTCACGTTAGATATATTACGGGTGATGAACCCAAAGTTAAACTCGTTGCATGCAAGAGATTTGAATAGAGAATTGTAGCATTTCAGAGGTTGGGCGGCTGTCTTGTAGGCTGATGTAACCATTCCTAAACTTCCCCATTATTTTTGTTTAAAAAGTCTACGACTCTGCACCAGCGTTTGGACCATGGCCTTAAGGATTATGCCAAAGGATTCTCTGCCATTATTTTGGCAGCATTGCTCAGTCCAAATCTTTGAATCTCCATGATGCTTGTAGTTAAGGGCGAGCTTGTGCTTCGAAAGTTCTATGTTCTTTCATAAAGAATATGCTGGTTCCGTGACCTCATAGGACGTAGTAACAACCACAAGGCCAAACTACACTTTTGGCCATCAAACTTTTACTCAAAATTTATTTTTAATCTTTAAACTTTTAATTATTATAATCTACTTTCTCAAATTCTTTTTGGATAATATTGTTGTTAAAATTTATCCTTCGACTCGGACGCGATCGGGCTTTGAAACGAGCTCCTTCCTAGGCGGACCTGCAAAACAGTCATCATGCGAGAGGCGTTGGGGGTGGCCCTCCGCGGAAGACCCTCCAATGCTCAAGTCAGCGAGGATCGACAATCAACAAACAAGAGGAGAAGGCTCTCACTGAAGAGTCTCTCCAAGAATGGCCTTTCGAGAGCTCTGAGCAGAGTGCTAATGGGAAAGCCAAGGCAAAAGGAGAGTGTGCCAGTGAGCAAGTGCGCATACCTAAAGAGTCGGCAGACGACTCTATTTATAGAGGATCACCTGATTCCCTAGGAGCGTCGTGGGTCCGAAAGTCGTTAGGATTTGAATCCAGTTTGTTATGAGGTCAGTAAGATTCGCATCTTGTTGGTTAGAGGATCGACGGCTGGGAGAGCTGGTTGATGTCTCGAGATTTGGCGGGTATATAGGCTCCAGGGCTCTAGGCCACTCTCGCGGGTCCTAGGCCACTCTCATATATGATTTCTGTTTGGAATCTTACGAATTTGAACTCTTCCGCACCGAATTCCGCAGAGGTCCTTGAATGCCCGGGTCTAGCCGGGGCGTAATAATGACTCGGTTGATGAGGCACAGTCGGATAGCTCGACCAAGGCCGAGAGAGAAGAGACGATATAGCTTGGCTGAGGTCGAGAGATGATATGGCTTGGCTGAGGCCGAGAGATGTAATGGGATGATATAGCTCGGCTGAGGCCAAGAGATGTGATGGGATGATATAGCTCGGCTGAGGCCGAGAGATGATATGGCTCGACTGAGGCCGAGAGATGTGATCCGCGTCTTAGGATTTCTTGGCTCGGTGAGGGGCTAAGGTGCCCCGATTCATTGAGGCTGACTTGTCTCTAGCGGGTATTGTTCAGCACGTAGGAGTCAGGATTAATCCTAGCCCCCGCACGATTATTTATGCAATGACGATTTTACCCCTCAACAGATAACAATTTAGTCTCTCATACTCTAAAAATATTACATTCCTAATGTTTATTACATGAAGTTAATTAAAATTAATAAAATAATTAGTGTGTCACCTTAACATAACTAAGTGAATACTTTCTCTTGCTGATATATCAATTATTTCATCAATTTTAATTAATTCATGAAATCAAAAACATAAAAAACTAAATTATAACAATTAAAAATTTAAGAATCAAAATAAATTTTAAGTAAAATTTAAAAAATATTTAAATTTGTCTAATAAGGTCACTAGTAGTTTTCAACAAGAAGGCCACACATGTATGTCATTATCATTTCATCTCAGGCTTTTCAACTAGTCTAATGGAGCAATTCTTAATAATTCATATAGTTTAGTTTAGTGAATTAATCACTGCAGAATGATAATTTTGAACATATATTGCAAGTCTACTTACTATATTTCTCCTGGAATGATGAAGCTATGCAAGTTTCCTCTTTGGAGCACGCACTCAGGAGAAGCACATTGCTAGGAAAATTTGAGGGAAAATTGAAGAAAGAAACATTGAAGTGTTACAAACCTAATTCTGGTTTATTTTTGCAAATTAAACAAATCAAGCCGGCTGGTACCGTCCTCTCGTGCAATGAAGCATTGCCGGCCAAACGCAGCCCCTCAACTTGGTTAAATTGGACTTCTCTTATCCACTGTTGCTATCAAACCAAAGCATACCTTTCATCAAAGTCAAAAGCCGGCCCCTGTTTCCCGAATCTATGTCTATATATATGAAGCAACCTAGTGGTCCCAAAACATCAACTTCGATTTTATCTTAGATGCCATGAGAGAAGGAATGGAGGCTCCTTGCCTGCATCGAAAAATGCTGTGCTTTGGGGTGGTATTGTCCCTAGTCCTGCTACCAGGACCGGCCGCCGAAGCTCGTCCGGTGCCCCAGCGGAAGCTCGCCGGAGCGAACAATCTCCGGTATCAACCTATTCTGGATCGGATGGTGCTCAAGGCCATGCTGCCAAGGTCCGTGCCGGTGCCACCGTCGGGACCCAGCCGCGGCGGCAATAGGGAGGAACCAATTAACTAGCCCATGGATGGAGAACTTGGGTATGCTGCCAAAGTTTTCACTACAAATTAAGGTTGTGAGTTTTAGTCTAGCGAGTAATGCAACGTCTGGAAGTGCATTAAGATGGCAAATATATACAGCAAACAATGAAAACATATAATGATTCATCTCTAGATGGTGCACGCCTCATTTCATTTTGTTTCTATTTCTTTTGTGTAACAACCCAGGCTCGCAGCACCCACGAACCCATTTCGTTAAAAAAAAAGCAAGATGGACAAGGTCCACACCAATTTGGGCCATCACAACCCAAAAAAGTATCCAATTGATACTTATCCATCTTTCTTAGCTGATTATAAACCATACAACTATCTTCAATTTTTCAATATGAAACTATTGGGAAGGGCATCACAATCTACCCCTTACAGAGGCTATGTTCTCGTCGCCAGGGGCATATGATCACAACTATCAGATAGACAGGATTCTAGAGGTGATCCCCACAGGTTCAAAAGGTGATTCCCATCCCTCATGGATATAGCACTTTATCATGTATAGCACTTAGCTCCTGCACTTGTGGCTAGTGCATGGCTCTGATACCATATTGTAACGATTCGGACTCCGAATTTGCAGCACCCACGAACCTATTTTGTTACAATAAAGCAAAATGGATAAGGTCCACACCAACTTAGGCCATCACAGTCCCAAAAGGGATCTAATTGGTACTTGTCCATCTTCCTTAATCATCTCTCAAATTTTCGATATGAAACTATTGAGAGGGACATCACATTTTGAGTATTTTTTTTTAGATAAGAATATTTATTTATTTATTTATTTTTAAGGGTAAGAATTGTTCATAGTGCGTTGAATCTACATAGCCTTTAGGCTGGTTTATGATACATTGCCGGCCATAGTTTTAAATTTAAATTGCCAAGCCAGCGTGATCATCCCAAGAAATTGCCAAACCCCCCTTCCAGGGTTTGTTAAAATTAATTTTGATGGAAGTGTTCGGGGAAGACTTGCTGGTTCAGCCTTCATCATTCGCCGGATCGATGGAGCTTTACTGGCGGCGGTGGCTTTGGCATCCTCGACTCCTCTGTCCGATGGTGAGTTGTATACTGCATGGGCTGGTATCTCCTATGCTGCCCAGGTTTTCATGCTCAAAGCCTTTTTATTGAAGGGGACTCTTTAACGGTCATCAGGTGGTTCCGGCTGGGGAGAAGCACTCAAGCTCCTTCTAATCCCCTTTTTTTCGACATTGCGCATGTTTTTCGGAGCTTCACAGTGTCCACATCAGGCATATCTTCCGTGAAGCTAATTCGGCAGGCAGACTGGGTGGCGGCCTTCGTGGCCCATCATGCAGGTTACTGGAGATGGAATCATGGTGACCCCTGTCCCCTGTTCTGAAGCAAATTTTATTTTCTGACATTTCAGGATTGACTCGCACTAGGCTAGTATGATAGTGTGATCAACCGTTTTGTACAAAAAAAAAAAAAAAAAAAAGGAAACCCTCCAAACAAAAGGAAACCCTTCAAATGAAATTTAAAGATTAGATTCCTCAAAAGAAAAAAAATCAAAAGACAGAGATAGAGGGGAAAACGTGAAATTTAAAAGCTAGATTGGCATGGCGGCAAAAAAATAAAAAAAGTAAAGTCATCATATCAATTATATTTATTTATTATATTAATTATATTGGCTAATATAAACTAAATTTATTTATTAATTATATTAAAAATCTCAATTCAAATCATATATATATTTATTTAATAATTAACTTATATTTGGATCGATAAGAATATATGTTTTATTCTCAACACATGTAACCTAAAATCAAATTTTACTTCATCTAATTTGTATAACCATATAACCTATCTAATAATAAATTAATTATAAAATAATTATATATCTATAATTATAAGTAAGTATAAAATTATACATTAACCTATATTGTTCTGTTGGATATCGCATATGATAAAATAATAATTTTAATAGTTAAAAATTAAAGAATAAAATAAACTTCAATCTGTTAAATAGTTTTAATAGATTGTATCGTATTTATAGGTATACAAATTAACTTTTTTAATATTTAGATTAATAATGTATAATAATAGATTTAATTTGATTTTTGATTTACATTCATTTATATTTAATTTAAATTGTTAACTTTCATGGATCATGTCAAAAATCGTTTGGATTTTAGCTTTTTTTTTTTTTTTTTTTTTTTTTTTTCATTTTTAATTTTCTAATTTTTTTAATGCAACATATGTTGGGTTAAATAGCCTGGTGCAAGGAAAAGAGTTTTTTTTTCTAATAATTAGATAATTAATTATTGTTAGAAAAAAAAAAAAAAAGTATTGCATAAGAGTACGGAAACGAGGGTTTAAGCCCACCATGAAGACCCTCCGACCCGACCATCCCCGTCCAATCCCGGAGTGCAGCGGAGTCACAGTTAAGAGGGCCGTCATGGAGCTTTTTGGCTCCTCCAATGGAATCCTTCAACTGTACCGGCTTCAGTCTAGGGTTAGGGTTAGGGCTAGGGCGGGGTTTTGGTCTTTCCTCTCCACAGAAGCGCTACGCCAACCGGCCGATAAGGGCTGGCCCGATACCCTCTGCAACCGGGTGGTGCTGGTGGCGGACCCCAAGATCTCGGTCGTCCCCGTCCTGGACAGATGGGTCGAGGAAGGGAAGCCCGTGGAGAAGAAAGACCTTCAGGCAATGGTCAAGCAGATGAGGGACTATCGGAGATACCCTCACGCCCTCGAGGTCTCAAATCTTTTTTTCTTCTACTCCTTTTCTATTATTATTAAAAGTGATTTGGTTGAAGTGAAGTCTAAAATCTCTGTTTCTGAGAAAAAGATAGGGTTTTTAACTTCATTTCTTATAGTCACAAGATTAGTGATTCTCTGTTTAGAATTTTTGTTTTTGTTGCATCTTAGTGTAACCATTATGTTCTTTACTAGTGATACATTCTTAAGTTTACTTAGTCTCGGCCCATTTTATTGTAGGGACTATATATATGATTGAGCTGAACCACTCAAATAATTCCATTCTAATTTGGTTGAAATTTTTTTATCTTTTCCTGTATATTGAAGCTGCTTCTTCCTTGGTTTGTCAATTGTAGATGCTTAATTCGGTGACACTGCATATGTTTCCTTACTTTGTATGAAATATTAGCTTCACCTGTTTATCTCTGGCTAGCAAACTAAATGCTCTAAATTTTAAAATCATAACTCATACAGCATTTAACTTTTTCCTTATCATAGAATTGAAATATACTGTTGGTCTTGGATTTCTTTAAGCAGAACCTATGCCTTTCTTTATAAAGCAGACCTTGCATCCTAAGCTTCAGAGAGCCAGAATGTTTACAAATAATACTAACTTTTTCCACAGGCAAGATAATGAGTAGACAGGTTCATTCTCTCTTTAAAAATCATGCAAAATGTGAACTAAATGAGTGACTGGGTCACTAATTAGGATGTCTAAGGATGGAAAATTGTGGCTGCTTCTGCTAGTAAACACTGATTATGAATTGTGCAGATTTTTGTTAAAAGAGTTTTCTTGACATTAGTGTTTAAGTCATGTGCTTGAGTTAGTGCCATCAACTTGTATTTGAGGGTCTGTGCATCTTTAGTACTATTCAGCAAGGTTTTCCTTGTAATACCATTAAACAAACCTCAAGAGATGATTGAGATGTTTACTAGGATCCATTAAGTGACATAATAAAAATGGGGATGGATGCTTTGCCTTTTGTTGGAAACCTGTATTTGTATTTAATTCTTGATCATATCTCATGAAAGTTATCTTGACTATAAAATTATGTTGGACAAAATCCATGTGATTTACAAAAGGTTGAAAGTGAAGGGCTTGAAAATTTGGTCGTGTTGAAATACCTTGCTTTAATGCGTTGCCATTTGGAATTTACATGAAAGTTCAATGAATTGGGTATACACTGTCAAGTTATGCAGAATAATTCCTATTTTTCTGTAGATTTGAAACTAGGTTGGTGGCATGAAACTGACAAGAAATCCATACTTTAAAGTGCTACACCATTAACAAAACTTTCTAGATAGTCATGAAGATCAAAGTACAGTGCTACAGCATTAACAAAACTTTCTAGATAGTCATGAAGATCAAAGTACACAGGAAAGAAACCTTTTAATAGAAGAAAAAAAATCATCTTAAGCTGCGGAGTTGCGAAAGTTATTGAAGTGGAACATTGTTCTGAGGAGTGCACCTATCGGTGCCATGGGACAGTGCTATAAGACATATAGCTATAGCACATATAACTCATAACAAAGATATTAAATGCTTGAATTGGTGGGGATGGGTGTTATTTATCCAAAGCACAACTTCTTGAAGGGTTGATAAACACATGCCTACGAAAAACTGGATGCATTTTTGGAACCATATAAAGTTGCATACAGATCTGGATTCTTAGTCCTTCAGATTTAGGTAGATTGACTGGACACAAATATCTAACAAAAGCAGGGTGGATCTGGAAAGAGATGCATAATTTGATGGGGCATTAATAGTAGCAGTGAACCAAGGCTTCTAAATAAATGATGGACAATGTAATTTGCCTAAGAAGTGATTCCATGTTGCTAGAGACATGTGCTTGTTATCAATTGTTATGTTTTGCTAAAACTTAATGATTTCTTTGTGGATTGGTGAATATGAAAGCTCAATGTGGTGGTTGTGGATTTCTTAAAGTTTGGTATCCTATTTAGCTTTGTTTTGGAGTAGGAGTTTACCAACAAGGTCCAAGTCCATAATCGGCTACTTTGTGTTTCCCATTTTGTCTTTAATTATTCTTGTAGGATAAGTTATTGCAAACCTATAAATATGTACTGCCCTAGGGTTCACCTTGACAGGAAAGTAATTCGATGAAAAGTGGCCTAACAGCTTTTGGAGGTCTCCAATCTCCTAGAAGACCCTTTTTGTATCTCTTTATGCTGAAACTACCGCATATAGAGAACTGGGTTCCTATCACCTTGGTGTTGGGGTAACTATCTTGTGCTATGCGATGTCTCCAACAAATTCTTTTTGACAAATGGTTGATGATCCAATGTTACAGCTTGAGGCTAGTTGAGGAAATAGTAGAAGCAAGGCTTGAGGAGACATTTGATCAGAAGCTGTTTCAATTTAAGAAGGAAATTCCTGACTCTTTAAGCCACAATTTTCTCAAGCATTTGAACAACTTTAGAAGTGTCATGATGAACTAACTGGCTTTGGCATTAGTCACATGACTACAGAGCTAGTTAAGTAAATAATAGAATATTTCCAAGATCAGTGTCTTGATGAGAATGATGCTAGAGATTTTGAATCATCTAGCGATCTTAAAGTTAATTTCTTGTGTGCAGATGTGTCCAATACAAAGTCGATAATTCTTTAGGAGAGATATCAAAAATAGAATGCTTTGAATTTCATCATGGTGCTCCAACATAAAATGAGTTTGTTGAAACTTTGTTCCATGAGAATAAAGTTGTGCATGGGGAACATGTTTAGCTTCACCAAGCTTCTATGGTGATTGAATGTTTACTTTATAGATTTTTCTAAGTGGGAATCATTATGATACTGTGAAGAGAGCCAATAAACCTTTTGAATTGGTTGCAGCAATTACAGTTGTAAGGTTGCAAAAGGGGAGCTTCGATGATAAAGATGGCTAATGTGTACCTTCGAGAAAAGTTTGAACATGAGGACAAGGTTGTTTTGAAGGGGTAAAGAATGATAGGTTTCTTATTTTGGTGTGCTAATTCATATTTGATTTTGGATAGGTTTTACTTTAAGAGGGTCAAAGTCCATTAGGGATCGACCGCCTTGTGTTTCTTATTTTGCTTTGTTCTTATTCTTGTGGGACAAGTAATTGCAAATCTATGAATATGAGTGCCTTAAGGGCTATCTAGACAAGAAATCAATTTGTTGAAATTGGCCTTGTGGCTTTTGGAGGTACCAATCTTCTTGAAGTAATCAATTATCCTTTATGTTTTCAATATTCTGTTTTTCCCTCCTCTTCTGCTGAAAATTATATAGGTAGATTACTGGGTTCCTATCACTGGTTTTGGTTTAATTCCAAGCATGGTATTATTGGATGGCCTTGTTTTTAGATTCAAAATTCTGTTATATTTAAGATGGCTTACTAAATGGTTGTCAAACTACTCTCAAGCAGACAGAGGAAGTTCCAAGTAAAAACTTGCTCCAAAGGATTTTTTAGCTGGATGTTAAAGTGACAACTTAAAATTGGGAGGAGCATGGGATTGGTATCTGTGCCTTGATGACTTTCACGTTCAAAAATTTACTTCACACCTAGGATTTCCGCTAGACTAGAATGTTTTGTGGTGTTACTACCTTATTCTTCACATTAATTTCATATGCAATAGATACAGGTTGCTTTATTTAAGGTGTATTGAATATGTTACGAAATAAGTGGAATTCTTAGAGAAAACTTCATTTATCGGAGGTGTGGTTACTTTTCTTTTATTTATTTTTTTATTTTTTATTTTGGTCATCATCTCCTTGAACTTTTAGAGAGATATTTCGAAAATAGTTTAAGGTATTATTGTCAAGTATATTTGGTTGTTCATGCACTTGTCTGTTATACTTGAGCTCAGCATTTAGTGACCTGGACATGTTGATTGGTCAGCCTGCTTGACCATGACTTGAGGCCTTTGACGGATAAGGTCGTCCAACGACTTAGAATTTCAGTTAACCATTTTGACAACTGTTTAACCTGGAATGAGATGACCCACTATTTAACTGTCCAAACTGATTCAGGATTTTAAAAAAAATTGGAAAAGGTGTTGGGTCTCTGATTTCCTTTCATCTAGTAAAGAGAGAAGACTTGTGAAAATTGCATTTTGCCATTTGCCACTGACCCGCTGTGATTCATCATTCATCACTTGAGCTGAAGAGTCTGCACCTCTGCCTCTTTGTAAAAAGCATCATAGCTGTACAGCTAAGTCAGAGGTGTGGATGAGAGATTGGATTTAGAAGGAGTCGATAAGATCAGCAGGGGGCCCAAAACAAAGGAATGAGCATCCTTCTTCTTCTAATCAGAGAGATAGAGAGATTCTTCAAATCTAAGAGATAGGGAGATTCTTTAAATAGAGACCCTTGAGATTCTTCTTTGTGGTGCCAAGGAATCAAAGAGAGAGATGTTGACTTTAGGAGAAGGATGGCTTGGTCGGGGATTTCTGAAGGAGAAGATCAGTGGGGGAGCAGGGATTTTGAGCAATGGGAACTGGACAAACCACAGTCATCCCCCAGTTGAACTAGAAACCCACAACCTGGATGCTGTCGCAGGTTAGTCCGGTTCAATGGGTTCAGACATTGCTCGAGCTGATGACTGCTTTAATCATCTTTTTCAAGTTTGAATTGTAAAGTTTTTGCAAGGTATATGATTATATATTAAGTAGAAGGTACAAGTCAAAAGATTGGTGGATCAAATAGGTCTTGTCGCCAAGACCAAGGTTTAAGGTTTCCATCAAATTGATCTGCTGCACCTGAAACAAAACTGAACCTAGCCCCAGAAACATGGTTTCAGTCATTTCAATTGTCAGCTAACTGAGACTCTTAAATGCCCTTTTCTTAAAGTTTGACTTAATTATTTAGTATCATAATGGAATCATTAATTTATTAGTCCAAGTACCTAGGTTCTGTAGTGTGGGTTCTGTGCATATTCTCTTTATATTTCTTGGGTTAAAAAGGAATTATTTACTTATGAATGATTGCCAAGTTGAGGCTCCAGAAAGTCCCTAGCACAGCATCATACGAAGGCTAAAATGACAACTACAAGAGATGATAATCATAGTAATAACATCTTCATTTAATAAAAATAAAATTCCAGAATTACAGGCGTTTAGTTAACAACTTTAAATTCAAAATTATGATAAAGAAACACTCAAATTCCAGAATTACTGGCATTTATTATCTTCATGTTTTTTAGATTTTCTTTAATATTTTAACTGAAAGCCTTACCCTTGGAGTGAAACTGTCAAAACTGAAACTCTATAAGACTGAGCAGAACTGAAACCAAGTTCTCAAATCTTCATTGGGACCTAAGAATTTGCTTGAACAGTGATGGACATGATGACTTAGATAATTCTTTCATTGACACAACTTTTATAGTTTACTATGATTGGCATACTTTATATCACAAAGAAAAGAATGTCTATGCGACATAGCTTTGACAACTGATTGATTGACAACTGATCGACCTGATCGAGTTTTTCAACGGATGCAATCCCCTCATGTCTCCTTTTTAAATTTTTTCAGAGTGTGACATGAGGGAAGTGCATTAGGGGAGTGTATTAGACAGTTATGATAATTTTGGGTTTCATGGAAGCGAAAATTCCAAAGAAAAAGAAATAAGGAAAGTGACTTTATAGGGCCTGGCAGTCACGACATTCCAAAAAGGGTGGCGAAAGAAAATTCTTTCCGCAGCTGTTGGTAATATTACTTCTCCATTCATAAAAAGAACTGCATATATTTTGTTTAAATTTTTTTTTTAATTTCTGGCTCATCTATCTTATCTGCACTGCTAAGATTTAATATTTGGGTAATTTTTAAAATTTTCTATAACTTCATATTAAACTTTTTCCCAATTATAACTCCAGATATCTATGTGGATGAGCGACCGGAGGTATTTTTCCTTAACACCAGGTGATCTTGCAGATCGACTGCGGCTAATCAATAAAGTCCATGGCCTTGAACATGCAGAGAATTATTTCAATAACATACCCAAACGACTAAAACTCTATCAGCCATATGGTGCTCTTCTCAGCTGCTATGCAGAAGAGAAATCTGTTGAGAAAACAGAGGCTCTCTTTGACAAAATGAAGGAGTAAATATGTTGACATCTTTTCCATACAATATATTAATGAAACTCTACTCTGATATCGGAGATCTTGGTAAAGTAGAAGCTGCATTCCAAGAAATGGAAGGGAAAGGTATATGTCCCGATTTTTCACCTACAACATTCTAATGATAGTATATGCCAACACTTCCAACATCAAGGGGATGGAACGAATTCTGAAAAAGGTAAAAGATCCTAAAATACCCACAAATTGGCACATATATGCGGTTGCTGCTAAGGGTTATCTGAAAGCAGGGATAATAGATAAGGCTTTAGCAGCACTGGGGAAATCAGAGAAACAAATCCCCCAAAAGAAGGGTCGGGTTGCTTATGGATTTATACTCTCTTTATATGCTGATATTGGTAACAAAGATGAGTTATACCGAATATGGAATACATGCAAATCAAGAGAGAAGTTATCCAACTCAGTGTACATGTGCATGATAAGTGCGCTACTGAAGTTAGACGATATTGAGGGTGCAGAGGCTATCTTGAAGGAGTGGGAAGGCCAGTTCAATGTCTATGATTTTCGGGTTCCAAATCTGCTTATTGCTGCTTATTGTAGGAAAGGCCTTCTAGGGAAGGCAGAATCACTAGTTACTGAAGCCATTGAGAATGGAAGGACTCCTTACGTCAATACGTGGGACCGTTTAGCTGGTGGGTATTTTAGAGAAGGTCAGCCTTTAAAAGCAGTGGAGATGATGAAGAAGGCATTACAACAGACAGGGCAAATTGTTTGGAAGCCGGATCCTGCGAATGTTCTTGCAAGCTTGGAGTACTTCAGAGATCAAAAGGATGTGGAAGCAGCAGAGCAGTTTGTGAAAATGTTCAGGCATCTGGTCACTTTGACGAAGGAAAATTATCACTGCTTACTGAGGACTTACTTGTTCGTTGGAAAACCAGTCACCGAGTTGCTGGAGCAGATGAAAGAGGATGGCTTAGATGCAGATGATGAAACACAAAAGATTCTGGAAGAGGAAAACAACCAAAGTCATCCAGAATCCTCTCTCTGAGTCAGGAATTGAGTTCAAGGCACCCAATACTATTCCAAAGTGAGCCAGCACTGTTAGTTCTTCTGTGCCTGCTTTGCTGCATTTGTCACTAATTGAAACTATTGGTATCCTAGTGCTGAAGAATCTCAAGATAATGGATTTAAATTACCTTAGCTTTGGAATTTGAAACCTATGTGATCTGGTCCTCAAATGGATGCCAGCAAGCGCCACCTTTTAATATTATTTTTCATGGATTTCTTGTCCTAGAAATGCATGACTTCATTAACTGATCAATACATCTGAGTGAATTGAATCATTTGTAATTTGTTTCTGTTCCATTCTTAATTAAACTCATTATAGTTCGCTTGTTCTCATGGGTATTCTTTGTCAAATTCTTGGTAAGGAAAAAAAAAATCAATCTTAGTTATGTGCAGCAAGTTGTGTGGTATCTTGTTGGAGATAATGAGAGAGAGCATTGCCAGGATGCCAATTCCATCCCTGATTTACGCAACTTCCTGCCTATTTCTCTGTCAGGCGTCAGGGTGATTACCATTCCCACAACAGGTAATATCTTCAAAACTTCAAGATGTACAGTTTGAGTGCGAAGATTACAGACTCTGAGTGTGGCATTCATGGCATGCACACGTGTGGTACCATAAGGCATGCTAAATGGAGTCAGCAGTGAGCAAGCGAAGTATCTTCATGTTTTGAATCCTCATGGTTTGATGTTCTCTTAGTGAACCCCTTAAATTTCTCCTGCTATCATTCATATATGCACATCTTGGACTACAGGTTAGTTCTTTTTAGGTCCCTGGTACTGGACTGGCCTCAGACCTAATCAACTGATAATTATTCTTGTAGCATATATCTCTTGCTTTTTGTTGTTTGCTTCGTTTTGTTTGTTGTATTGTAATTTTTTTTGAATTTATTGTAGTTCTATCTTATATAAATAAGCTCTTCCAGCTTATATATGTTTATAAATTTTTTTGGTGAGCCAGTTAACAGTTAGTTGCAAATTTCTAAGACGTAACAAAGTTGTTCTGTTTAGGTGGCTATGGCTTCAGCAGATATCTCTAGCATGATCAAATGACCATCTTGACACTATGGTTGCTTTTGTTAGTTTTAAGCTAAAAATGTCAAATTATGGTTGCTTGTCGATTTTAAGCTCAAGCAAAAATTGTTTTACATGACACTCAGATTTAGAGTAACAGAGAAAGAGAAAATCAATGAATGGCTATCCACTTGTTAAGTTATAATATTCAAAATATAAATCAATATTTTTCGTAAGGATACTTAAAAATCCTGAATAAAAACTAGCTTTTAGGCTACGCTGAGAGTACGGGAAGGAATAATGTGTGAGCGGCTTTCAGGCTACTGTGAGAGAGAGAGAGAGAGAGAGAGAGGAGTTTTTGGGGTGTCTGGCATTTGAAGCAACTCATTTTTTGTTTAAAAGGTGGAATGATATACTGATTAACAAATTTTTATAGAGGTATTAAAAAAAAAACAACTATAATTTCAAGTTTGTAGGAATGGGAGCAACTAGTTTTAGAATGCCTATGCCCCTAGGTGGCACATGTTATTAGCTTTGTATAGATAGCAATGAGGATGTTTTTCTCTTATATATATATATATATATATATATATATATATATATATATATCTTTTTCTATCTCTATTCTTCTTTCTATCCAACTCTGCCGCTACAAGAAAAGAATGAAATAGCGATGATTTTAGCAATGGATCCATATTCATTGTAAATAGCTTCAGATGTACGCCAGATTGGTGAGTAAAAATAATAAAAATTTAACAATGAATATAGTAACAAAATTTTTTATCACTAAATATATTTATTCATATATAAAATATAGCGATAATTTTTTCATCACTAAATATTTTTATTTCATATAAAAAACTAGCAATGAAAATTTTTCGTTGCTAATATGTAGCGATGAAAATTTTTGTTGCTAAATATATTTATTTTATATATAAAATAGATGAAAATTTTTCATTGTCACATATTAGAGACATATAGTGATGGAAACTTTTCATCGCTAAATCTATTTATTATATATAAAATTAGCAACAAAAATTTTTCATCGCTAAATATATTTATTTCATATATAAAACTAGTGACGAAAATTTTTCATTGCTATATATTAGCGATGGATATAGCAACGACAATTTTTATCGCTAATTATATTTATTTTATATATAAAATAGCAACGAAAAATTTTCATCGCTAAATGTATTTATTATATATATAAAAATAGCGACAAAATTTTTTTGCCGCTAAATATATTATTTCATATATAAAATATAGCGATGAAAATTTTTGTCGCTACAAATTAGAGATGGATATAGTGACGAAAACTTTTTGTTGCTAAATCTATTTATTATATATATATATTAGCGATGAAAATTTTTTGTCACTAAATATATTTATTTCATATATAAAACTAGCGACGAAAATTTTGTCATTAGTAACAGAAATAGTGATGAAAATTTTCGTCGCTAAATATTTATTATATATATAAAAGATACTGACAAAAAATTTTTATCACTAAATCTATTTATTATATATATAAATAGTAACAAAAATTTTTTGTCACTAAATATATTTATTATATATATATATAAATTTAAAACAATTTTTCATTGCAGACGGATATAGCGATGAAAATTTCTCGTTGCTATGTAGCGACGAAAATTTTTCGTCGCTAAATTCACTTTAATTGGATTCTGAGGCAAAAGGTGAAGCTTTCTACAGGAATGGAGAAAGTGGAGGTTAAAACTTGGAGAAGATTAGGAATCAGAGAGCAGGGAAAGCGGAGGAAGCCAAGGTAGTAGGCAAGTCATCGACGTTTAAGAGGGTGTTGTTCTCTTTTCTCCTATGTCTTTTATTTTCTTTCCCGATTCCAGACCTTTGCACTTTCCTTCCTATTGCTAATCCCCTCCTTTAGACGTCGTCGGGCGATGCGTGGGTTGTCATTTTCTGACCTTCGCTCGGGCCAAAGCTAGGGATTTTGCAGTGGAGGTGTATCCTAGGGTTTCTTCGCTATCCAAAAGCTAGGGATTTTGTAGTGGATTCTAGGTCAATTATGAATCCAACTATTTTTTTTTGTTCTTCGGCTTAAGAATGTTATAATTTTTGGATTTAGGTTTTGATTTTTTTCTTCACCATCCAAAGCATTCTTTACGTGACCTTTGCTTGCCGTAAACAGACTAAAACCTCCTCAATTTAATTCAACATAGAAGCCATGGCTGCTGCTTTGTTTTTAAAAATTGTTTCAACAACAGGAGATATTGCTTGTTAAGAAACCAGTTGTTGCTCTTATCATACCTGTGTCTTCTTCGCATCTCAATGCTTCTGTTCACGCAAAGCACCTCTGTTGCATAATTGACGAAACTCTACCAAAATTTCAGTTTGATATAAATATTAATCTTATATGGATGTTGCAAGCCAAGTAAAAAGTTTGATACAGTGTTCTTTTTATTGTTTCTATTTCAGAAGGAATTTATTTGAGATCCAAAGCTTGAGAGTATAATCAAGCGTAGATGGTTACAACAGACTACTATATATTGTAGTGACACTTTGAGCAAGTGGAGAGCATTTGGCAGTAAACTATAACGAGTTTTAGAGCATGTTTGGGATAGTTGGCAAAAAGAATGGTATTGTTCTTTTTATTGTTTCTATTTCAGAGGGAATTTACTTGGATCCAAAGCTTGAGAGAGTAATCAAGCGTATATGGTTACAACAGACTGCTATATGTTATAGTGATACTTTGAGCAAGTGGAGAGCATCTGGCAGTAAACTACAACGAGTTTCAGAGCACGTTTGGGATAGTTGGCAAAAAGAATGGTCCATTCCTGAGTTCAAGCAGCGATCTACCGTCGCCTTTAAGAACAAACTTAGTGAGACGGGCGGCTCAGGTTCAGGTCCCTCACGAATACAAGGGGTTCTATATCCATAGTGGAACGTAGCGTGCGGATGCTATATTGATCATGATAACTTTATTTGAATTTATTATTATTTATATAATAAGGCTATATAATGTATGTTAATGTCTTTATTTTTATTAACTAATGTATTAGTCTTGTAATTTTTTAGTTAATGTGTTTTCTTTATTTTTTCCCTATGATCAGGCAAAAGAGTTAGGACGCCAACCAAATCCAATAGAACTTTTTGAGGTAACACACACTAGGAGACTGCCTTAGGAATTGAGTATGTGGACCAGCGGTCTAAGGCTGTTGCAGTTAGAGGTAGGCATTGGGCTATGCTTGGCATGACATGACCTAGGCCCGCCGTGCCGCTTCAATTGTCGTGCCGTGCCTAGCACGGTTCAGTAACAAATGGGCCATGCTAGACACGTCACGATAAAAAAATTTTAGGCCCGGCATAGGCTGACATGGTCCATCAAAAAAAATTCAGGCCCGGCATGGCCCCGTGGCCCAAAATGGCCGTGCCAGGCACAGCACGATAAAAAAAAATTTAGGCCCAGCACGGCCCGTGCCGGGCCTGGCATGGCCCATCAAAAAAATTCAGGTCCGACATGGCCCATGGCCCATTTTGGGCCATGGGGCCGTGCCAGGCCTAGAACGACCCCTAACGGCTATATAGCCATTAAAAACGGCTAGATAGCCGTTTAGGGTTTTTTTTGACTATTTTACCCCTCTCAACAACCATATAACAGCTATATTAAAGGGTATTTTGGAAGAAAAAAATTGAAACTTCTATAAATTGCCCATTTCTTCCTCATTCTCACTACACTAAACCAACTCTTCTCTATTACTACTATTTCTCTCTTCTAGCAAGTGCTCTAGCAGATTAGCAATTTAATTTTTAGTTTGCAAGTGTTCTTACAAGTGGCAAGTGCCAAGTGTTCAAGTGCTACACAGAGGAGGTTCTTGTTGAGAAGTACAAGAGAAAGGAGATCACTTCTTGTTGAGAGGCGAGAGTACATAAGGAAGCCTACAAATCTTGGCTCCACGCCTTCACCTCTAATCCTTTCTCAATTCCTTCTTGTGGGTTAGTTTTTATTTTTTTGCATTCATTAATTAAAAATTTTAGATATGACATCTTTTGACGAAAGTAATTTTAATATGTACCCTTTTTATGAGGGTGAGGAAACTAATCCCCAACCCCAACCCCAAGTTCCCTCTAGAGCCAGTGTCAGTGAATGCCAAACCTCTTCTCGTAAGAGGACTAGTGATGTTGGAATAATTTCGATAGAATTATGGTTGATGAAGTCTACAAAGCAAATATAGAAAATGTGCAAAACTTTACAGTTGTTCTAGTACTGAAGGAACATGGCATTTAAAAAGATATCAAGAGACTCATAGGACGTATGATTCCCATCAGCAATGTACCCTTAATATACAAGAGGATTACTTGTAGTTAATTTTGCATATAACTATGAAAATCAGAGGAAATTACTTGTAAGATGTATAGTTCAGGATGAATTACCTTTTAGTTTATCTGAATCTTATAATTTGAACGATTGTTCAATTAGGCCTACACCTTCTTATAGAAGAACTAGTAGGCGTACATTTAAAAGAGTAGCTATAACAAACTTTTTAGCAATGAAACAAAGTTTAACTGAAACTTTCTCAAATTTAAATGCTATAATTTTTTTAACTTCTGATATTTGGTCGGCATATGTAGGTAGTAATTGTTTTATTGCTATTAGTGCTTATTATATTGATAATGATTGACAACTAAACAAACAAATTCTTGCTTTTCGTGCTTTTGATTTTCTGCATTTGGGACAACAAATTTCAAATGTTATTTATCAAAGTGCATGCTCATATAATATTAATAGTAAAATAAAGTCTATTACTTTTGTAATGCATCTAATAATAATTCTGCTATTGCATTATTAAATGACTATGTATCCCATTTTAAATGGATAATTATTTCATATTAGATGTGCATGCCATATATTAAATCTTTATGCTCAATCTGACATGAAGATAATTCAAGAGGTTATTTTAAAAATTAGAAATATAGTTTCTTTTATTCATGCTTCAAGGTCAAGACTTCAAGAATTTAAACAATTATGTGTAGATCATGGTAAACGTTTTAAAAAATTTAAACTTGATGTATTACTCATTGAAATAGTACCTATACCATGATACATGATGCATATCCATATAAAAATTTATTAAGTGCTTATATTAATGATCGTGGATTAGGATTTACATTGATTGAAATTGATTGGCATCAACGTAAAATTTTAGAAGATTTTTTGATTACTTTTTATGATGCTACAAATGTTCTTTCAGGTATTTATTATCCAACTTCTTGTTCATTTTTACAAAAAGCATATGTAATTATTGAAAAAATTTAAAGAATATAGATATCATGAAGTTTTAATGCCTATTATATGTAATATGGAAACTAAATGGAATGAATATTGGAATAAGGATATGTCCATTGCATAACTTAGATGCTATTTTTGATCCTAGAGTTAAATTAAATGACATAAATTTTTTAATTGATCAATATTGTGAAAACATGAATCAAAATCCTAAACCTACTAAAGATGAGGTAACACAACTTCTTAATGATATTTATGGTTTATATATGATAAAATTTGTGGATCTAGAATACCTGCTCAAAGCTCTGCTTCTTCTTCTAGATCTCGTTCGTCATATATTTTTTCATTCATTAAAAGACACATACATGATTCATCTTCTTCGTCTTTAAGTAATGAATTAGAATTTTATTTACGAAACGATCTTCATTCTACATATGATGAAGATCAAATAGAAAGTCTAGATGTATTAGCTTGGTGGAAGAGTGTTAGAAATTAATATCCTGTTATGTCTACCATTGCACGAGATATTTTAGCTGTGCTGATATCCACATTAGCATCGAAATCCGTTTTTCAATGCAGGTCGATGTGTTCTGGACTAAAAGAGAAGTAGGATGACTGACAAGATGGTTGGAGATGCTTCTATGCTTCAAAGATTGGTTGGATGCTGAGGCGAGGCTTTAAGATAAAGGTGGACATGATTTAATCAGCGAAGATGATGATGACACAAATACTATTAATGAGTGAGTCATCTTTATTTTTATAATTATATATTTTATTTTTTAATTATTAAAGTGAGTCATCTCTATTTTTTTTCTTATTGTATTATGTTCTAGAGGTCAGGCCTAGCCCCCCTCCCTTCATGTACCATTTTGATTTTAAATTAATAAACTGGTAAGGGTTTATGCCAAACCCCCCACCATTAAGATGGCTTTGTATTAATAAATTTTTTATTTTTAATAATTTTTTAATTTATTTAAAAAATATTTTTTTATAAAAATTTGTTATCAAGTCCTTATGAGCTGTGCCGACCCACCTGGGTCGACACGGCACAGGCCCATATGGGCCGTGCCTGGCACGGCACGGCACAGGCCCACCTGGGCTGGCACAGCCCAGGCCCATGTGGGTCGTACCGGCCGTGCCGACACGACAGGCCGATATGGGCATGTTATGGGCCGTGTCGTGCCAGGCCGGCAAAATTTTTTTTTGAGCCCGGTACGGCCCAGTACCCACCTCTACTTATGGTAAATATTTTTCAAACTCAATAAATCTTCATATTTCAAAATTTGTTTGTTCACTTTTTGATTAATCTTATGCAATTTATATTTTTTCTTATTGAATTTGTATTATAAAAAAAGTTCAGATCCTTAGAGAGATTGCTTCTCAGCCAGTGAAGGAATCCAATGAGCCATATGAGTTAGATTTGAGGGAATTATTTTTAGAAGCTGTTGGTGGCCACAAAAAGGGGCACATATAGGATGGGTACCAAGGCATCACATTTCTATACTAGTATCTTCTGCTTTCACTCTACTACCACATCATGGGATATTAGTGCAGAGAAATTACGTACTAGTATTATGCAAGATATGTAGCAAGAGGTTCAGAATATGCTGGAGTCACAGAAGCAGTAGATGCGAGAAGAGATGTGCGAAGAACTTTGACTTGAGATGCAACAGCTAATAGCAGAGATTACTCGTTCTGACCATATTTCAGCTCCAGCTTCATAAAGAGATTGATCTAATTCTGATAGCATGTAAAACCATATTTTGATTACTAAATTTTATAGGATATTTATCATGTTTTAAAGTTTATTAAAAAAATTGTTTACAAGATATTTTAATATATATTTTATGACTTCTTTTAAAAATTATTTGCATTTCAATAAATTAAATTTAAAATTATAAATAAAATAAATTAAAAATAATAAATTATTAAAAAATATTAGCGTTAATTAGCGATGAATGAAAAATCTATCGTTAATCTATCGCTAATAGTGACGGAATTATATCGGTCGCTAATCAATGATGAATGAGCAATCCGTTGCTAATCCATCTCTAATTAGCGACGAAATTATACCGATCGCTAATTAGCGACGAAATTATTTCATCCCTAATTAGCAACAGAAATTGTCCGTCGCTAATTCGATCACTAAGATTAGCGACGGATTTCAATTCCGTCGCTAAATGTTTGCGAGGAGCATTTCTAAGATGAATTTTATCCGTGCAATTCCATCGCTATATAAGATTTTGCAATGGAATTTATAGTGTACTAGTCTCCCCTTCTCTCTCTCTCTCTCTCTCTCTCTCTCTCGTCCATTGGAAAAAAGAGACCCTTAAATCTTCCTTAATCTAATGAAAAATATGGGAAACTTTCCTCGGGCGGCCAGGCCTCTCTTTATCTATATTTCTTTTGGTTCCCTATCTCTACCAACCAGTGGCCTAAGTAACGCACCACTCCACACTTGCATTCATACAAGACATCCTCTAGTTCCCTCCTCTGAACTTATTTTGGCACAATCATGATTAATCTTATAGATGCAATCAAAATATGTTGCATAAATTGCAATCAAAATATGGTGCATAAATTTGTACTTCTATGGCGTCCCTCTTGTTATATAAGGGTTCATTGTTGCACTAGTATATTTTATGATATTTATAATTTTTGCAACTTGAAATGTTTATTAATGTCTAAGTTTTTTGCTCATCAAATACAAGTTAGCAACGATAAGTCTAGCCGCAACTGTAGCCTAAATGTGCAAGACTCATGCCATCTTATGCAACTACAAAACTATATAGGTGTTAGTGTTTGAATGCTTAATCTTTTCAAACGTGTGCAACTTTTATCATCAGTCACAATTCTTCATACTCTTTAATCTACGGGATCACCATAGAAAAGCATTAAGCTATGCCATTTTCATGATACAAAATCGTTATTATTATCTCTCTAAGCGATGCTCTTATGATGGACTACTTGAAGAACTTGCGTACAAAGGCATCAACATGTTCCTAACTTGATGGATTACCTTTGTATGTTGTCATGGTTGAGTCGGTCTTGGCAATCTTCTTCACTATTGAGGCTGTCACAGTTGTTACTCTCTTCCTCCAACTTCAAGGTTTTTCTTTATGGCGGTGGTCCAAATCAAAGATTTCTAAGAGATAGGATGTGCATACCAAAAGTAGATTTGGAGTTCTACCAACTATAATAAATAACCAACCATGATGTTTTAAATGATTGTTTAACTAATCATTTAAGGCTGGTCACTTGGAAGGCTCATAGTTGCCGCTTGCCATCCGTACAAGAAGTCATATTGAAGATTGATTTTTAGAATTAATGACATAAGAGGAGTAATTGAAACAAGAAGAAGTTATTCATGCAGCCAATCACAGAAGAAAAGTTACCAAGTCAAGAAACCATCAAGAGAGGACAGCTATGTACCATAAGAAAAGAAAGCAGACTTCATTCACTCTCACACATTACATGTATAGGTATTTGACTGCTACAACTTGGATAAGGCTTTTAGGGGGGCTCCACAATAGCAACATTCTTTTTAACCTTCTCTCTCTCAATTTTGTAAGAGCTAGATCTCTCTGAATTAGCAATATATCTAAATGCATCTTTCCTCCTTGAATCAAGGATATAGCAATTTTTCAGCCTCTCCTGTATACCACATCCAGGTATTGAAAAGATCCTATATCTCTTACTCTAGTAAAAAAATTTCTAACATAAAATCTCATTCCACCTTAGTGTAGGCTAACTAAATGTCAAGGATTCTATGTCCAACAAGAAGTCTTATTCAATCTTGGAAGGTATCAATCATGGTGTACTCAAATTATATGCATTATTTTGATTTGAAATAGTCAATCATTGGAGCTATTAGATTTTATCCTATTTTTTTCTATCTTTCATTATATTGAAAATTTTAACTTCTTTCACTAAAGGCACCAAATCTGTTTTCTTTACTTGATTTTATATGTCTGTTCGATCTGATTGATACAGCAAGATTCTGAATCTATAAATTTTTGTTTTCAAGAAACATACAAACAAAGAGAAAAGAACAAGAAAGAATTGGAGTGTATGTTTGGAAACACCATTGATTGCCACCCTGTATGGGAATATTTTAAAATTATCAAAGCATTTCATTTTGCAAAACACAAAAGGGTAAAGCAATTTTCAAATTTGAAGATAAAGAAAGAGGCGTCTCTTCAAACATTTTCTTTTACAAATAACTGTCAAACATACCAATTATGCTCACTAGGATTCATAATTAAGGGTGCGGCTTAGTCGCTTTGCCTAAGGGAGATATTGTGCTGTTAGGTTCTAGAAATTATTTTTTATCTTTGGTTTTCCTCTTATTTCTTCTTTTCTATGAAAAAAATAAAAAAATAAATTTATTTATTAAAAGTGAGAAATCTTTTTTAATTTAAAAATTATAAAAAAGATTGATCGTGGAGGATGATGAATAGTAGGTGGTGGAGAGAGATAATAGTGATAGTGAGTGGTGTAGATATAGTGAACATGTTGGGAAGTAATGAAGGTAAAGTAACGATGATGGGTGATGGAGAAATGTTGGTGGTAATGGAGAGTAGTTAAGGAGGTGGCAATGATGAAGGTATGATGGTAGTGGTTGTGGTGCTAATGATGAAGGGTGAAAGTGTGATGGTAGTGGTGGTATGGTCATGTTGGTTATGGAGGTAGGGATAATCAGTCATGAATGATAGTGGTGAAGATAGTAATGGATGCTAGAGGCAAATATGTTAGCGATTGTGGTAGATAGTGAAAGTATGGTGTTGGTGGTGGGTAGTAGAGGTAGTGGCAATTGTACTAATAGGTTTGCAAATAGGTTAGGCTGAGTCAAATCGTACTTGATCCTGATCCAACTTGATTTTATATTTGGATTATGATTTTGGACCTAGACTGAACCCGTTGGCTCATTGAGTCGGTCTGGATGGGTTTATGAAAAGAAAATTTAGATCTAACAAGTCATTGGATCTATTTAGGATCAAGTATGATCCATGTCCAACCTATAATATTAAGTTAAAGGTTGGATCGGATTATGTTTGTATCTAAGTATCTTACTATAATTTTATAATTCAAATATAGTAATTGATAATCAAATATACATTTATTAAATAATTTAAATGAGATTATAATAGTCAGTTTAAACTTAAGTTTTATTTAAAAACTTAAGTTTAATTCTATCCAAATAAATGATTATCCTTAAGTTTATATATAAATTATGATATTAAAAATATTTATTCATATACTTAAATATATTACAAATAAGGATTCATCAAAATAAATAATAAAGTATAAATATTTAGTTATAACTAAGTAAAAAAGATGAAAGGAGTTTTAGTTGTTAAGATGAAAATGAGAATTGATTTAAATTAGAGTTCATTCAATAATTGATTTAGAAGTTATGTTGAATTACGTTCGGATTGGATTGGATCAAAAAATAAAATATGAACCTTAGTTAGAATTTGTATCGGATCTAATTTGCAAACCTAATCCAACTCATAGATTTTTAAGTATAAATCAGGTTGGGACTGAGTTAGGTCTATCCAAACCATTATAGCCTTACGGGTAGGTAAGTGGTGGAGATAATGCTGACGGATAATGGATGAGGAGAGTGGTAGTGATGGAGGTACGGTAGTGGTGTTAATGAGCAATGAAGGATGGTGATAGATAATGAAAGATAATAGTTGATGGTGGAGGTTGTTGGTTTAGAGGTATAGTAGTAAAATATATATGAAAATACTACTTTATTTTTTTTTAAAAAAAATTAAAAATGATTTTTAGACCTAACGTATACTTGGAAACTGAAAAAAATATCAATTTCTAGTTTTTCATTTAGAAAAAAATTAAATTTAAACATAAAAATCTATTTGCTATTTCTGTTAAAATTTTTTTCAGATAACACTCTTGATTTTCATAACTAAACAGACCTGTAACCTTCCATTGTAGCTATTTTATGACTATATTGCACTCCAGGTTTGTTTCAAGATGCAACATAACACAAGAACTAAATATTCTGCATTCATTCTCACTTTTTCATCTATCATCATTTCGATGCCCTAATTTTCTCATTACTTATACATCGCAATCAAAGCACATGCAAATCCAACTTGGAAGCAAGATTGCTCTACCAAGCTAATTCCCATCATTATCATTGCTCTCACATGGGTGACCACCACCATTGTCCAAGCACACCAAAGAACCTCAATGTTATGGCCTCTTTTTTTTTTTTTTTTTTTTGGTACAAACGGATGATCATACCAATCTAGGGTGAGTCAAACCTGAGATATCCGAATACAAAATATGTGACAGGATGAGAGGACAAAAGTCGCCGAGCATCCAACTCCAGAATCCTGAATGATAGGCCACCCTGACGGTAATCCAATCAGCCACCGAGTTAGCCTCCTTGCTCCATCCTAAACCAGCCTCAAGTTTTCCCATCTTCAATGGATAATTATTTCATTTCCAACCAATCCTCATCAGATAAATCTCTCTCAACATTAACAAAGCACGTCTATGTCAAGACCTAGATGGATGCTTTGAATATGCTCTCATAGTGATGAGGGACTTATAGGAGAGCAACCTCCAACACAGGAAAGGCATCAACAATGGTCAACATCAAGACAACTCCTTTGTGGTAGATGACAAGCAGGGGAGCACATTATTGGTTGCCACGGTTAGGTGAGTAACAAGCGTGGGTCTTACGCAACGGCAGAGGAGTGAAGAGGGGTCTTGGCCTGAGGTCCCATCATGGTTGGTAGCCAGGCTGTGGATGGAGGTGGGATTGGGGATGGATTCATCTATATATCTTTCTTAACTCCAATAGAAGAATTATCTTATAGAATATTCACCACCAAGGCCAAGGTGTCAGTGGATTGCATCCAAAGTTCATTATCTTATTTTGATGCTTCTTCAAAGTTGCTGCCATTATGAAAACAATTGTTATCATCGGCCAGAGCCCAGTTTTCAATTCCAAAGTTCTGTACTGATGAGTATTTAATTTTATATTAATTATATAGTAAAAATATTTTAATAATAGCTTTTTTAACTAATTTTTTTTGAGTGAGATCGTGCTTGTTACAAATGATATGAAAGTGGACCTAATCCATGATTCGTATGGATTGAGGGACATTGCAGATTGATTTTATATATGTGATTAAATTCTTAGCCTAAAAAGAATGGTAAGGTTTCAACGGAGGAGTACATATTTAGTTCTATATTGATATCTGTTGGAAAGAACTTAAATATTTATACAAAAATAAGATACTTTTCAGCTAACGTTTTTAATTAGATAAGATAAAGAGTCCTCAAGCTAAAATCATGGGAGATATTTTCCAAGTATTTTGGCATCCATATTTATTTTTAAAACAAGAAAATTATAAAGTAGAGGGTTTATTTCTTTCAATGACATGATTAACTATGGAACAAAGGATAAAAACTAATAGGCAATATAATGATTTCATTGACCAAAATCACCAGTTTACCTAAATTGAAAATGTTGCACAGATTTATGAAAATTAATAACGTAAGATAACAATTTACACCGAAAGACAATGGCTGCCAACTTTGCCCAACAAGCTTGACAACAACTTGATACCTAACAAGATTATCTTCCTCTGAAACATTAGCCCTGCAATTGGAGCAATCATAGCTACCTATGGCGACAAGAACAAGAGGACACATCTCAGCAGACACTTTGAGCCAGCTATAAGATTTAACTAGTTTTTTTTTTTTGAACAAATTATCTATCTATCATTCTATCTATCTATCTATATATATATATGTTTCATGTCTTGATTAACCCTTGTGGTAAAAGAGTTATTACAACAGGCAATGAAACATACACTCAGAACAGGAGCAGGCACAGCATTGCACAGAAGAAGAGGAAGACCCAGAGCTGATGGAGGCTCCTCTCCAGCTCCAACTCCTGCCTCCTGAGCCTTGGGCTGCCACCATTCCCTGCTGCATGGTAGAGGCTGCTCGGGTGGTGCAAGCGCGCTGCCTCCTGATTCCTGAACGCCCATGGGAGCACTGCCGCCACTGCTGTCGAACCGATCGCTCGACTCCCCCATGGTGTTGCTCCCAATGGCTGCATCGGATCACCGCCGCCATGAATGCTGTGGTAAGGGTGGTGGTAATGCCCATGCTGATGGAGATGGTAACGCTGCTGCCGGCGGCGCATATCGCTTGTGGATGAGGAGGATCGGAGTTCGACGGCCTCTCGCCGGACCGAGGGACGGCGAGGGATCTCGAGTGTCTGCTGGGGTTTTTGGATGGCGCCGTGGCCACGGCCATAGAGAGGCACCAGGGTGTGCTCCGAGATGGATGCCTTGCAGACAGGGCACGGCTGCTGGGAGGTGCACTCAGCCTGCTGCAGCCACTGGTATATGCATGGCCAGCAGTAGAGATGGCCGCAGAAAGTGACCACCGGCTCGACGGCGAAGTCCAGGCATATGTTGCAGTCAAAGCACCCATTGCCGGCTGATGCCGGCGTGCTGCCATCCAGGCTGCATTTCTTCAGGAGGTCCTGCCTCGCCTGGATTTCCTCCATGCCTTCGCTGGAGGATCCACCTGCTGGCCTTCGTCCCTCCATCTTGCTGTCAATCCTCTCTTCTTACCAGATGCTCGCTGCGTTAACAAGAAATAGTAAGAACATCAGAGTCCAAAGTGTTAATGGTTTGCCCTTAATCTCACTCCATCTAGCTTGGATCAATGGGTTATTAAAACTGGAGGTGGAGGAAGAGGTGAGGGTGGGAAGGGACACCAGAAACGCCACCAAACAAGAGAGGAATCATCAATAAGCTTCCAAGATGGACTCTATCCATCATTCAGAAGTAGCCATGGGGTCCTGACTCTAAATGCAAGTAGGTAGTTGAGAGAGGATAGGAAATCAACAGCAGAAGAAATCTGCTGGGCTTTGGAAATCAAACAGCAATCGACCAGCACCAAATAGTTTAGTCCCTGGCACACCAGAGTTCATGAACAGAGGGGCTTTAGTGCAAGCTAGACTAGAGAAAGAATCAGTGCAGGAAAAGAAAGGCCATAGAAAGTTGCTAGGCCCCCTCACTAAAATGGGGCAGAAGTAACTTGAAGAAGATATATGTGGCCCTGCCTGTGCTATTTACTGCCCAATCGAGAGAGAGAGAGAGAGAGAGAGAGATGATATGAGGATGGCAGCCTCTGTGCAATGCCCACCTCTTCTAGTTTATCCAAAACAATATATTATATTTAATGATACAGCTGGTGGAGGAATAAGTTTAAGGGCGGCACATAGAATAATAAATTCTGTCACCAAAATGGCCGGCCAGAGCAAGGCAATGCCAGCTCATTTGTGATGAAGATGAGGGTGAACTTGTACACCATTTGGCTTCTAGAAGCCAAAGTACAAGAAAACAAATTCATGTAAAAATTATTGACAATTGATTAGGAAACTGTTGATCCGGAGGTTCAATTTCTTAAACAATATTCCAATATTTAGGAGTTTGTCATGCCAATGCAAGGCATTATCTCAGAGGGGCCACCAATTTGTCCCAAAGTCTGGGTGTTGCTTAAAAACTCCTAATATGCTTTCCATATAAGAGCTCTTTTAGAAAGCAAGGTTCATAAAACTCTAAAGCAACTTTTATGAATTAAAGAAATACTCTCTTGCAACAAAACCTAAAATTTAGTCACTCCAGCCTATGGTTCCATCAAACTTAATTATCAGTGTTCCACAAGGTATCACCTCCTAAATTTACTATTGTAAATCGGAGCTATTTGTGCAATATAATGGAAAATAATGACCAATAACAACAAAATGACACTAATATGGTGTTATAAAGGAATGATACAAGAGTAACGGTTTAAACAATGGCAATTTGTATGCCTTCGAAACTACCATGCATTGCATTGATATAATAAAGAATCCGTTTTGAAAGTTGTTTATGCTCTTATAGTTGCACACGTCAACTTTTAAGATTCTTTTAAATATTGCAATCCTGTGGATATAGAATTAATGTTAAAGGATTCAAAAGAAGAATTTTTAATGGACACATGTTAGGGGGAACAAACATCATAGATGTCACCAATTTCAGTGATTTAAGCAAATCCTTAAAAATTCCTAATGCATCAGTAACACAAAAAGGATGTTTTAACCAATAATTTACTAAATAAACAATGTTTTCTATCCTATATGCAAGAATCTGTACCCTCCAAAATATATCTATAAAAACGCCCAAACTTTATTCAAAGATATGAACAAAAACTATTGAATATTTTACACTTAATGCTTACTATTGGTTATACCAAAGATGACCAATGTGCTAAAAAATATAAGTGCATCAATTTGCCCATCAATGTTCCATTTCAAACAACAACCTTTGTAACCCCCGGTAATTTATTATGGGGAAGGTAACTTTTAGTATTTTATTTGGGACACTTAGCATCTTGACTTGGGACGTCTGGTTTCTTGGGTCTTTATGTGTCGGATTGGTTCCCATTTTCCTTTGATTCAAGGTGTCGCGTGGGAGAATAAAAGGAGTTGGAGGACGACTCCCTCCTTCACCCTGCGCACACCTCCTTGCCCATCTTCTTAATGCCAGAGAGAGAGAGTTAAAGAGGAATCAAACAAGAGAGAGAGACACCTCCTTGCCCATCTTCTTAATGCGAGAGAGAGAGAGAGAGAGAGAAGTTAAAGAGGAATCAAACGAGAGAGAGAGAGAGAGAGAGAGAGAGAGCAGATCAAGAGAGAGAGAGAGCAGATCAGAGGGAGAGGAATGATTAGTTGCTGTGGATCGAAGGAGGCACCGACGGAGGTCCGGCTAGGGGTGCAACTCGGGCTCATGAAACTCGGGTTTCCTTGAACCCTAACCCTAACCCTATTTGTAAAATGTCAACCCTAACCCTAACCCTAACCCTATTTGTAAAACCTCAACCCTAACCCTATTTTAAAAATCGGGTTCGGGTTGAGTTTCGGGTTAGAATTCGGGTTGATAGAAAAAAAAATATGACAATTTGAAACAAACAAGCTTAACATTGTACAAATAAGCTTTGCATTGTACAAACAAGCTGAAGTTTGAAACAAATAAGCTTCACATTCAAATTACATGTTTAAAAATATATCTTTTACATAAGACTAAACAAAAAAAAAGTACATTCTTAAACCAAAACATATCTAAAGTAATCCAAATATTGTATAACATTTCAATAGCCACTATATAAATTAATGAAGTCACCTTTATCCTTCGAAAGTAGAAAATATTGAGACGATATAAAGAGCCAGTTAGAAGACCACATAAGTCTGGTATGAGAATCTTTTCCAAGTAGCGAGACTGCATTCGCCATCCAAAGCTTTCTGATTTTTTACTCATCACCCCTTTCCCAGATATTTTAGTTTTCTGCTCATCACCTCTTCTCAGATGCTTTCATAAAATTTTGGCAAACTTCATATTAGAAGTTACAAATGTCTCAAAGAAGATAATTTAAAAAAATAAAGATACTAGTTTGGCCCACCAACATTACATGATAAAATGCAATGGTTAAAGGTATATTGCTCATTTTAAAAGGTAATGAAGGTTTGGTGGAATTTCATACCAAGAATCATCACTTTCACAAAACTATTGTCAGCTCTTCATGCTTTAAACCTAACAAACATGGTTAAATCATCACTTCCACAACACCAGTGGGCCTGCTGCTTGTGGCTTTACGGGTTCGGGTTTTCTCGGGTTCGGGTTGACTGCAACCCTAACCGGCTCAAGTTGTAAATCGGTCCGGGTTCAACCCAGATCCTTCGGGTTCGGGTTAGGCAAACTAGAGTTTGAGTACTGCTGCAAATCGGGTTCCACGGGCCGGGTTCGGGTTGAACCCGGCCCAAGTTGCACCCTTAGAAGCCGCCGGACGGTCCGGCGGCTTCCGATGGGTTGAAGAGAATGGAAAGACTCTAGGATTCATAGAGAAGGAAGGGAAGAAGGAAGAAATATTTAATCACGCCATTCCCTCGAAGTCTCCGTGAATGAGCAGAGGAGGCGGCGTAGCGGCCTCTGTCTTCGGCTTGCGCATATAGTAACACCACGATGATGACCAGGTCTGATTCCTAACAAAGGTGCTGACTGATTCCTAACAAAGGTGCTGAGGATAAAACGACGCCCTTTTGATGAACTTGAGGTTTTCCCATTGAAGGATAAAACGGAGCCCTTTTGATGAACTTGAGGTTTTCCCATTGAAGCAAATCAATTTGTTTTCTGCTTTAAAATGGGAAGGACTTTATTAAAGTTTCTTGAGGGGCTCTGATTGGTTGGTAGATAGATGTTAGCTTTGAACCCTAGCATCCATTCCAAGTGCAGTCGTTTGGATGTGCTTTGAGGAGTTTGCCTGTCTAAAGAATGCATATTGGAGATAACATTAATGATGGGGAAACTTCTATGGTTGAACAATTTAATTGAAAACTTGAAACTGCAAAATTTTACTAGGGCATGCATACAAGATCAGGATCAATCTTAAGGGGCCTTTAATTTCTGGTATTGATCTTATTGGAATTGTAATACCCGGTTCGTGTGAAACCAGGGTCTTGATAGTTTGATTTTTTTTGCTGACGCTTACGCTCTCGGCGTAGCGTTTGAGTCCTCGATCCCCTTGATCCATGCCCTCAGCACGAATCAATGATCGCAGGCGGTGTGATTGATCGCTGGCAATATCCAGATGTCCAAATAGCTGGTATACAGTTTGGGATTAGCGTACTGAGGTAAGTAAGCCAAATATTATAATTTTATAAATTATTTTATAAATTGTTGGATTTATAGTTGCATGTATATTTATGAAATAAGGAAAATAAAATTTTGATATTTGACTTGGCTATTTTGAAATTAGTTCATAGTACCATGAGTATGCATTTGAGTATTTACTACGGTTACATACAACTGCTATTATTTTGCAAAGTAGTGGAATCATAAATATGCAAGAATGAAGCATGTGATTATTGTGATTTTGCAAAATATATTGGTACTATTGATGCATTTTTATGCAAATGTTAAGAACGTACAAACCACTATATATGTGATGTGAAAAGTTTATACTTATATGATGCATGACGTGTTACATGCAATGAGAAAAAATGGAGTTTTATTGACTATTTTGAATAGTACCATAAAATTTACAAATGAGTATTTGCTATGACTATTGTAGATGGTAATATTTTGCAAGAAATAGCTTATATGTGTATATGCAAAAATATAATTACTTCGACCTTGCAAAATATGTTGGTACTATTGAGATGATTATATGCAATTGTTAATAATATACAACCACTGTATATGTGATGCTTATGATGATGCATGATGTGACATGCAATTATGATGATGATATTGAATTATACTTATATGTGTCGCCGCGGTTCTCATGTGATGTGAATGCCAAGTGATACGTGACCCACCTCCACAGGGGTAGATATGTGGAGGACACACATCTAAAGGATGTGTTGTGATGGATTGTGATACGGGACCCACCTCCATAGGGGTAGATATGTGGGGACATATCTAGAGGATGTGTTGTGATGGATTGTGATACGGGATCCACCTCCACAGGAGAGATATGTGGAGGACACACATCTAGAGGATGTGTTGTGATGGATTATGATATATGGCATAATGCTGGTACCAGGACCCTTCCTCTTAGGGGACATTTAAGAGTGATACACCAATTGGGTATTGTAGGGCCGTGGGACACATAAGGAAACAATGATATATAAACAGTGGGTTTGTTTACATTGGATATTCTGGTTTTATTGTATAATTAAGCTTTCAAATTATTTGAGCCAATGATATGCATGTTCTGATAGCATGATAAATGTATTTGAAATTGGAAGTTTTTATTGAAAAGTTGAAATGATATGAATATCTTGAAATGATGAAGCTTTTACATGTAAATGATATGATATACCTGAAATAATATATAATTAAATTATATTATAGTATGCTTACTTGAGTGTGAGCTCATGTAAATCTCACAATGTTTTTTAGAGACACAGGATTGAAGAGTAGATGGGGCTTTTATTAAGATTAATTAGATCCATTATGTTGATGTAACCCCAGTGATGTTTATATGTAAGGCTTGTAGCACAAACCTTATAGTTATGATTTGTATTAATAGTTATGGTTTGTATTAATTTATGGACTTAAATTACATATTGATATTGCCTTTATTGATTTAACTATCATGATTCGGAACGTCTTGCATGCTTGACATGCGATGGATTATCACCCTATCTTAAAATTTTGGGTCTGAAGCATGATAACCTTTTCATTAAATCAATTCTCAGAGAGAGAGAGAGAGAGAGAGAGAGAGAGCGAGGCATCCATTGTAGCAACTCCAACAAGCCCTGACATGCATCAACTCCAACATCTTCTCCTCCCAGTGTCTTATTGGGACCTGTTGCCGCCGGGATCCGTCCTCCGACTCGGGCGCGGTCGGTCCTCAGAGAATGGGGCGCGGCGAACCTGCAAAACAGGAAGCCCTGCACGCGGAAGGACGCCGGGGGTGGTCCTCCGCGGAAGGCCCTCCGACGCTCAAGTCAGCGGGGAAGGGAATCGGCGATCAACCAGACAAATGAGGAGGTGGATCTCTCCGGGAGACCTCTCCAGGGGGGCGATCAATCGGAGGCTCCGGTAAGAACAGAGCACCGACGAGCTGCCGGAAGAGAGAGAGAGTAACCCTGGAGCTTTTTGTGTGTCAAGGGTTGCGTACCTGAAGTGATCTGCCAAACTCGTGTTTATAGACTGTCACCTGGGAACTTGAGCGTCTTCTGGAAGGTACTGAGGTTGTTAAGATTCGAGGGTAGACAGAATCAGGCCGTTGTGGGGCCGTTAGAATCCACGCCTTGTCCGTTAAGGGATCGACGGCTGGGAGAGCTCCTCGATGTCTTGGGATCTGGGTGAGTAGACCTGGGGCGGTTATAGTAGGTCTTAGGCCACGTCTCAATATGATCCCCTGCTCAGGGTGCTGCTCGGGTAGACTTGAACTCTCCTGCGCCAGGTTCCGCGGAGGTGGACGTCGGGGCGTGGATTGCAAGGTAGCAGCGGGCTATGGAAGCCCGGGGGAGGCCGAGCTACGGAAGCCCGGAGGAGACCGAGCTACGGAAGCCCGGAAGAGGCCGAGCTACGGAAGCCCGGAAGAGGCCGAGCTACGGAAGCCCGGAAGAGGCCGAGCTACGGAAGCCCGGAAGAGGCCGAGCTACGGAAGCCCGGAAGAGGCCGAGCTAGGGAGGCCCGGAAGCCGAGGAGGCCCGGAAGAGCCGAGCTACGGAGGCCCGGAAGAGGCCGAGCTAGGGAAGCCCGGAAGAGGCCGAGCTAGGAAGCCCGGAAGGGCCGAGCCACGGAGGCCCGGAAGAGGCCCGACCGAGCCCGGAAGCCCGGAAGAGGCCGAGCCACGGAGGCCCGGAAGAGGCCGAGCTAGGGAAGCCCGGAAGCCGAAAGGAGGGGGTCAGCCTTAGCCGTCTTGCACGGATATCAATGCAATGACGATTTTACCCCCCAACACATGCCCCCCACTCCCTAGTTCGAAGCGTAGGTTCGGGCGCAGGGAGTATAAGTTCAAGCGGCGCGCTCCGGATGGGACGTTTTGGCTTAAACAATTCGAGCAATGATGCCCTAATTAATGCGGCAAGGCCATTGTACCTTCGGAGGAAAGGCTCCTCCATTATCGACGGTTGGGATCACGCCACGCCTCGAATTTCGATCAATCGGGTGTCTCTCGAGGCGATTCCGGACGCCTTGAACGAGACGCCCCGCTCCCCAGGGCGATTTCTTAGCGGCGAAGCGAAGTGACGGCCGCCCCGTGTATATATTTGTATATCGTGCATGCGCGCTTGGCGTCTTCTTGTTTTGAATCCGAGTGGTTTTGGGGCCTTTCATCTTCTCCGACGCTCATTGCCTTCGCGGGATACTTCTTTCAATGGCGATGAGCCCGGACGACGTAGCCTCCGTGGTCGCTGTTGAGGACCTGGGGAGGATTCACCAACGGTATGGTTTGCCCTTGGACATCGTCCTTCGAGTGCCGGAACCTGAAGACAGGGTTACCCGAGATTTGGAGTCCGGGGTTTTCATCTATGAAGACAGCTTGAAGGCGGGTCTTCGTTTCCCTCTTCATCCGCTAGTTAAGGAGATCATGACCCACTACAATGTCAGCCCGTCGATGGTGGCTCCAAACAGTTGGCGGAATATCGTCGGATTCATTTCGATGTGCCATCAGATCCAAATCACTGCAACTCTTCCCCTTTTCCGCACCTGCTACCACTTGACTCCCGGGAGGAAGTCGGAATGGACCTCCATCGGGCCTCGGAGGTCTTTCAATGTTATTGCGGACAAGCCTTCTTCCATTAAGGGGTGGAAGAACCGGTTCGTGGTTGCGGAGGGGAATATCGGTTCTGACTTCCCTCGGCGATGGGGGGAAGTCGCAAGGGATGCGGAAACGCATCCCGCCT
This sequence comes from Calamus simplicifolius, assembly GCA_900491605.1. Classification (NCBI taxonomy): domain Eukaryota; kingdom Viridiplantae; phylum Streptophyta; class Magnoliopsida; order Arecales; family Arecaceae; genus Calamus; species Calamus simplicifolius. Next base: position 184,510 of record UESW01003935.1, on the reverse strand, counting down.
TATCGGCGCAGGAGGAGAGGGACCTGGATGTCCTTCGCAATGGGCAGGTCTTTTCGGCCAACGACCTGCTATCAGAGGGGGCCCTCTTCGCGGCCGGACTTAGCCCCTTGGACCCGCAAGGTGAGTCTCTTTTGCGTCGTGTATCTTTTTTGATTAGCGCGCTTGATTCTGAGCATGTGTGCTTCGACATGGCAGCCGCGAGGTCGGCATTGTCGAGCCTTTCTAAGAGGAAGAGGGGGAAGCGCCCAGGGGAAGGCAGCGGTGCGGACAGCGGTCGGCCCGTAAAAAGGGCTCACGCCTCAGCGAAGAGTCCGCCGGACGTCGGGGCGGTTACGGCAGGAACGCCGGGGGCGACGGAGCCCCTAGGGAGGGAGGTTATGGTCCCCGACCCTCTCGTGCTGGAGATTTCGGACAGCTCAGATGAGGCTCCGATGGCTCGTCCGATCGCGTCCCCCTTGAAAGAGGAAACCGTGACGGGTCCGGCAGAGGGGGCCATAGTAAAGGGGCCCATTGTCCCCACGGGATTACCACCGGCTCCAGCGGAGGAGGGGGAAGAGACAGCCGCAACGGGGGAAGTTCAGAGGGAGCTCCCGCTCGGTCTATCCGCCGGGGAGTCTAGCAGCAGTGAAGTCGGACCGCCCTCGATGGGTCAAGAGGTGGTTCAAACTGAGACCTCGGGGGAGCCCGCGGAGGGGCCACAGGCGGTGGCTACTGGAGAGAGCGTACCGGTGGAGGGAGCGCAACAAAGTGAGGGTCCCACGATCGGGGCCCCCTCGAAGGAGATTTTGGGGAGGCTGGCTCTTGGGCTGGCCGAGCTATCAGAAGAGGCCCAAGCCAGGGCCCTGATGGAGGAGGCTGGGAGGTTGAAGGCTTCTCAGCTGGGGATCGGCCAGGCCGGTCCCTCGGACGGGACCGGTCAACCCGGCAGCTCGGAGATTAATGTTGACGAGGCGTTCTCCGCCATGATACGGTCGGTCCTGCATCCGGGTGCGGATCCGACGGCAGACGAGTTTGCTGACCGGGAGTTGATAGATGCTGCATTCGGGCAGCAAGGTGTAGCTGAGAGTATTCATCTCCTCCCCACCATAGATAATACAACTTTGATAAAGATGAGTCGGGACTATGCTTCGAAGGTGAGTGAGTCATTTTCCCAGCGTGTCAGATGTCATCCGATTGACTCCGTTTCGCTTACTCAATTTTTGCCTTTGTAGGGGGTTTTGATTTCTCGGGCAATTGGCTGGCGCTTGAGTCTGGCGACAGGGGCCAGTGTCCAAGCTCGGAGGGTGAATGCCGAGCTCCAGTTGCGGAAAACGCCTGAGGAGTTCGCCGAGCTTATGGACAGGATGGATAGGAACTCGAAGGCGGCCAGGGTGGCACACCAGGCTGTCGTGGACGAGGTGTCCAGACTAAAGCGCAGGGTGGAGGAGTTGCAGGGACGCCTGACGGAGAGTAACGACGCATGTCGGGAGCTGGCCAAGATCAAATCAAAACACTCCGCGGAGATGGTGGCGATGCGGCGGGACCACGGCGAGAGTCTGGGCCGGTTGAGGAGAGAGGCCGATGGCGAAAGAAATCGTCTGACTAGAATGTTGGGCGAGGTGGAGGAGACACTGAAAAGGCGCGGTGATGAAATCGCCGAACTGAAGGATAATGCGAAGTGGCAACAAGGAATAATAGATCGGGTGAATGGCGAGTTGTCGCAAGCTCGCGAGGAGATTGAGGCCGGGCGATCGAAGATTAGCGCCCTGCAAGAGAGGGTCGAGCTGGTCGGCGCTGATAGGACCAGGGCCCGGAGCGAAGCCGAAGGCTTAGCCAAAAGGCTGGCCAAGCGAGAGGAGGAGGTACGCTCTCATCTTACCCTCTTTGTTTTTCTACTGGTCCCTTGCGATGCCGATTGATCTCGACTTTTCCAGATGGCGAGGATGGGGTCGGAGTTTCGGGCTCTTCAAGGCGCGCTCGCGTCTGTTCGCAGCAGGAGCTCGGAGCTCGAGGCACGGGCTAGTGAGCTTGAGGGGCAAAACGCCATGTCGAAGGCTCAAGCGATCGAGGCTGAGAAACGGGCCGCTGGGGCCAACACGCAGCTCGCCATACTTAAGGGGCGGCAAGACGCTATGAGTGTAGACGCGTTCCGCCACGGGATGGAAGAGTGCAAGCAGAGGATACTCAGCGGGCACCCAGAGTGGGACCTTTCCTTTCTGAGCCTCGACGACTCCGAAGATGGCGAGTCCGAAGAAGAAGGAGAGGCAGACGCTGACGTTTCCGACGCTGAGCCGGGCGGCTCCCCTGGTCCCAGTGAAGCTGTAGCCTCCGGGGGACGGTTGCCAACCATCACCGGAGGGGTGAAAGCATTAGAGAGGGGGGAATCTAGCCACGCGCCTGTAGATGTGGCTGAGGATACTCCCACAGCTGGTGGGGCTCCTGGCTCTTAGGGGCCGCTCTTGTATCTTGCATTTTTAGACATTTGCTTGACACGCTGTTTCAAAGGGATTTCTCGTTTTATCTGAGTATTTCTCTGCGTGATTTCGCTGTTGAGTGGCTCATGTCTCGCCGATATTCTTGGGCCACCCTTAATCCGAAATCAGGAAAAATGGGTCGGTTTGGACCGACAAATCAAAGTGGATCGGTTATGACCGACGAGCGAAATAGGTCGGTTCGAACCGACGGATAGAATAGGTCGGTTAAGGCCGACAAACGAATACGGGTCGGCTGGGGCCGAGGGATGAAGATGGATCGGCTGGGGCCGACGGACAAAGATGGGTCGGCTGAGGCCGACGGACGAAATAGGTCGGCTTGGGCCGACGGACAAAGATGGGTCGGCAGGGGCCGACGGACGAAATAAGTCGGCTTGGGCCGACGGACGAAATAGGTTTTCGCGCTCCCTGCCATTCCGTCAGTGCTCTGCCATCCCGCAGACAATTCGGTTTTTCTTTACTATAAGTGGAGACACGGCAGAGCGGGGGTATAAAGCTGTATCCGAGCTTTCCGGAAGGTGCTCCTTTCCCATGCAGGTTACCTCGTTGCGATGCGCACGCAACCGTCCACTATTGGACAGTACCCTTTCAAAGGACGATTTTCTGAGCCCGCCGATTTTCGAAGCGTCAGCGGACGATTTTCTGCATTTAATGACTGCGATCCGGGGTCAGGAAAGGATCTTCGTACGCGTCCCGGTTCAGGCGGTGGTTCGGCGCGCAGTGGGGTGCTGCGCCAATTTCTGGGGACCACGTGGTGGCATGGGACAGGTGTTTGAATCTCGGGACTTTCAGCTCTGATGGCTCGCCCCAAGTCCTTTCTGCCTATAAAAAGGGGAGAGAGGGGTTTTCATCTGGCTATCCCCAAAGTTTTCTTTCTCGTTGGAATTTTTATCATTCTCGTTTCTCTGTTACTGGGAGTGGAAGGATCGACCCTTCCTTTCATGGGCTCCTTGCCGCCGGATAGCTGGGGCGACCGGGGAGCAGCTGAAGGATGGCTCATCCTTAGGGGACGAGTCTCGGAGATCATATGGAGAGCGCACATGGAGGGGGCAGAGATCATACGGAGAGCGCACATATGCGCTTCCGTTGTGGTCTGCGGCTCCTGCTGCGGGGGTTGCGGGTCAGGAGGCGTATGGACACCTCCGTAGCTCGCGCAGACTCCCCCTCTTTCACTGGCTTAGGTTCCCGCGCCTTCTCTGAGGGGAATCCTTGCCACGGGAGGGAGAAGATGGGAGCAACCGGGTTCGGATGGTCCCCGGTCCCCCTGAGTGAGCGGCGACCGGTGGTTCGGCACTCCCTTCTAAGGGAGTGGATCGGGCCTTTGGGATCCTCAGAATCAGCATCCGCGGGCCATGCCTCAGTTTGGATCTTTTAATTCATCCTGCCCAAGCGGACTTGGCCGTTTCCTGGTTTGCATGATTTCTCGACCCGGATGTCGGAACATCATAGTTCTCTAGGCCTGCCTTGGGGCAGTTGCCCGAGTCTTGTATTTGTCTTTATTTTATGCATTTCAATGCTTTTGTAACGCCTATGAGGCATTTGTAATTGATCATGATGGGCAATAAAGAGAGTTATATGTTGTTTCTCAATTTGCCTTTTCTTGTGCCGATCTCATTGCTATCTGTCGTTTGTGGGGCATAAAAGTGTCCCGCTCGTCCTTAGACGAGGATTCCATGATGCCCGAACTAATTGAGGTCCGTATGCAGTGGTGCAAAGATAGTTCGGCGAAATACACTCCTTGCTTAGGTCGGGAGTCTGGTATTTTGTGCTCCGTTTTTATCGGAGCCCGGAGTATCGTGGGTCGGCTTTGGCCGAAGTTCGGGGAGTTTTCAACCCTTTTTGCCATGGTTTAAGGATTTAGTCCCTCGAGATAGTTGAGTTTCGTAGAACGTCTTACTTGGCTCTGCCAAGGTTTGAAGAATTTTGCAACTCGGCACTGCCGAGGCTTGGAGAGAATCTCGCTTGGCCATGCCAAGGTTCGGAGAAATTTGTAACTCGGCCCTGCCGAGGTTCGAAGAATTGACAGCTCGGCCTTGCCGAGGTTCGGAAAACTGCTAGCTCGGCCCTGCCGAGGTTCGGAGAACTGGTAGCTCGGCCCTGCCGAGGTTCGGAGAACTGGAGCTCGGCCCTGCCGAGGTTCGGAGAACTGGTAGCTCGGCCCTACCGAGGTTCGGAGAACTGGTAGCTCGGCTCTGCCGAGGTTCGGAGAACTGTAGCTCGGCCCTGCCGAGGTTTGGAGAACTGGTAGCTCGGCCCTGCCGAGGTTCGGAGAACTGGTAGCTCGGCCCTGCCGAGGTTCGGAGAACTGTAGCTCGGCCCTGCCGAGGTTTGGAGAACTGGTAGCTCGGCCCTGCCGAGGATCGAAGAACTGTAGCTCGGCCCTGCCGAGGTTCGGAGAATGGTAGCTCGGCCCTGCCGAGGTTCGGAGAACTGGTAGCTCGGCCCTGCCGAGGTTCGAAGAGCTGGTAGCTCGGCCCTGCCGAGGTTCGGAGAACTGTAGCTCGGCCCTGCCGAGGTTTGGAGAACTGGTAGCTCGGCCCTGCCGAGGTTCGGAGAACTGGTAGCTCGGCCCTGCCGAGGTTCGGAGAGCTGTAGCTCGGCCCTGCCGAGGTTCGGAGAACTGCTAGCTCGGCCCTGCCGAGGTTCGGAGAGCTGCTAGCTCGGCCCTGCCGAGGTTCGGAGAACTAGTAGCTCGGCCCTGCCGAGGTTCGGAGAAATGTTTTACTTGGCCCTGCCAAGGTTCGGAGAACTGCTACCTCGGCCCTGCCGAGGTTCGGAGATCTGTAGCTCGGAGGGAGCTAACCAGTCGCCGAACGGAATGGTCGGCGTGTTTGCCACACGTTTTACTGGCGGTGCTCTTTCGAGGGGACAGATCGTCGATCGGGCGTCGGACTCTGTTCCCACGCATTTTTCGAGGAAGGGGGCGATTTTGAAAGGCTTGGGGAAGCGTCGAAAGCATTTATTGCAGGAGGCGGCAGATCGGGAAGATGCTTGTTTGCATTTTCCGATCTGCCTCGGGATAGGGCGTGACTTTTCGGATTCCGTACGCATTAGAACGGCGACACATGGCAAATTTTCATAGGTCGGCGTCCGCGGTACGGCTGAACTGGATACCCTCCCGGCGGGTATAAATATGGCTCGGGGGCGTAGGCTTTGGCTATCTTTCGGCCTGAGCTTTAAAAGAAAATGGATTCTCCGGCGCGGTCCTCAACCGACTCACGCTCCTCGGTCGACAACCTGTCGGAGTCGGGGGAGAGAGCGATCTCCGTGACCGTCGACGGGCTGGCTCTTGCGTCAAGCCTCGCAGCCCACGAGCGGCTCGCCAGGACCGCTGAAGAGTTCCGGGACGCATCGGTTCGGGAGGCGGAGGCCTCTCGTTTGGTCATGAGTCGGCAGGAGGAGGAGATCCGGCTGCTTCGTCAGCAGGTGGCCGACCTGACCGCTCTCTTGGAGAGGGTGTTGGGTTCCGGGGGCAAGTGACCCCAGGGCTTTTGCCTGCCCTCTCTTTTGTTTTTCCATGTTTGTGCCTCACAGTGGCTTCCTTTTTAAATGAAAAAATAGACTCGTTTTCAGGAATTTCTTTCTTCTTTGAGAATGATCGCTTCAATACGCTCGACGGACTTGGGTGTCGGTTTGGTCCCATCGCCCTGCGTGTTAATCGTAGATATTTCGAATGACGAGCTACAGAGGGGATCTCCCAAAGGTTTCTACTGCTAGGGAGAATTTCCCAGCCCAGCCTGGGGCCCTTGGCCGGTTACGTGAGGCTTTATAGCCTCTTGGGGGAGTTCTGCCGATGGTGGCATTTTTTCGCATGCCGATGGTGGCATTTTTTCGCATGCCGATGGTGGCATTTTTTCGCATGCCGATGGTGGCATTTTTTCGCACGCGATGGTGGCATTTTTATTCAACGTGCTCGTCTCAAACCGAAGTTTTTCGGGTACTATTTGGGGTCGTTCGGCTTTGGTTGAGGCCCCTGGTTCCAGACCCTTTTGCCGGGGTTTTTAGCCCGAGTGGTTTTTGCCTGGCCTTGCCATGGCCAAGGTTCGGAAGACTTGTTGCTCGGCCCTGCCGAGGTTCGGAGAAGTATTTTACTTGGCCCTGCCAAGGTTCGGAGATTTGTTGCTCGGCCCTGCCGAGGTTCGGAGAAATATTTTACTTGGCCCTGCCAAGGTTCGGAGATTTGTGGCTCGGCCCTGCCGAGGTTCGGAGAAATGTTTTACTTGGCCCTGCCAAGGTTCGGAGATTTGTTGCTCGGCCCTGCCGAGGTTCGGAGATTTGTTGCTCGGCCCTGCCGAGGTTCGGAGAAATGTTTTACTTGGCCCTGCCAAGGTTCGGAGATTTGTTTTACTTGGCCCTGCCAAGGTTCGAAGATTTGTTGCTCGGCCCTGCCGAGGTTCGGAGAAATGTTTTACTTGGCCCTGCCAAGGTTCGGAGATCTGTTGCTCGGCCCTGCCGAGGTTCGGAGAAATGTTTTACTTGGCCCTGCCAAGGTTCGGAGATCTGTTGCTCGGCCCTGCCGAGGTTCGGAGATTTGTTTTACTTGGCCCTGCCAAGGTTCGGAGATTTGTTGCTCGGCCCTGCCGAGGTTCGGAGAAATGTTTTACTTGGCCCTGCCAAGGTTCGGAGATTTGTTGCTCGGCCCTGCCGAGGTTCGGAGAAATGTTTTACTTGGCCCCGCCAAGGTTCGGAGAAATGTTTTACTTGGCCCTGCCAAGGTTCGGAGATTTGTTGCTCGGCCCTGCCGAGGTTCGGAGAAATGTTTTACTTGGCCCTGCCAAGGTTCGGAGAAATGTTTTACTTGGCCCTGCCAAGGTTCGGAGATTTGTTGCTCGGCCCTGCCGAGGTTCGGAGAAATGTTTTACTTGGCCCTGCCAAGGTTCGGAGATTTGTTGCTCGGCCCTGCCGAGGTTCGGAGAAATGTTTTACTTGGCCCTGCCAAGGTTCGGAGATTTGTTGCTCGGCCCTGCCGAGGTTCGGAGAAATGTTTTACTTGGCCCTGCCAAGGTTCGGAGATTTGTTGCTCGGCCCTGCCGAGGTTCGGAGAAATGTTTTACTTGGCCCTGCCAAGGTTCGGAGATTTGTTGCTCGGCCCTGCCGAGGTTCGGAGAAATGTTTTACTTGGCCCTGCCAAGGTTCGGAGATTTTCCTGTTCAAGCAGATAGCTCGGTCGTGCCGAGGATTGATAAGCAGCATCTATTTCCATTTACGATTTATGGCAATATGGGATATAATCGATTCACAGAAAATAGACAACTGGCGGGGCGTAAAGGACATACCCTATTGATAGTATTTGCGGAGGTTGTCCGAGTTCCACGTTCGGGGGACGGATTTCCCTTCGAGGTCCTGCAACCTGTAGGTTCCTGGCCCAATGACCTCCGTGACTTGGTACGGGCCTTCCCAGTTCGGCGCCAGCTTTCCTTGCTCCAGCGGTTTGGATACAGAGGCTTTCCGGAGGACAAGGTCGCCAGGAAGGAAAGTCTTCCCCTTAACTCTGGAGGCATGGTACCGAGCCACCCTCTGTTGATAGGCGGCCGTCCTGATTCGGGCCTTCTCTCTGACTTCCTCCACCAAGTCGAGGTTGGTGCGGAGTTGCTCGTTGCTGGCTTCTTCCGAGTAATTCTCCACCCGCAAAGATGGGAGGCCCACTTCCACAGGGATTACGGCCTCCGTACCGAAAGCCATTCGGAATGGGGTCTCGCCCGTTGGGATTCTCGGAGTGGTGCGATAGGCCCACAAGACATGGTGCAGCTCATCTGCCCACCTGCCTTGGGCTCTAGAGAGGCGAGCTTTGATTCCTTGGAGGAGAGTCCTGTTGGTTACCTCGGCCGCTCCGTTGGCTTGAGGGTGTCCGACCGAAGTAAGGTGGTGACAAATTCCATGCTCTTCGCAGAATTGGCGGAATTTGGAATTGTCGAACTGTTTGCCGTTATCGGTGATTATGGTGTGGGGGAGGCCGAACCGGCAGATGATGGACCTCCACACAAAGTCTCTGGCCCGGGCTTCGGTGATTTGGGCAACGGCTTCCGCTTCAACCCATTTGGTGAAGTAGTCAATGGCGACAAATAAGAATTTTCGCTGTCCCGTCGCCAACGGGAATGGGCCGAGGATGTCCATCCCCCATTTGGCAAAGGGCCAAGCGGAGGATATGGAAACTAGCTCGGCGGAGGGGAGCCTTTGGATGCTCGAATGCCTCTGACAGGCGTCACAGGCTCGGACTAGATCGTCCGCATCTCTCTGCATGGTCGGCCAATAATAGCCTTGCCGTAGCACTTTGTGACACAGGGACCGGCCTCCCAGATGGTTGCCGCAGATCCCTTCATGTACCTCCCGTAGAGCGTAGTCCGCCTCGGATGGGCGGAGGCATCTGAGCAGCGGCATGGAGAAAGACCGCTTGTAAAGCTGGCTGTCGATCAATACATAGTGGGTCGCCTGCAGCTTCAATTTCCTGGCCTCCCTTCGGTCGGACGGGAGCGACCCTTCTTTAAGATAGCTGAGGATAGGGTCGAACCAGGATGGTTCGGTCTCGATTTGCATCACCCGGTCAGCTTCCATGATACTCGGCTTCTCCAGAATCTCCAGATGGAATTTTTGTTCAGCATCCATCGTCTCCGTAGTCGCCAATCGGGAGAGTAGGTCGGCACGGGCGTTTTCCGATCTAGGAATTTGAATGATTTCAAACTCTGAAAAGTGAGGAAGTAGGCCGCGCACCTCTTGGAGATACCGAACCATATTGGGTTCTCGGGCTTCAAACTCCCCTCGCACGTGGCCGGCCACCAGCTGAGAGTCGGTGAAGGCGCTAATCTTTTCCACCTTCAGGTTGCGGGCGATCCGGAGACCGGCTAACAGGGCCTCATACTCGGCTTCGTTGTTGGAGGCCGGGAAGGAGAATCGGACGCCGTATTCGAAGATCATCCCCTCCGGGCTGGTGAGAACCAAACCAGCGCCGGAATGATGGGCGTTGGACGACCCATCGACGTGAAGGAGCCACCGAGCTTCAGGTTTTGGTCCTTCGGGACTTTTTGGGGTAGAGCCGTCTTCCGGGATGGTGCACTCAAGGAGGAAGTCGGCCAGCACTTGAGCTTTGATGGCCGGGCGAGGTTGAAATTGTATGTCGTGCTCGCTTAGTTCGACGGCCCATTTGGTCATCCTCCCTGATGTTTCTGGACGGTGGACCACCGCTTTGATGGGTTGATCGGTCAGGACCGTCACTGAATGTGCTTGGAAATATGGTCGCAGCTTCCGGACCGAGGTAATCAAGGCAAGCACTATTTTCTCGATCCTGGTGTACCTCGTCTCCGCGTCGCGGAGCAGCCTACTCACATAGTAGATCGGTCTTTGGATCTTGCCTTCTTGCTTGACCAGTACCGAACAAACTGCTCCCTCGGAAACGGCCAGATACAGAAACAGAGTCTCCCCCGGGACCGGACTACTAAGAAGCGGAGGCGAGCCGAGGTACTTCTTGAGATCTTCAAATGATTTCTGGCATTCAGGAGTCCATTGGAAATTCTTGGCCGATCGGAGGGTTTTGAAGAAGGGGAGGCACCTCTCGGCTGACCGAGCTACGAAGCGGTTAAGGGCCGCTATTCTCCCGGTTAGGCGCTGGACATCTTTAATGGACGCTGGGGGCGTCATTTGTTGGAGAGCTTGGATCTTCTGAGGGTTAGCCTCAATGCCGCGCTGGGAGACCATGAATCCGAGGAACTTCCCAGAATTGACGCCGAAGGCGCACTTGGTTGGGTTGAGCTTCATTCCATACTTGCGCAGCGTGGCGAAGCTCTCCGCGAGGTCCTCAACATGCCGCAGCGCTTCCTTGCTTTTGACCAGCATATCATCCACATACACCTCCATGTTCCGGCCGATTTGCTCCTTGAACACCTTGTTGACCAGGCGCTGGTAGGTCGCTCCTGCATTTTTAAGACCGAAAGGCATAACTCGGTAACAGTAGGTACCTCGGTCGGTTATGAAGGCTGTCTTTTCTTCATCCTCGGGGGCCATCCGGATCTGATTGTAGCCCGAATAGGCATCCATGAATGACAGCATTTGGTGGCCCGAGGTGGCATCCACAAGCTGGTCGATCCGAGGGAGAGGGAAGCTGTCCTTCGGGCATGCCTTGTTGAGATCGGTGAAGTCGATGCAGATCCTCCATTTGCCATTCGACTTCTTTACCATGACGACGTTTGACAGCCAACTGGGGTAGTTTACCTCTCGGACAAAGTTGGCTTTGATGAGTTTGTCGACCTCCTCTTCAATGGCCTTTTGCCGCTCTGGGGCGAAGCTTCTCTTTTTCTGCTTAACGGGCCTGTGCATCTCGTCCACATTGAGACGATGGACGAGGACTTCGGGGCTAATTCCTGGCATGTCGGAGGCGATCCAGGCGAAGATGTCCGCGTTGCTTTGGAGGAATCTGATTAGCTCGCGACGAGGCTCTCCCTCAAGCAGCGACCCGATCTTTGTGGTTCGGTCGGGCCGAGCTACGTCCAGCGGTACTTCTTCCAGCTCTTCCACCGGTTCTCCCCGTTGCTCGGCGAAATCCTCGCGGGCGTCTAGCCCGTCAACCTCGGGAATTCTGGACTGAAGGCTCGTGACAAAACATTGCCGAGCCATGGCTTGACTTCCCCGAACTACTCCAATTCCTTGCTCGGTGGGAACTTCATCGACAGATGCGGGATAGAAACAACCGCTTTAAGAGACATCAAGCCGGGCCTGCCGAATATGGCATTATACGGGGACCTGAGGTCGGTCACTAGGAAATCGGCTTGTACAACGGTTACAAAGGGCCAGGTTCCTGCGCGGACCGTCAGGGTGATAATTCCTTCTGGGATGATGACGTCGCCGGTGAATCCCATCAAGGTGGAATCCACGGCTCGAAGGTTTTCCATGAGCAACTTCATCCTGGCAAACACATCGAGGTACAAAACGTTCACCGAGCTTCCACTATCAACCAGGATTCGGCTTACATCATAATTGTTCAAATTTAGGGAGACAACAAGCGCGTCCTCATGGGGAAGCTGTATCCCAAGAAGATCATCATCAGAAAAGGAGAGCTCGCCCGTGCGCGCCTTCTTTGGCACCGGTGCATCACCATTGCCCCCGGAGCCCGATCCGCCGGCCTCTTCAATCATGTTGATGCGGCCAACCACTGGCGGATTTGGAGGAGGAGGGAGTTGTGGGAGCTCAGGCTGGCGATCACCTCCCTGTTGTTGTGGCTCGGGCGCCCTTCTGAATTGGTCCAACCGTCCCCGCCGAATCAGTCTTTCGATCTCGTTCTTCAGCTGCCAGCATTCTTCAGTGTCATGGCCGTGCTCCCTATGGTAGCGGCAGTACTTGGCGGGATCTCTCCGGGTTGGGTTCCCTCGGAGAGGCACTGGTCGGGGAAGCTGGCGCTCTATTTCCATGAGGATTTGTGCCCGGGGCACAGTCAACGGAGTGTAGCGATCGAATCGCCTAGGGGGACTCCGGGAGCGATTCCTTGGCGGCGGCGGAGGGACTCTTTGGCGGCGAGGCGGGCTTGGCCGACGGACAGGATGATGTCTGTCGGGAACTTTGGGCTCTTGCCTCTTCTTCGTCTGCTCAGCGCGGGCCATTCTCCGCGACTCCTCGACCCGAGCGTATTTGTCCGCAAGGGCCATCATATCAGACAGACACGGGGGGTAGCTGACTTCCATTGCCAAATAGAAGTCGCTCTCCTTCGAAACTCCCCCCGCTAGGGCGGACATGGCCACCTCATGATTAAGGTGGTCTACCTCCAACATGGCCTTGTTGAAACGGCCAAGATAATTTCTCAAGGACTCCCCCTCTCTTTGCTTGACTTCGGAGAGGGAGTCGGATCTCCGTCGGTGGCGGCGGCTGCTGACAAACTGGCCAATAAAAAGGTGGCTCAGCTCATCGAATGAATCGATGGAACCTGGTTTCAGGGCGTTGAACCAGGTTCGGGCGGATCCTCTGAGTGTGGATGGGAAGGCCCGGCAGAGGATCGCATCAGATGCTCCATGGAACATCATTATTGACCGGAAGCTGCTGAGATGGTCGTCCGGATCAGTGGAGCCGTGATAGGGCTCGACGGTCGGCAGCTTGACATGGGAGGGGATCACTTCCTCCATGATCCCCTTAGAGAAAGGGATGCCCTGCTCTGCCTTGGGCTGGGGCAGGTGGATCTGCTTGGCGGCGTCCAGCTCCTGACGCATTTCCTGGATCTGACGGCGGATCTCCTCCTCGCCGGCGAGAGGAGCAGCCGGGCGGGAGAACCGCAAGGACGGCGTCGAATCATGGCGAGACGTTGCCGGAGAAAGGGAGCGGGCTCGCCGAGATCTGGGAAGATCTCCATCGCAACCGGTTCGAGGGACCGGTTTGTCTCCCCTGGGGCGACGCGGGGGGTCCGCTGATTCACGCGGATCTGGAGAGGAGGTTGCCGGTGAAGAGGAAGTCGTCGTCTCTTTCCGGGGATGTGGAGCAGGAGGAGGTGCAAGACGCTCCTGGACCAGGTGGGTGAGAGCCTGGACTTGTTGGACCAGCGTAGCAAACTGGTCCTGGGTCACCGGAATGGCAGGCGGCGACGGAGTCTCGACAGGTGGGGGTTGCGGCGCTGTGGCGCCAGTCGGATCAGGCCTCTGGGAGGCGACCTGATCGGGAGCATCAGAGGTTGTTCCTCTCTTCCGGTTGGCCATCAGAGAGGTTCTTCTCCGGATCAAGATCCTTGTCTCCTTGTTTCAAGTTTTAATGGGACTTGAGGCCCTTCCTCTAGCGCCAATCTGTTGCCGCCGGGATCCGTCCTCCGACTCGGGCGCGGTCGGTCCTCAGAGAATGGGGCGCGGCGAACCTGCAAAACAGGAAGCCCTGCACGCGGAAGGACGCCGGGGGTGGTCCTCCGCGGAAGGCCCTCCGACGCTCAAGTCAGTGGGGAAGGGAGTCGGCGATCAACCAGACAAATGAGGAGGTGGATCTCTCCGGGAGACCTCTCCAGGGGGGCGATCAATCGGAGGCTCCGGTAAGAACAGAGCACCGACGAGCTGCCGGAGAGAGAGAGAGAGGTAACCCTGGAGCTTTTTTGGTGTGTCAAGGGTTGCGTACCTGAAGTGATCTGCCAAACTCGAGTTTATAGACTGTCACCTGGGAACTTGAGCGTCTTCTGGAAGGTACTGAGGTTGTTAAGATTCGAGGGTAGACAGAATCAGGCCGTTGTGGGGCCGTTAGAATCCACGCCTTGTCCGTTAAGGGATCGACGGCTGGGAGAGCTCCTTGATGTCTTGGGATCTGGGTGAGTAGACCTGGGGCGGTTATAGTAGGTCTTAGGCCACGTCTCAATATGATCCCCTGCTCAGGGTGCTGCTCGGGTAGACTTGAACTCTCCTGCGCCAGGTTCCGCGGAGGTGGACGTCGGGGCGTGGATTGCAAGGTAGCAGCGGGCTACGGAAGCCCGGGGGAGGCCGAGCTACGGAAGCCCGGAAGAGGCCGAGCTACGGAGGCCCGGAAGAGGCCGAGCTAGGGAAGCCCAGAAGAGGCCGAGCTACGGAAGCCCGGAAGAGGCCGAGCTACGGAAGCCCGGAAGAGGCCGAGCTACGGAAGCCCGGAAGAGGCCGAGCTACGGAAGCCCGGAAGAGGCCGAGCTACGGAGGCCCGGAAGAGGTCGAGCTACGGAGGCCCGGAAGAGGCCGAGCCACGGGGGCCCGGAAGGGGCCGAGCCACGGAGGCCCGGAAGAGGCCGAGCCACGGAGGCCCGGAAGAGACCGAGCCAGGGAAGCCCGGAAGGGGCCGAGTCACGGAAGCCCGGAAGAGGCCGAGCCATGGGGGCCCGGAAGAGACCGAGCCATGGAGGCCCGGAAGAGGCCGAGCCACGGAGGCCCGGAAGAAACCGAAAGGAGGGGGTCAGCCTTAGCCGTCTTGCACGGATATCAATGCAATGACGATTTTACCCCCCAACACCATGCATCCACATCCCATTATTTATTTTTTGTTAAAAGAATAATAAATAAGTCTTAAATAAATTAGCAAGTAATGCCTAGTAACACATAAAATTAACTCAAAAAAAAAATCACTGTGCTACGACCTTAATTACTAGTACACCAATCACTTAATTTGCTTCACTATATATATATATATATATATATATATATATATATATATATATAATGGCACACTTCACGGACGGTGTCATATTCAAAGAGTAGAGGCTTCCTGATCGAGTTGCATTTTTAAGTTATTAAAATATTTTTGTAAAAAATAATGCAAATAATATCCGTCTACAAAATGAGAACATCCCATGCTGAGGAATGGAGTTTTTACGGCTAGCTACCATTGAATAATAATTTGTTATTGGATACTTAATTATAATTCAATGCAAGATAAAATTAAGAAGGATATATATATATAGGCAGACGTACGTACCATTAATTCCATTCCATGGCTTATAACAATCCATATTTTATTGATGCATATGTGCATGATTTCTTTGTAATCTTTAATTTAGGATATATATGTTGAGAGGTAAAATTATTATGCGTCAATAATTGTATATGCGGTTAAGGTTAGCCCCAATTTCTATTCGCTATGCGACATTCGCCAGGGATAAGTCAGCCTCAGCGGATCGGAACGCCCTAGCCCCTCACCGAGCCAAGGATTCTCGAGGTGCGGACCTCACCTTCCGGCTCCTCCAGCCGACCTATCTCGTTTCTCGGCCCCAGCCAAGCTATCGACTACCGCCTTCCGGCTCCTCCAGCCGACCTATCTCGTTTCTCGGCCCCAGCCAAGCTATCGACTATCGACTATCGCCTTCCAGCTCCTCCAGCCGACCTATCTCGTTTCTCGACCCCAGCCGAGCTATCGACTATCACCTTCCGGCTCCTCCAGCCGACCTACCTTATTTCTCGGCCCCAGCCGAGCTATCAGCTGTCGCCTTCCGGCTCCTCCAGCCGACCTATCTCGTTTCTCGGTCCTAGCCGAGCTATCGACTATCGCCTTCCGGCTCCTCCAGCCGACCTATCTCGTTTCTCGGCCCCAGCCGAGATATCGACTATCGCCTTCCGGCTCCTCCAACCAACCTATCTCGTTTCTCAACCCCAGCCGAGCTATCGACTATCGCCTTCCGGCTCCTCCAGCCGACCTACCTTATTTCTCGGCCCCAGCCGAGCTATCAGCTGTCGCCTTCCGGCTCCTCCAGTCGACCTATCTCGTTTCTCGGCCCCAACCGAGCTATCGACTATCGCCTTTCGGCTCCTCCAGCCAACCTATCTCGTTTCTCGGCCCCAGCCGAGCTATCGACTATCACCTTCCGGCTCCTCCAGCCGACCTACCTTATTTCTCGGCCCCAGCCGAGCTATCAGCTGTCGCCTTTCGGCTCCTCCAGCCGACCTACCTTATTTCTCGGCCCCAGCCGAGCTATCGACTATCGCCTTCTGGCTCCTCCAGCCGACCTAACTTGTTTCTCGGCCCTAGCCGAGCTATCTCGCTTCTTGGCCTTGCCCGCCAAGATGTCTCTATAGCACGGCCTAGTCCGAGCGATATCAACCCCCTCTGCGGAATTTGGCGTGGGAAAGCTTAAATCCTTAAGATTCAAAACAGGAATCATATCTGAAAGTGGCATAGAGCCCTGGGGCCTATGCTCCCACCAAATCCCGAGACATTAACAAGCTCTCCCAGTCGTCGATCCTCTAACTAACTGGATACGAATCCTACCGGTCTTATAATAGTCTGGATTCGAATCTCAATAGCCTTCGGTCCCACAATGCCTCCTAACAAGCAGGTGATCCTCTATAAATACCACAGCTCCAGACCCCGAAAGGTAGGCGGTCTCCACTGGCTCTCTCTCTCTCTCTCTCTCTCTGCCCCTGCTTCCGCCATTGCTGCTCCGCTTGGAGCCCTTGGAGGAAACTCTCCGGAGAGAGCCTTCTCCTCATTTCTGTCTACTGTTGATCTCCACTGACTTAAGCGTCGGAGGGTCTTCCGCAGAGGGCCACCCCCAATGCCTTCTCGCGTGAGGACTGTCTTGCAGGTCCGCCTAGGAGGAAGCCCGTCTCGAAGCCCCCTTCGCGCCTGATTTGAAGGACGGATTTCAGCAGCAACAGATTGGCATTAGAGGAAGGGCCTCAAGTCCCGTTAAAACTTGAAGAAAGGAGATAAGGATCTCGATCTGGAAGAGAACCTCTCCAATGGCTAATCGGAGAAGGGCAACTTCTAAAGCCCAGGACCAGGTCGCCTCCCAGAGACCTGATCAGATGAGTAGCGTGGCGCCGCATCCGCCACCAGTTGAGACCCCATCACCGCCAGCTATCCCAGTGACCCAGGACCAATTGGCCACACTGGTCCAGCAGGTCCAAGCCTTGACCCATCTGGTTCAGGAGCGCCTTGCAGCTGCCCTTGCTCCACGCCACCCTGAGGAGGCCGCAGCCCTTTTTCTCCACCACCTCTTCTTCTGGTCCGCATAGAGCCGCTGACCCCCCACACCGACCCAAAGAGGCCAGACCAGTCCCGCAAGGGGGCTGCGGCAGGGATCTTCCTAGATATCGGCGGGCCTGGTCCCTCTCTCCGGAGTCCTTCCGCCATGATTCGACGCCATCCCCGCACTCTCCTCGCCCGGCCCCTCCTCTTATATCTGAAGAGGAGATCCGCCGACAGCTCTAGGAGATGCGTCAGGAGCTGGACGCCGCCAAGCAGGCTCATCCGCCTTAGCCTAAGGCAGAGCAGGGCATCCTCTTCCCCAAGGGGATCATGGAGAAAGTGATTCCCTCCCATGTTAAGCTGCCCGCCATCGAGCCCTACCACGGCTCCACCGATCCCGATGATCACCTCAGCAGCTTTCGGTCGATCATGATGTTCCACGGGGCATCAGATGCGATCATGTGCCGTGTTTTTCCCTCCACTCTTAGAGGGTCCGCTCGAACCTGGTTCAACGCTCTGAAACCGGGTTCCGTTGATTCGTTTGACGAGCTGAGTCATCTTTTTATCGGCCAGTTTGTCAGCAGCCGCCGTCACCGACGAAGATCCAACTCCCTCTCTGAAGTTAAGCAGAGAGAGGGGGAGTCCTTGAGAAATTACCTTGGCCGCTTTAATAAGGCCATGCTAGAGGTGGACCACCTTAATCATGAGGTGGCTATGTCCGTCCTAGCGGGTAGAGTTTTGAAGGAAAGCAACTTCTACCTGGCGATGGAGGTCAGTTACCCCCCGAGCCTCTCCGATATGATGGCCCTGACAGACAAATATGCTAGAGTCGAAGAATCATGGAGGGCTACCCGCACCAAGCTGGCAAAGAAGAGAGAATCCAAGGGCCCAGACAGGCATCGACCTACCCGCCAGCCAAGCCCACCTCGTCGCCAAAGAGCTCCTCCACCGCCACCAAGAAATCGCTCCCGAAGCCCGCCTAGGCGGTTTGACCGATATACCCCGCTCACTGTTCCTAGGGCGCAGGTCCTCATGGAGATAGAGCGCTAGCTCCCCCGACCAGCTCCTCTCCGAGGGAACCCAACCCGGAGAGACCCCACCAAGTACTGTCGCTACCACCAGGAGCATGGCCATGATACCGAGGAATGCTGACAGTTGAAGAACGAAATTGAGAGGCTAATCCAGCGGGGCCGACTGAACCAATTTAGGAGGGCGGCAGAACCAGGACAAGGGGGTGATCGCCAGCCCGAGCTTCAACAGCCTCCTCCTCCAAATCCACCCGTGATCGGCCATATCAACGTGATTGAAGAAGCCGGTGGTTCATCGAACCTCAAGAATGATGAAGAAGGTTCGGCGTCGAAGGAAGCACGAACGGGCGAGCTCTCCTTCTCCGATGATGATCTTCTGGGGATACAATTCCCGCATGATGACGCGTTAGTTGTATATCTCAATTTAAATAACTTTGATGTAAGTCGGATTCTTATTGATAGTGGAAGCTCCGTAAATGTTCTGTACCTCGATGTGTTTGCCAAGATGAAATTGCTCGTGGGAAATCTCCGAGCCGTGGACTCCATCTTGATGGGGTTCACCGGCGACGTTATCGTCCCAGAAGGGGTCGTAACCTTGATGGTTCGGGCAGGAATATGGCCCCTTGTGGCCATCGTTCACACAGACTTCCTGGTGACCAAGCTTAGGTTGCCCTACAATGTGATATTTGGGAGGCCCGGCCTGATGTCCCTCAGAGCCGTCGTCTCCTTTCCGCACCTGTCTATGAAGTTCCCCATCGGGCGAGGAGTCGGTGTTGTCCAAGGAAGCCAAACTATGGCTCGACAGTGTTTTATCACCAGCCTTCAGTCCAGGATGCCTGAGGTTGATGGGCTGAACGCTCGGGAGGACTTCGCCGAGCAACGAGGAGAACCAGCCGAAGAACTGGAAGAAGTACCGCTGGACAAAGCCCGGCCCGACCGAACTATGAAGATCGGGTCACTACTGAAAGGCGAGTCCCGGCGAAAACTGGTCGACTTTCTCCAAAGCAACGCCGATGTCTTCGCCTGGTCCGCCTCTGACATGCCAGGAATCAACCCTGATGTTCTCATCCATCGCCTTAACGTGGACGAGATGTACCATCCCATCAAACAGAAGAAAAGGAGCTTTGCCCCGGAGCGACAGAAAGCTATCGAAGAGGAGGTTGATAAGCTTGTCAAGGCAAACTTCATTCAGGAGGTGAATTACTCAAGTTGGCTGTCGAATGTTGTCATGGTAAAGAAGTCGAATGGCAAGTGGCGGATTTGCATCGACTTTACCGATCTCAACAAAGCGTGCCCGAAAGACAGTTTCCCTCTCCCCCGAATTGACCAACTTGTAGATGCCACCTCGGGTCATCAGATGCTGACATTCATGGATGCCTACTCGGGCTACAACCAGATCCAGATGGCCCTTGAAGATGAAAAGAAGACCGCCTTCATAACCGACCGAGGTACTTACTATTACCGTGTTATGCCTTTCGGTCTTAAAAATGTAGTTGCCACCTACCAAAGGCTGGTCAACAAAGTTTTCAAAGAGCAAATCGGCCGGAACATGGAGGTATATGTCGACGACATGTTGGTCAAGAGCAAAGAAGCGTCACAGCACATCAAGGATCTCTCGGAAAGCTTCGCAACGCTCCGCAAATATCGGATGAAGCTCAACCCAACTAAGTGTGCCTTCGGCGTTAATTCTGGGAAGTTCCTCGGCTTTATGGTTTCCCAACGGGGTATCGAAGCTAACCCCTAGAAGATCCAGGCTCTTCAGTAGATGGTGCCCCCAACATCTATCAAAGAAGTCCAGTGCCTGACTGGAAGAATAGCAGCCCTCAATCGCTTCGTAGCTCGGTCTGCCAAAAGATGCCTCCCTTTCTTCAAAACTCTTCGGTCGGCTAAGAATTTCCAATGGTCTTCTGAGTGTCAGAAATCATTCGAAGACCTCAAAAAGTACCTTGGCTCTCCCCCTCTCCTCAGCAGTCCGAATCCTGTAGAAACATTATTCCTGTATCTGGCGGTCTCGGAAGGCGCCATTGGCTCGGTGTTGGTCAGAGAAGAAAATAAGACCCAGAAGCCAATTTATTATGTCAGCAAACTGCTCTGAGACGCGGAAACGAGATATACCCAGATTGAGAAGATGGTCTTGGCTTTGATAACCTCGGTCCGAAAGTTGCGGCCATACTTCCAAGAACATTCTGTGATGGTCCTGACCGATCAGCCCATCAAGGCGGTAGTCCATCGTTCAGAGACATCGGGAAGGATGACCAAATGGGCCGTTGAGCTAAGTGAACATGACATTCAGTTTCAACCTCGTCCGGCCTTCAAAGCTCAGGTGCTAGCTGATTTCCTGCTCGAATGCACTATCCCGGAGGACGGCTCCACTCCCAACTCCCCCGAGCACCCAAAATCTGATGCCCGGTGGCTCCTCCATGTCGACGGGTCGTCCAACGCCCATTGCTCTGGCGCCGGCCTAATCCTCACCAGCCCGAAGGGGGCGACCTTCGAATATGGCATCCGCTTCTCCTTTCCAGCCTCCAATAACGAGGCCGAATATGAAGCTCTGCTCGCCAGGCTCCGAATCGCCTGTGACCTTAAGGTGGAGAAACTGAATGCCTTCACCGACTCTCAGCTGGTGGCTGGTCATGTGCGGGGCGAGTTTGAGGCCCGGGAGTCGAACAAGGTTCGATATCTCCAATAGGTTCAAAGCCTACTCTCTTATTTCTATGAATTTGAAATCATTCGGATTCCAAGATCTGAAAATGTCCGTGCCGACCTATTATCTCGACTGGCAACCGTGGAATCGATGGACGCCGAGCGAAAATTTCATATGGAGATTTTGGAGAGGCCCAGTATTGCGGAAGCTGACCGAATGATGCAAGTTAAGGCCGACCATCATGGTTCGACCCCATCCTGAAGTATCTTAAAGAAGGGTCGCTCCCGGCCGATCGAAGATAAGCTAGAAGGCTAAAGCCGCAAGCCACCCACTATGTGCTGATTGACGACCAGCTCTACAAGCGGTCCTTCTCTATGTCGTTGCTCAGATGCCTTCGTCCATCTGAAGCTGATTATGCCCTTCGGGAGGTACACAAAGGAATTTGCGGTAACCATTTGGGAAGCCGGTCTTTATGCCACAAGGTGCTGCGTCAAGGTTACTATTGGCCCACCATGCAAAAGGATGCTGAGGAACTCGTCCGAACTTGTGACCTATGCCAAAGACACTCTAGTATTTGGAGGCTCCCCTCCGCCAGCCTGGTCCCCGTTTCCTTCGCTTGGCCCTTTGCCAAGTGGGGAATGGACATTCTCGGTCCGTTTCAACTTGCCACGGGACAACGGAAGTTTTTATTCGTCGCCATCGATGACTTCACCAAATGGGTTGAGGCGGAAGCAGTTGCTCAAATAACTGAGGCCCGGGCCAAGGACTTCGTGTGGAGATCCATCATCTGTCGTTTTGGCCTCCCGCACACCATCATTACTGACAACGGCAAACAATTCGACAATTTGAAGTTTCATCAGTTCTGCGAGGAGCATAGGATCCATCACCGCCTTACCTCGGTCGGGCATCCGCAAGCTAACGGAGCAGCCGAGGTAACTAACCGAACCTTGCTTCAAGGGATCAAAGCTCGGCTCTTCAGAGCCCGAGGCAGATGGGCAGACGAGTTGCACCATGTCCTATGGGCCTACCGCACCACCCCGAGAGTGCCCACGGGCAAAACCCCATTTCGAATGGCCTTTGGCACAGAGGCAGTCCTCCCCGTGGAGATAGGACTCCCTTCCCTGCGGATGGAAAGCTACTCGGAGGAAGCCAGTGATGAGCAGCTCTGCACCAACCTCGACCTGGTAGAGGAGATCAGAGAAAAAGCATGGATCAGAATAGCTGCCTACCAGCAAAGAGTGGCCCGTTACCACGCCTCCAGGGTCAAAGGGAAAGCTTTCTCGCCTGGCGACCTAGTTCTCCGGAAAACATCTATCTCCAAACCGCTAGAGCAAGGAAAGCTAGCTCTGAACTGGGAAGGCCCCTACCAAGTAACGGAAGTCGTCGAACTTGGCACCTACAAACTACAAGATCTAAGCAGAAGATCCATCCCTCAGACATGGAACTCAGACAACCTCCGCAAGTATCATCAGTAGGGTATGCCTTCTATAGGCTTGCCTTCTTAATTTTTGTCAGCATATTTCTTTCATAATTCTTGACGTGATTACCACGATTATATCACCGAAAATTGTAAAGGAAACAGATGCTGCTTACCAATCCTCGGCACAACCGAGTTGTCTATTTTGAGCAGGAAATCTCCAAACCTTGGCTGGACCGAGCAACAAATCTCCAAACCTCGGCTGGGCCGAGCAAAAAATCTTCGAAACCCCATTTCGAATGGCCTTCGACACCTCTTCTGTATCGCTCTCGGTCCTTGACCTTGGAGCCGACACCCGTATAAGTGGAGCCAACTCCAGTTCGAGCGCTAACTGTGTTAGCGACTTGGAGTCAACACCCGACTTTGCGGGAGTCAACACCTGGTGGTCCCAAATTGACTTTATTAGGGCAGAGTCGACACCTTCGTCATTTCTATCGTTTCCAATCCCTTTCCATACTCTCTCCAAACTCTCTCAAAACCTCCCTAAGCCAAATTCTCCTCAAATCAAACATTCCCAAGGATTTCTATGGCACCTAAGCGGGGAGGATCGGTTCTTGGAGCTCCCGTAACCACCGGGAAGCGTATGGCTCGACGTCTCGTCCGTGAGCCGTCTCCAAGCGACGATTCTTCCTCAACTCCTTTGGATAATCCTGGTCCCTCATCTCCACAGGTAGATACTTTAGCCGGGAGAGTTATTACTATGGGTAGAAAAGTAGATTTTGATTTCTTCGAGGCCGAGGGATTTTCTATTGGAAGACAAATTAAAGAGCTTGGTTGGGAGAAGGTCTGTTCATTGGATGTTCCCACTTATCCGGACCTAGTTAAGGAATTCTATTGCAATTTATCAAGGGGAGACGGTGGGATTATCAGTTCTATTAGAGGGAAGAGAGTTTACCTTACCTTTCAGAGTTTAGGGCATCTTATGAGCATCTCTGTCACTGGATTAGTTGCTGACATTCATAGTGAGAAGTCTGATGCATTATCAAGGATGTTAGGAAGAGAAGTGTCTGAATTTGAAGAAGTTAGGGCTAATCAGTTGTCCTTGGAGCTTAGATTACTTCACAACATCTATAGTAGGATCTTATTCCCTAAGACTGGCCGATTTGAGTATGTCTCAGAGCGAGACATTATAGTTATGGACAGTGTTCTGACTGGTCAGCCTATTAACCTTGCTGGGATGATGATTTTCTACATGGCTGAGGCTGAGGGCAAAAGGAGATCTTCACTACCCTATGGTATGATTTTGACTATGGTGTTTAGAAGTCAAGGTATTGCAATTTCTAATAATGAGCCATCAAAGAACCTTAGACACACTGATTACTATAGCTTGGCTACTGTGCACCGGCTGGGCTTTGTGAAGGTTAATGGTCAATGGGAGAGGAAAGGTCATATGGATGAGAGAGCCGCTGACATATTAGGACTTCTACACCATCTGAGGTTGGTCCATCAACGAGGCATCCTTCACCAGAGCCTAGCAGATCTTCACCACCTCCTGCTCCTGCTCCTGCTTCAGTTCCTATACCACCACCTATGTCATCTATCGGATTTTTAGATATTCAGTTAGAGCAACTCAAAAGTTTATTTGCTGCTCAAAAAGAAGAAATGAAGACAGAGTTTGATAGCCAATTTATGAATTTGAAAGAAACCCTTTACTCTTTGGATGATCGCATTAGAATGATTGAGTCTACCCTTGGTTCCTCTGCTGAATCCTCAAAGAATGATCTCAAGAACATATTTGAAGAGCTTAAGGATATTGGTGGAGACTCAGAAACTTACTCCAAATGCAATGCTGAGCTTCAGGACAAGATTATGACTGCATGTGCATTTGTTGACAGAAGACTAAAAGAATTTGTTAGGACTCAAAGTGAAGGGATGGCAAGGATTGTAGAAGAATTGCAAAGACTTCTTAGAACTCATTTTTAATTATCTTGTAATGAAGTGTCTTTGATAATTAGTCTAGTTTGATGTTGATTTATCTTGAAGCTTTAATGTAATGATGTATAGCTTGATGTTTGATATAGTAGAGTTTCAATTGACTTTTGATGTAATGAACTTATCTTATACTTAATGAATATCTTTTGATCCTTGAAAAATTTATCAATTTTATCATTTTACTTAACCCTTCTTGATCTTTTTGTTGATTACAAAAAGGGGAGAGTTATGTAAGCATTTCCTAATTGTATATGCATTGAATGTAAAACAAAAAGAGGGGAGAAATATTTAGCTTTTGTATATGCATTGGATCAAGTAAGCTCAATTAAGCTTAATTTATTGGTATCTAATTAACTGCACATAAGGAGAGGCAATTAAAATTGGTATCAACCACTAAAATTTTTTGTTAAAAGGAAGAACAATTGTTAAATTGAACATCATAGGGGGAGCTACCTCATTCAGGGGGAGCTTACCTGTGAGGGACAAACATTTGAAAAAATTGGAGTGAGAATCCTATTGTTTACTCATGCATATATTCAATGTTTTTATAATCATCAAAAAGGGGGAGATTGTTAACCCAATTATTGATTTTGATGATTAATAAAAAGATATGAGTATATTCATTTTATTACTAATAGATTTAACAATAGATTTTTCAAATGCCTCCGGAATTTTAACAACAGGAAGAGATTATATTATGGCAAAGATTATAATCATTTGTCCACTGTACAATCTGTTTATTTATCAAGATACAATGTGCTGCATATTTACTTTCAATATAATAGATAAAAGTGGATATGGTTAGATTGAGATTCAAAATCTCAATACCACCCCTCTATATGATAGGAAATGTTTTTTTTTTATTTTTTAAATTTACTTTCGTTATTTTTTAAAAAAAGAACGAAATATTTGCTTTTAATATTTTTTAAAATAAGAAACTTATATTTTCTTATCACTATCACCTGCACCTCACCTTCACTATCTACCATACTATCACTATTCACATTATTATTTCCATCATATGTCCACCATTACAATAATTATTGATACCTTCCTTACACTAGCATCTTCATCACTATAATAACATCATCAATATCTTCGCTACATCCTCCCTTATTACTATTATCACTTTTATCGCTATCATCGTGCTTATCTTTTAAAAATAATTAACTCTAACAAATATATTTATATTGGAAAAATAGAAATAATTTTGTATTTATAAAATTAAGAAGAAGAAAAAAAAAAAAGAACGTGATGTCAAATGGCAACCAAGTGCCAAGTTACCAACCAGAACATTTAAAACTTTGCGTACCCGTTTCTATTTTCAGGCATCTGGTTGGCCCTGCTTGTGATGGTGCTCAAAATAAAACTTTGAACATCATTCCACCGAGAGAAAGATGGCACCTGTTGTGCTCCACCATGGGCCCAAACATAGAAGGCAGAGATGAGGAAACCAAACATGCAGAGCAAAAAATTTGCAAGTGTTTTCGTGCCAGCATTCACCAACAGACAAGGAAAATACTCTAATCTAGCTTACACCACCTGGATGGTGAGTTGTTTGGCGAGGAGAGTTTTACTTGAAGATAACTGAAATATGATATTTTAGATAAAACTATTTTGGGAAGCACATGCATATTACATTGAAAAAATTATTGTTTTGCATATTTTCTTGGTATTATAATCTGCGTCGCGTGGGTCAGTTCCAGGAGAATTTTAATTGCAAAATCTTATACATCGGAAACGTATAGAATTTAAATTATTAATTTAATACCTGCACAGTCGTAAGTATAGGGCTCAGTCGCAATAAGATTAAAACTTAAATCTGGACCACTTGAAAGTCCCCAATAATTGAATATAAACGCAAGAATTTGCTTTCCACATCGAGAGGAGGAAAATAAACGAATCATAACTGATTAAACATGCTCCCAACTTCCGTCTTTTCCTCGGAACAAGCCTGCCATCCCAATTTCTTGCCATAGAGGTCCTGTACTGACTGTATGATGTTAAAATACAACAACAATTACCCAATATAACACAGCTGAGACAAGCAAATAGCCAAAATCGTCAAAATGTGTGA
The DNA here is from genome assembly GCA_900491605.1 of Calamus simplicifolius. NCBI lineage: Eukaryota > Viridiplantae > Streptophyta > Magnoliopsida > Arecales > Arecaceae > Calamus > Calamus simplicifolius. The sequence goes on along the minus strand of UESW01003935.1, from coordinate 158,511 downwards.
GACTGCGAACCTAATCGCCCCCATAGCAACATCATCATCCACATTGTTTTTGTTCAGTATAGCTTGTTAAACTCCGGCGGCTGCGTGGATTCCCCCAGCCTTGGAAAGAAGGCCTCCCTATCAAGCAAGACATATAACGAGCCCATCACCTTCATCAATGATGCCCACACGAACGGAGCACAGCAGAAGGCATAAGCAAACACTGACAAAGCCCTCACAACACCATCTGAATACCAAGGGAATGCCATCATAAATAGTGCACCCAGTATACCCAACCAGGGTGTGAGGACTGGGAGTGGCGGCAGCAGGAAAACATTGATCACAACTGAAGCAAGGGTGGATGAACCGAGGAGATAGAGGGACCAGCCCAGAAGTGGGTGCACCGTTCGAGGGATGAGGAAAAAAGGGATAGTGTATGAAGCTAACATGGACCATGTAACTGCCACCTTGAGCATGCTGTGCACGAAGGCAAAATTCTTCTCCGGGCGCCGGTTGTAACACAACTTTGACAGGCTAGGGCGTGCCAGTCGAGTGAGCGCCATGATCCCAATGTACATTACCGACTGGATCAGTATCACAGGCACCTCTGATCCATACCTGTTCACATTAAAATTTTGCAACACCAAAGACAATCTTGTTAGAACCTGCACCTAATCAAGCATGCCAAGTTTCTTCAAGAAGGGAATTGATAATCAGACTAAGTTTCTTCAGATTTCAATAAGTAGTTTAAACTATTAAAGCTGAAGATTCTTGGTTTTGATGAAATCTACCTAGGTGTATGGTTGTAGCCTAAAAGCTAAAGCATAACTGTTTCTGCTTACCCTAGGGTATTTCGTCGTTGCTCATGCCATGATAAGCCCAATGGTAGGACAGGCCAGGACCACCAGTACCAAGGTTTCAACCATGGCGCACTAGGGAATGTGATCACACTATTTGGTCCACAGGGTATGCTCCATCGAAGTTTCAGGTCTGTAACAAAAAAAAATAGCATCATGTTATAAAAACAAGCACAAACTTTAACTGTAAAAAGGCATGGCCAAAGAAATCCACAGTATTTAGTAATAAATGTAAGAATAATAAATCAGAAACGAGTTTTAAATCTGTATTTTATTGGGCATTTACAGGAACATGGCAGATTGGCCAGGAACCAAGAAGGCCGCTAACAGACTCACAGTAGTAAGAAGCATCCATCTGGTACCCCAAAGGAAGTCGATAGGCGCCATCAAGCTTAGTGCCATTCAATGGTGGATGGAACATTGGTCGATCAAGCAAATCTGGAAAGTAACTGGTAAGAAAACCTTGATCCGCACCATCTGGGTTCTGACGCCCAATTTCTACCTCGTGAAGCATGTCCCTGAAGACATCTATTGAAGGCTGCAAAATGAAAGAGAGCAGCAGGGAATTACAACTGAAAGATTTCATAGTTCACCCTATTTCTAATGATACAGTTGCTTAAAATCTTAGAAAAAAAGAGTGCATAGCTGTTAAGTTTCAGGAGTCATCACCTGGAAAACTATAGAAAGAGAGAGAAAGAAGGGAAGATGGGATAAAAATAAGCCTAAGCTAATTTTTTCTTGACAGACATTCATTCTTTCAGCTATATGAGCTTAATCTGTTCTTGGATTTAAGAAATGCCTGATTTTTACAATTACATAACCACAACAATTTGCCTGCAAGACTAGTCCTGGCAAGGATTCCTAGACATTTCGGTTTGTGCTGTTAATCAGATCCAACAACTCATCTCCACATAAAGAAGGCTAATTAGCAATTATGCCTACCCTGTAGGCATCCCTGCAGACTGCAAAAGAAGTTGGAATGATTAAACTTTTAGGAGTCCAGCTTGAACTTGGTGATGGTACTATCCTAGAAAGGACCAAATTTATATTAGAATTATTAAGCTGGTAAGTACACACAGTGGGGTGAGAAAGCAGAACCATTACTATAATAGGTTATATGGGTCTTCCCACTTCTCTCACTTTGGTACAGAGACTTACTTTTTCCAAACAAGATTTACCATATTCAGTTAATGTATTATATACTTCTTGTGGAATGGTGGTGAATAAATGGCACTTTCATTATTGTTTGTTACAAAAGTGATATCCCTATCTTTTTAGGGCGACATTAAAGGCACTGTACGCATATGCACTATATCTATAGGCACCATGATGCTGCTGCTTTCAAATTATTACTAGCTGTCTTAAAACTAACCTTTAAGGCATGTTAAATCCCAAAAAGCTAGGTTTCCTACAAAACCAGTCCTAATCAGCATTTTAAGTATCAGATGTTATTGAGTGCTAGGTGCCTATAGTGGCACAGCCAGGTGTGCTTCGGAGAAGAGGGGGGGGGGGCATGGATGTTCAGCTGACTCCATCAGTATACCATGTCAGAACAGGGACATAGCATTACCGGCATTGGTACACCATAAGAGACTTTAAACATTGATCTGAAATTCCAAATAATATTTAGTTGTTGATAGGTCACAGGGTTGTCCCAGTTTCTTCATGGAACTAGATGTGCCGCCATCCTGTCCCGATACTTGGGACACAGGGTGTCCCAATATGTGCCTATTGGGACACTAGAATGATGGCGGGACAGCCCTATCCCAACACTTAGGACAGTAATCCGTTCCGACATCCCAGAAGACATCCTGTTAAGACCTGAAACCCTAATATTGACATGTCACTTTTGTGCAAAGCTACATTTAGCTATGCAACCCATACATATCCATCCTAAGGTTAAAATGCTATTCAACCCATCATAATTTATTAGGCAGTCGTGTCCATTGATAATGATTTTACAATGATCACTACCAAGTCCCTTAAAATTTGAATGCAAACATTCACCCATAAATAGGATCTTTAAGTGGATTATGGAAAAAAGCAGGGTGAATAAGGTTGCATAAACAAAATCCAGAGGGACAATAGGTTGAATGCATTCTTAGCAACTGGATCACCTTATCTCCAGCTCCAGATCCTATTCCTAGCATCAGCCTTCAGTATAGATCTCATTTCAGAAAGATGCATTGGACTTCTTCGCATTGACGCATATTGAGTCATATTGGTGTTATTCTATGCATTCCCCACTTAATTCAATTATTCCTTGGAAAGGATTTTGGAAAGTAATTAGTTATGTTAAGTCTGAGAAAGGCATAAGTGGTTCTTTGTTTTTCTGGATTTTCAAATCACCGCCAAGACAGCCATTGGCTCTGCTGAGTATTTCTATGCTAATATCACGAAATCTGCAATGCAACAATTTAATGTAGAATTTGTTGCGCAGCTTGCATTAATAGAGTACATGGCTAAAAGATATATTTCCATGACAAGTTCACATTTTGGATTAGGTCTATAACACTATCTCCATTCAATATTTGACATAAACTTTAAGCCTGCAGAAGAGTGGAAGCAGAGATAATAGGAAACAGATCTGTAAGTCCATGTTATTATTGTTCAGTCAATCATAACACAAATAACTAACAAATCCATGGTTGCAGGCTGTGTTACCTAGACATTCTGTTTTTTAAAGTCTATGTGAGAGTTGACACTCACGGACTCTTAGACATGGCACAGCAGAACTTGACTTGATTGGACATTCAGTTTCAAAGTGTTAAACTGATATCAGCAAAAGGTGTCAGCACTTTGCACTTTTTTGGGAGTGTTATGAAGAGGACTGTTAGTTTCAAATACTGGACATTCTATGCAAAGTGTCTTTATATATTAAATATGAAGCTATTGCATTTAACTGTCAGCTTAAGTATTTAAACATCTTAAGCACTGTTAATGTGAACCTAAAAAACATGTGCCTATTAATTTGTCCACTATATAGCATATATAACTCTTCTCCCCTTTTTAGTGTGTACGCATGCAAGTATGTTGTCATAACCCCATGCATATATTTTTGAAGGATGCTATCTCCAACACTTTAGGGCACAGGTGCCACCAAGGCTGCTATCTCCAACACTTTAGGGCACAAGCTGCTATCTCTTACACTTTAGGGCACTTATACCCTTGCTGGCACCTGTGCCAACTGTCTCCATAACATTAGCTGCAGTAGCCCCCATTTACAAAATCAATGGAAGGAATTTTAAAGCTACTTGTTGATAAGTCATCTACTAAGATAACCTAGCATAAACTAAACTAAATCACTGAATACAAAAAGTATCCTGAAAAATATATCCTAGCATTACTTTGTTTATAACAAAATCATAGTAAATCATAAATCAAACACAAAGTAGGCTTATGAGCAAGTGCTTAAACACCCAATAGACAAAAATTAAGCTATGCCTCAAAGAGAGAACTGAGTTATTGTATTGACTTTTTTTTTCCTGCCTAGGATCACATTATTGACTTTTAACATGTTAAATATTATAATCAGCAGAACTTACAAATGACTCCAAAAGTCTATGTATTCTTGAAGTAATCTATAACAACTATCTACCCTCAACCGTTATCCACCCTCATCATCCAGCTACCCCCTACACCCCCATCTCTGCCACTCTCCCCATCGTCAGCACCTTCCATAGATGGAGGCTGTGATCAGTGCTACAGTTGCTATGCTAAAGTGTGGATCATGTTTCACCTTCAAAGCAAAATTTTGCAATAGGATGGATTTCTTTTTTCTAACTCTAAAACTAACTGGAAATCTGATCGTACAGATTCAATAAGAGCAATAAGCAAATAATACATGATTAATTATCTTAAATCGATCCAGGTAAAATAAAATTAAAATGAGTTTATTTGTAGAATCATAGAGAGCATTAAAGTGCCACAAGTATGCAAGTAGTGTGGTAGGCAGATCTCACAGCTGGAGAGAAAACCCAGGTATACGAAGGCTAGCAAGATATGCAATTATACAAATATCTTTTTTTCCAAGGGAACAACTATACAAATATCAAAAGATAATCCAATTACTCCAACATATCCAAACAGCAACTTATCTGATTACTCCAATAACTCTGATTTGCAAAGCAGCAAGTTCATGAGAGAACAACATTCCTAAAGGTGAAATAAACTTTTGACATTTGTGAAATTAAATTTGTTGTGGAGCAAATTAAATTTAGAGGTTATACCTGAAGGACAAAGAGACCAGTGTGGAAGATGCAGGGGTTAATGAAGACAGCACAGAACTGCCCACATTGGAAGAGCTCATCAGTTCTCTGGAGGAAGATGTTATCAGAGTCAAGCATGACAACTCTGTCATATGCTACTAGGCTCCATGCATACAGCTTATTAAGTGTCAGTTTAAATCTGGAGTTGAAATTGCCCTGCTTCTCATATGGATTCTTCAAGTTCTCCACTGTAACCACCTTCACCCCATCCTCCTCTTTCCTGTTAACACAAGTTGACAAAACTTCAGAGGCCTAAGCACTAAGAAGGCAGTTGAATTGTCAATTCAAAATTAGTGTTGTGAATCTCATCAGCCTCTAGTCTTAGCACAAAAGGCTAATTTTCGCTATTAATTAACTAATAAATCATCATGAATGGATCAAAAACATAACAAGATACTCTAAAAATCTGGAATAGGCCCTATCCAGATCAACTTTAGACTCCTCATTACATTGAGCCAGAACATGACCAAGGCCTGTATTCCATATGATTTAAATTTAATAGCTTCTCCAACATTCAATTTAAAAAGGTAAAAGAAAATAAATATTCACTTCTTTTTACGTTGATTTCATGAATCTTGACAAATGGCGATGGTGTAGAATTAGTTTTTACATAACAGATCAAACGATAATAACATGTAAATTTGGCCAAGTATTTTCTAAAAACTACATAGATTGTCATTAGAAAGGAAACAACATTTGGACTTCACGATTAATTTCAACCAGCACAACTCAGTCAAATCCAACCATTTCTCTCCCATACAAAAGTCTTTTCTATCGATCCAATTGTCAAACACTCTTAACGATCCATTAAATGAAAAACCAGCCCAGCAGCTACAACAATCGATCCCTCAAATAACCCCAACGTCGGCGGGACAGCAAGCTGGGGACGGTCGGGAGGTAGCGGAGAACTGCTGACCCATTAAATGCGGCGCCGTTTGATCAAAAAAAATAGGGTACAGTTCAGAAACATAACCTCTATTTCCAACAAAGAACGCGTCTTCTTGTTTTTCAAGGAAACAAAAAGTCAAAGTATTCGGACTCGGAAATGAAGATCGACCTTATAATCCGCCCCCGGGCGGGAGGATGGGGGAGAGAACAAGGGAAAATTACAAGGAAGGAAAAAAGGGGAAAAACCACAAACAAAATTAAACAAAGGAAAATGACCAAAGTACGAAGTCTGAGACAAGTCAGTCGCCGTAAGGGTATTTCGAGAAAAAAATAAATAAATGAGTCGCAGTTTTCCTGGTTCGTCGTCGTCGGCAATTAGACGTCCAAATTACCGGGAAAGGAAATAACTGAGACAGAGTTCTACTGGTTCGCCATCGTCTTCCAGCAAAATCTACCAGTACTAAACTTACATGTTTAATTAAAAAAACGACAAAGAAAAAGACAAATCAGTCGGTACCCATCCAATGCCCCCAAAAAATTTCTCAAAACCCCAATTTTTAATATAATTTGCAATCGCCCCCAAGTCCAGGGCGTCCACTTCGCCGTTGCTCTTTCTTAAAAGAAAAAAAGGGGGGAGGAAACCTAAATCCAGTGCTAAGAAAACTCGGAACAGAGAGCAGGAGTTGGAATCAGGGGTGCGAATATTAGGTTGAGAGATTAAGAGGCGGAGAGAGGGATTGAGAATAAGAAGGCGTACATGGTTCGGACCCATCGGATCGGCACGTCGGCGGAGGCAATGACAACGCGATCGGCGGCAACGCCGAGCTTCGCAAGCGATCTCATCATCACCCGGGTCGCCACGTAGAACTCGTAGTCCCGCGGCGTGCCCATGTACATCATCGCCGCGTACGCGTGCCGCGGCGGCGGAACCCGCCTCCCCTCCGCCGCCTCGGCCGGCGCCGCCATGATCGCCACCAACGCCACCGTGAAGAACCTCCACAGGAACCCTAGCCGCGTCTGCCTCCCGTGCTCCATTTCTCGAATCGAATCTCGCGAGAGCCAATTAAAAAGTGTAAAAACCTGTCCCTTGGCTACCAGAGATCGGATCTCTTCGTCCGCCCCTCTCTCACTTTCCCATTCTCCGGATCTCGGCTGCCTCACGGTGCCTGCTTCCCCGCCGCCACGGATGGCCTCCGGCGGTGTTTCACCGGAGTCCGGCGGGGTTCATTGCCGGAGGGACGGTCGGAGATTCGTTCGATGGAGCGAGAGAGAGAGAGAGAGAGAGGGAGAGGGAAGAAGAAGAATAAGAAGGGAGGAGATAATAGGGGAGGGGGGGTGCGCGTCTTTTTGCGCTAGCACGAGAAAGCGGCATCAAGTAAGCAACAAGGGAAAGGGAGAAGAAGATGGTTGGCTTAAATAAAACAAAACAAACGTTATTTTGTTAACAAGGATTTTTATCTACTCGATTATCGGATATCAACTGGGGAATATGCCGGGTCGCCGCTCCGCTCTCGGCCGTTGCACCAGCGACAGGATCCGGCCACGCGTTTCTGTCCACCTGACACGCTGTTTGCTGTTGGAGGGAGAAAAGATGGAAGATCTCCCCCAACTACTACAATAAAAAAAAAAAAAAAACTGGAAAAGGGTAAAGAGGGCCAGAGGGCTGGCCCATCTCCATTTGAAAAAAATTGCTTTCTTAATTTGCAAAATAAAAAAAAGTGATATTTTAAATCTTAATTTATAAATAGTAGAAACCCTCTCTTATCATCCAAAAAAAAAACATTTAAGAAAGAACATATCTTTTTTTGAAAGGTTATGGGCTTAAAATTTTTAAATACATGCATGAAAAAAAAGGTGCATATTGGCGCTTGCATTTTGAAATTTAGAAAGTTGCAGCCTTATAAAATTATTTATTGTATTTTTATCGAAAGAAAAAAAATTTGCTGAACTCATAGGTCACATGGTTATTTGATTTGAGATCGTTTATCGACTAGGATTTGCTATGTATTAAGATCTAAACAAATATTGATGTATAAAGAGATTTCACTTTTAAAAGCTTGTAACTAATTTTGAAGTTCAATTAGTTTCATCAATGGTGTATTTATTTAATGAGTAATTAGACATGCTATGGCTAGTATTGTTTGTTGTAATTTATGATATAATAGGATGTTAATTCAATTTAAGTAGATCACTATTCAAATGTTTTAATTTGAAGTCCATATTATGGTTTTATTTTTATATTCTCTTTCCCTCAATAAACATGAACACACCCATTGATATATCACACAATGTATTGTATGGAAAATAAATGCAGCCTATTAAAAAACATACTACCTATTGTAGTCCTCTTGTCATACAAGTCCACACCCTATTTGAGACCATAATAACTTTACTTTCATAAAATATGTTAACCTTTAACTAAAGATGGGCAATAGGCTTTGTCATATAATTCCTTTTCAAATGCATTATAAAGAATAAGCACTAATTATCATTAATCTTTCCTGTCATTTCTTTCTGGGATGCTAGGCTTGTCAATTGAAGCACAACTTCAATCCTAGCTTGAATTAAATTTAATTTTATTAAAAAAAAAATTTAAAAAAATCTAATTTATATGCCTAAAATAAACTTTAAATCCAATTCAAAACAAAACCAAGACCAAACAAAATCAGCATAATAGAATTTAAATATATTATACAACATAATATATCATACATATATAAACAATAAACATAATTTTTAATAGAAAAAAATATATTTTTAATTCTCAAATTTTATTTTGATCCTCAAACGCTTTGCAGTTTAATTTGTCATGTTTAAAAATATTATAATTTTTAATATTTTATTATATAAAATAAATTAAAATAAATAAAATAATCAATCGATAAACTACCTAATAGAGTGACAGTACAGTTGAAAGTCTAAAAATAATTTATGCAAAAATTTGAGCATAAAAATTATATTTTAGCATGTACAATAGTATAAAAGCATTGATGGTGAATTATTTAAATTATTATATATATTTTGAAGTAACGATATATTTTATATAGTAGATAAATTGTTTTGAAAATTACATTTTATGATCGGATACCAATTGTTTTCTAATTTGAACACCGAGAAAGCTGTTTGCCGTGTCACGGAGCGCAGCTGGGCCGGGCGCGTGATCGGGTGCTGGGACCCGGCCGTCGAATTCGGCCGACCTCCACCACACGTGTCCTGTCCATCTCTCCCCATGCGCCGGACCAAAGGCGTGGACCGTGCTGTCAAACGACCCCTCCCCCTTTTCTCTCTCTCTCTCTCTCTCTCTCTCTCTCTTTGTGGGGACTCGGGAGGGCAAGTACACGGCAGGCTCCTGACTCGTTCCTCAGAGGCTGCTCCAATGTGGACCTCGTCACCCACCAGTTTTGGTTTGAATCTTCGATGCACGGTCGTTGGTGGCGGAATCCTAGCACCAAGTCCTCTACCTTTTGTTCGTGCTGGCAGGCATGGACAAAATAGATGTATGTATGGCCTTGATTTGCTGGGCTTATTAACTTTATTATATGGTATATATCGCCTTTGTTTGTGAGTGCGATAAGAAAGGAGAAGTCTTTTTTTTTTTATTATTAAAAGTGATGCAGCATTTATCATTCTATTCTGATGTTTAAAGTTAGATTCGGTACGTTTATTTAAAAGTTAACCCAGTAGTTGATTAGATTATCATCAGGATGCTTGTTAACTTTAGATTAGATGGTATATATGGCCTTTGTTTGGGAGTACGATAGGAAAGGAAAAGCCTTTTTGTACTAAAGGTGAGATGCAGCATCTATCATTCTATTCTGATGTTTGAAGTTATATTCGGCGTATCTACTGAAAAGTTAACTCAGCAGTTGATTAGATTATCATCAGGATGCTTGTTAACTTTAGATTAGATGGTATATGGCCTTTGTTTGGGAGTGCCATAGGAAAGGAGAAGCCTTTTGTACTAAAGGTGATGCAGCATCTATCATTCTATTCTGATGTTTGAAGTTATATTCGGCACATCTACTGAAAAGTTAACTCAGCAGTTGATTAGATTATCATCAGGATGCTTGTTAACTTTAGATTAGATGGTATATATGGCCTTTGTTTGGGAGTGCCATAGGAAAGGAGAAGCCTTTTGTACTAAAGGTGATGCAGCATCTATCATTCTATTCTGATGTTTGAAGTTATATTCGGCACATCTACTGAAAAGTTAACTTAGCAGTTGATTAGATTATCATCAGGATGCTTGTTAACTTCAGATTAGATGGTATATATGGCCTTTGTTTGGGAGTGCCATAGGAAAGGAGAAGCCTTTTTGTACTAAAGGTGATGCATCATTTATCATTCTATTCTGATGTTTGGAGTTAGATTCGGCACATCTATTGAAAAGTTAACTCAGCAGTTGATTAGATTATCATTAGGATGCTTGTTAACTTTAGATTAGATGGTATATATTGCCTTTGTTTGGGAGTGCGATACAAAAGGAGAAGCCTTTTTGTACTAAAGGTGATGCAGCATCTATCATTTTATTCCGATGTTTGGAGTTAGATTCGGTACATCTATTGAAAAGTTAACTCAGCCGTTGATTAGATTATCATCGAGATGCTTGTTAACTTTAGATTAGATGGTATATATGGCCTTTGTTTGGGAGTGCCATAGGAAAGGAGAAGCCTTTTGTATTAAAGGTGATGCAGCATCTATCATTATATTCTGATGTTTGAAGTTATATTCGGTGTATCTACTGAAAAGTTAACTCAGCAGTTGATTAGATTATCATCAGGATGCTTGTTAACTTAGATTAGATGATATATATGGCCTTTGTTTGGGAGTGCCATAGGAAAGGAGAAGCCTTTTGTATTAAAGGTGATGCAGCATCTATCATTCTATTCTGATGTTTGAAGTTATATTCGGCGTATCTACTGAAAAGTTAACTCAGCAGTTGATTAGATTATCATCAAGATGCTTGTTAACTTTAGATTAGATGGTATATATGGCCTTTGTTTGGGAGTGCCATAGGAAAGGAGAAGCCTTTTTGTACTAAAGGTGATGCAGCATCTATCATTCTATTCTGATGTTTGGAGTTAGATTCGGCATATCTATTAAAAAATTAACTCAGCAGTTGATTAGATTATCATTAGGATGATCTATCACTCTGGTGTTTGAAACTCGTAGCAGAGCTATTCTTTTTCTCTTGTACTTATCTAAATTTTGTATTATGATGCATTGAGTTTGATTCATCCTAGATTAGTGTGATCATCTGTACCCAAAAAAAAAAAAAAAGGCCATGCAGCAAGAGTTAGACTGCACTCAATGATTAATGCATGCTGCATGCATATATGTGTAAAAAAAAAAAAAAAAAATCTTTTAACATATATCATATATAGCATGCATTAATTATTAAGATTGATGTATCGCTTTTGATACGGCAAAACCTTTTTCTATAAAAAATGACCGCCGAGGCGTTGGCCGGAGAGCGGAGGGTCTGGAGGAAGGCTTGGTAAAGATGGCGGTTTGATCAGCCCTCGCTTGCTTTTGTTATATTGCTCGATGGTGACAGTCAATTGTCGTCTCCTAAAGTGCTGGTGTTTTCTAAATTGTTTCCACTCGCAACGGAGGGTTATCCACAGTCCAGATTCAAAGTTTTGGAGCGTTTCATGGTCAGTGTATTTGATGCTCTTAATCTTCTCTGTCGTCCACGTTGCCTTCGAACCATCCGAAAGCTCTGCGTTGGCACGGCACGGCACGACATCTGGACGTATTGTAAGAGTATTGTAAACAATATTGTAGGGTATGTTATCAGTCGAGCGCTTGGCCAGTCGCAAATCATTCCATTACACCATGTAATGAGATGGATAATGTTGTGCTGCAAAGAAGTTTTAATGCTATTTGTGACCGAGAAAGAAGAAAGATTAACAGAGAAGATAAAGATAAAAATAACATATAAAAATTTAATATAGTTTGCATCCATGAAGCTGTAGAAATTTTATTATAAATATAAATTTAAAATGATAATGACTGTATTTTCTCACCTCTCTCACAAAACTCAAGACCCATTTACGTTCAACAAAATTCTTTCTTAGATTTTCACGATAATGCTCTGATTGCCTTAATACATGTACTTATTTAGAGAAGAGATTTACATAGATTAGGAATTATGCTCTTTATGCATACATACATACATATAAAGCTTTTGCTATCATCATCCTATATGTATGTGAGTGGTGCCATTTATTGAAAATTCAAGGGTATAATATAAGAGGCTGAAACTTTCAAATAAGACTTTAACTAGTAGGAATGAAGAACAGTTTTTCAAAAAAAAACTTTATAAAAGCAGTGTAGTTGGACTCATATGTGTAAACATATCCTTAATGAGCTATTTAACCTCAAAGACAAACTCTAACCAGTAATGATATGCAACATGGTCACTTTACCCATTTAGTTACTCTTTGGTATGGTAGGAGGAGTAATAAGGCCTTTGAAGGAGCTACTTGTGGATGAGCAGGGCATTAAGAACTAAGTAAATGATGCTCTAGGATGTTGCATAAAAAAATTCTTACATAAATACTTTGAGATAATTATTAAGCGTATATGAGAAATTCATAAATTCGTGATAATTAATCAGGCAATTTCATAATCAACCAATTCATTATGTTTATAATAAATTTATGAGCCGCATCGATTCTTTTCTTGTCACATGATAATAGAATTCATTCGATGTACACATAATGATAAGACATGCAGCGTCCTTGTTCTCTTAATCATCTATGACAATGTGTATGTATGCAAACTGGGTCCCAACCAACGTTGGATCTTCGTGTCATTACTCCTTAACCATCATAATCCACGACAAATTCAAAACGAGGTGACCAAAACTTTCAATGATTTGTCCCAAGGTCTACTAAGAGAATGGTGGTTTCCTGCGTAACCGTGGACTGAAGTCATACGGTTAAGACAATACCGTGTTAGTATTTAACACCTGAGGTCAAAGTTCTTGCTTTTAAGCGAGTCATTTGCTATCTGGCAGGCCTAGATGGACTTCTGACCTAAGTATAACGCCAACGGATATATTTGGATTGTATTTTAAAACCGTGTTAGTATTTAACACCTTTCATATATTAAATTTGGTTGCAGATTAAATAGAGAGAAGCATATCCCCTGCCTTACTCAGAAATAAATCTATTTAGTCAAAATAAATGTATTTTGATATTTTATTGAGAAATAAGAGTAAGGAATATTTGGAGAAATATATTGTATTTGTTGAGGGGTAAAATTGTCATTGCGTTGATAACTGTGCGAATGGGCTAAGATCAGCCCCAGCCCCCACTTGCTATGCTGCGCCTACGAAGAATGAGCTAGCTAGTATGATCCGACGGATCGAGCAACCCATAGCTCGGTTTCCCGAGCAACCCATAGCTCGGTTTTCCCGAGCCATCCATATCTCGGCTTTTCCGAGCAACCCATAGCTCGGCTTTCCTGAGCCATCCATAGCTCGGCTTCCCCGGACCATCCATAGCTCGGCTCCCCCGAGCAACCCATAGCTCGGTTCCCCGGGCCATTCATAGCTCGGCTCCCCCGAGCAACCCATAGCTCGGTCCCCCCGAGCAACCTAAAGCTCGGCTTCCCCGAGTAACCCGTAGCTCGACATGCACCTCTGCGAAACCTGGCATGGGAGAGCCCAAGGCTAGTGTAACAGAATCCCAAACGAAGAATCATATCGAGGAGTGGCTTAGGATCTGCAATAATGGTCTAGGACCTACGCAATCATTGGATCCCAAGCCATCAGAGAGCTCTCCCAGCCGTCGATCCTTCAACGGACCAGATACGGATCCCACCGACCTCACAATGGCTTGATTCAAATCATCCCTATATCCCAACAACCTTTGAACCTTCCAGAAGACGCTCAAGATTCAGGTGATTGCCTATAAATAAAATACTCCTAGATTCTCTCAGGTACGCACACAAGCTCTCGTACATAGCTCCTGGCTCAGTCCCAGCATCACTCTCTCTCTCTTTCACTGCTCCTCCCTTCTCCTTTTTCGCCGTCGGCGCTCCGTCCGAGCTCCCGATTGGTCGCCCTTGGAGGGACTCCCCAGAGAGATCCTTCTTTCCATTTATGTTGATCGTCGATCCCCACCGACTTGAGCGTCGGAGGGTCTTCCGCGGAGGGCCATCCCTAACGCCTCTCGCGCGAGGACTTCTTTGCAGATCCGTCCAGGAGGAAGCCCGATCAGGAGACCGATCGCGCCCGAGTCGAAGGACAGATCCCAGCGGTAACAGTATTCAATGAACATCGAATTGGATGATATTTAGATTTTACCACTAAAATCAAATCAGTCTCTCTCTCTCTCTCTTTTGTTGTATTTACATAGTTGAATGATTGCAAAATGATAATTTAAAAAAAAAAAAAGACTAATGATGCAGCTCAGAATGAAAAAATAAAAAGAGCTTTTGCTTTCAGAAAAAACTTTAATTTTGTCCTAACCTATGTAGATGGCTTATTTTATTTTCTTTTAGGAGTTTATTTTATTAATATAAAATCAATCAATAATCCTATTTTTTATTTTAAAAGTATATAATTCTTGCCTAATTAAGAGTTTTGGGGTATTTCATGGAATCAATGAATTTTACTTACAAAGTTTTAAGAGATCATTCTTTTTTTTTTTTTTTTCTTATTTGAAGTTGTTCTTTCTTTACTTGCGGTGGGAGGCCACAACTCTTCTTTAGAAAGGTTAAGAGAGTTCTGAAATAAATATTTTTCAATAAAATGACTTCAAAATTGATGCAGATCAGCTATCCCTAACAGGGGATAGGCTCGTCAAGGAGACAGATGGCATGAAAGGTATTCATGCTAGCGATGTTAATAAATATTAGCTTTGATACCATACCGAGCAACCAATTGACCTTAAAAAAATTCAAGATAATAATAACAACGTATATCAAACCAAGCACGAGAGACAAACAATCAATTTAATGGCTAGTTTTCGTCGATTGATCTGAACACCGCTCAACTGCTACGACATTCAACGGTTCGTTGCCGCCACTTTTGAACGAATTAAGCTCAACGCCCGGACTTGGGCCGAAGATCTTGCTGTCACGCGGCATGCACCAAGTCAACGAGAGGAGCGAGCCTTCCTTCCTACCTACCTATAATTAGTTTCTAGAAAGCTGGAGTCTTGGTGGTTCAACGTCCGGAAGGGCAACTTAGCATTTGATATTAATTTCGATGCCCGGCCATGAACTGAACGCTAATCTTATCAACTATATATTATTTTAAGCCTATATGGCCATGTTCCAAAGAGGACTTCTTTTTCTGCTATGCCATTCGAATCTGGAATTTATAATACGGCATCTGTAATTTTTCTGTTCACTGGATTCCGTTCTATAAACGGATCGAGTCTGCAGAGTTTTTTTTTTTTTTTTTTCTTTTATATGGCCGAGCGATCATATTATTATAGAATGAGTCAAGCCGGATGTATCAAAGAATAAAATTTAAAATAAAATAGATGAATATACATCATTTTGTTTTCAACTTCAGAAGCTAGAATGTTCGGCAATCCTTATGATGATTTCATTGACTTTTGAAAATACGTTGAATGAGGGCATAACGAACATCCTTAAAATTGGCATGAATACCAATAATCAAAAAATTAGCTGAGACGTTAACACCGGGATCTTGACTTGCGGCGCCTTGTGGTGCCGTGTGAACTGGAATTCTTTAATTTAATTTAATTTAATTGATTCTTGGGCGGAATTTGGTCTTTCTTCTTGCCCCTCCCAGCGCCTCATGCCGTGTGAAGTAAAGGCGCCGTGTGGAATGCTTTGATTGCTTGTTGGACGGAACTTGGACCTTCTCTCTGCTCGTTCCTTTCAGCGTCGCCTCAATCTCTATCCAAGCAATAACGTGTGGGAGGGACCGCGTTGGTTTCATCCATATTCGAAATAAAAATAATTTATATATAATTTATATGATTTATAAATTTTAAAAATAAAAAAAAATAAAATAATTTTAAAATCTTTATATATTTAAAAGAGAATTATATAAGATTATTTAAAAGAGAATTCAAGTAAAGAAAGGAGGATGAGATGAACCGTATGGAAAAGCGCAAAAGACTAAAAAATGTTCCCTGGGAAATCATATGTTACGGAGGAAGCCATATTAGCGACAGATGATTTTAGTTTCCTTAATATATTTATCTCATTAGTTAAACTTTATGCATGATATAGGCATATATATTCTATGCAACTTATATTCTTAAAGCTCGCAGACTCTTAGGATATGTTTGATATGATGAATAAGAGAGATATTTCCTAAATATCTCTTTTTATCCCCAAATGCTATAGCTACAAGGAATAGTGCTGAAAAAGTTTAACCAGAGGGGATAACCCATGTTTAACCATGGGTTATCCCCTGAACTTATTCCCTAGGAAACCCATGAATAACTAAAGTTATCCCTTGATGGCAGAATGGTAATTTTAAAAAGGTACTTATCCAGGATAGCCAAAAAGCTATCAAACACAGCCTTAATTGAAAAAGATTTTTTCACTGTCATTCGATGAATCAGACAAGATCTGCATGATCATTCACCATTCAATTTTTTGATCTGGGATATATGCTCTACATATTTGATGTCTATCGAGAAGCTAATTCTGTGACTGATTGGGTTTACAACTTCGATAGCTCATCACTTCGGCTTTTGGATATAGAAGCAGGAAGATTCTTGCCCTATTACTCTTTAGCAAATTTTTTTTTTCTGATCCATTAGGCTTGACTTGCAGTAAAATAATGTGATCACTCACTTGTATTATATATATATATATATATATATATATATATATATATATATATATAGCTAACCAGGAATCAACTCCAAATTAACTTGGCAACCAAACGTAGAAATAGGACATCTCCTTGATGTAATATAAATATATAATTTATTTTAAATTTGTGAAACATATGCGATGGCACTCGACTCTAATTCAAAGATCTTTAAAAAATAGATGATGTACCGTAAATTACAGTCAACCTTGATCGATCGACCTTATAAAGGGATACTCCAAGTCCTGATTAATATTTCTATAAAATAGAAGAAGCGTATAAGGGATGTCGGGGTTGCCGACTAAAGCCCTTTGATGCTCAAAATAGTGAGAGAGAGAAAAAAAAAAAAGGCCAAAGATGGATCTTGTAACCATCTCGCTTCGAGAGAAGGAAAAATAGTGTGAGCAGCTACAAATTGCGACGGGATACGTTGCTAAAGAAATAAAAGATAGAAGAAGAGAAAGAACCTGAAAGATGGAAGCGGAAAAAAGCTCCTTTCGATTTTGAGATGGGATCCTTTTAATTGGTGGGCTCTGATCTTGATGTCTAAAGCTATCTCAACAACGGTATTGTATCTGGTTCTATAAAACTATTCCATTTGTCACGGATCATACTTTTCTAGTGAAGAGATATGCATGAAATAGCTATCACCTAATCTTATTTGTAATTCAACGACTATGATGGCTAGGAGTTATACCAGCCATGCCTCCTTATCATCATCCTATAGCAAGTAGGAGCTTGGAGATCATGTGGTATTGTGACTGAAGGCCAGCTTAGCGCCAGCTTAATTTGGCTTTAATGATGTGACAAATGCAAATAACTTATCAGGAATAATGCATGATCATGTCCATATATTTTAGAAGTCTTAGCATGCATGTTACCCTGGCTTAAACTAATATTTTAAAATTCTACTAATTTTGGCATAAGTGGAGGAAATTTGACCCAAACAATAATCAGATGATCATAAAAACTATTAAGTAGTTGTTGAAAAAGCCCTTAAAAAAAAGGGATCAAATATTTCAGTCACCAAGAACGTGGCACATAGGTATGTGGCCCTTAGCCATCTAAATAAGCGCCAATCTTGATTCTTGGAGATATTCAACTACAATCATATCAATTTAGCTAGTTTGCTCTGTCCACTCCCCAATATCGCTGAGCCGTTTTTCATGCAATATAAATTCTATATGCGAATCATTCTTTACGGGTTGGCTAATTATCATTATTGATGATGCCCGATCATCTTGAGCCGACGTTCTTGAGCGTCAACTGATGTACCATGAATCCACTGAAAGAGCTTTACTTCGGCTTCAAAACCTGCAAGAAGTTTCAGAGATCGGATATTCCGACGGAAATTCTCCGATGCTCAAGTTAGTGATCAGGATCACAGCCGCAAGCTTAAGAAAGTTTGAAAGAAATAGATTGTTGGGTCTGAGAGTTGGGTTGAGTCCCACATCTATGCCCCCCTCTTACTTGTTTTATTAGTCTCTTGAGTCTGCATGGCTTGTTCGCTAAGATTGGAATCTTATAATGAGTTAAGACCTTTACATATAGAATGTCAGAGCTGGCTGGACTAAATTTGCATGATACTTTATAGCAGGTAATCACCTTTTGAGGCTTATTTAGCCAGAGTCATTAAATCTTTCTAATGACTTTTTGGGCTTCACTGGCTTGAAGGTTTGTGACTTCATGATGTATTATGACTTTTGGAGCTCCATCTGACCAGGGCCATTAATATTGTCTAATGGGTCATAACTTTTGGGGCCTTATATAGTCAAAGTCATTAATGTCGTCTGATGAGCCGCTACTTTTTGGAGCTCATGCTGGAACTGACGATTCCTGTCTTATTAAACCGATATGGATCAAGGATAGTGGATGAGCCCGGCTTTGCCCATGTGGTGCGCCAGTTCATGCTGGAACTGACGGTTCCTATCTTAATAAACCGATATGGATCAAGAATAGTGGATGAGCCTGGCTTTGCCCATGTAGAGGCTTGTTCGAGAAGCTGGAATGAACCATGAAGATAGACAAAAGGGACACCGATGTTCAAGAGCCGGGGCCGCCTAAGGACCGCCTTTATAGCCGGAGCCACCTAGGAGCCACCTTGGGTTGCCTAGGGACCGCCTTTGTAGCTGGGGCCACCCAGGAGCCATCTTGGGCCGCCTAGGGACCCTCTTTGTAGCCGAGGCCATCCAGGAGCCACCTCGGGCCGCCTAGGGACCGCTTTTGTAGCCGGGACCGCCTAGGAACCGTCTCGGGCCGCCTTTATAGCCGGAGCCACTTAGGAACCGCCACCTTTGTAGCCAGGGCCGCCTAGGAATCGGCTCGGCCCGCCTAAGGACTGCCGTTGTTGCCTTGGCCACCTAGGAACTGCCTTGGGCCACCTAGGGACTGCTTTTGTAGCTGTCTCCACCATCAGGTAGCTTCTGGCTGTTAATTCTCACGTGGCTTTTATCAGCCATATCATATGCCTCCCTGCTTCTGAGTCTTGGCGCTCGCGCGCGCAGCGCTTGCCAAGAGAAAGGAGCGTAAAAAATTTTTATTTAGTTGGATCTCATGTGCCGCACACTAATGAAGGTGGGCACGTATCCTCGGAGAAGTAGTCTCTTCAAAGTCCTTTCATTATTTAAGGAACAATATTGGGTGTAGTGCAGCCCACGGGTGAATTAAGGAAAATGCCTCATGTCCAGCAAGAAAGGTGAGGCATCATAATTGGATTACTCTAGCAGCGTCTCATCATTGGGCACAGATTGTACCCCCTCTGCAATTTGAGGACACCTGGGCGATAGCCCTTCCCCCGTAGCTCTACTTTTTATAATGAGCGGGACTTTTGAAATTTGGAGATTAATACTGTCCCGCCCATCTCCTCAATCTTCTAGTACCTTCATCATCTTCTCTGTGTTTTCTTCACTCTCTAAATACTAAGTTTTTTTGCTTCCATTCCTTCGATTCAAGGTCAGTTTCTTTTGCCTTTCTATCTTTTCTTTTCTTCCTCATGGATCCTCGTCCTGATAGGAAAGGTAAAAAACCTTTGGTCGAACCCTCGAGGAAGGAAATCCTCCAGGCTCGTCGTTGGGATCCTGGCGGTCTCCATTCACGATCGCCTAGCGACTGCTTTCCCAACTTCGACTAGGGCCTCCTCTCCAGCACCTAGGGCTTCTCCTCCACCCCCTAGGGCATCGTCTTCATCATCTTGCTCGACATCTCCTCTGATTTTCGAGTCCAAACCCATAGGTCTAGGGGGAATATGCTCTACCATGAAGGATCCGGACATAGAAAACCTTAGGATGAAGTACAATATACCCGATAGTGTGTGTCTGTCCGCGCCTTGGCATGGTGACAAGGTAACCTATGGCCGGTCCGATGGAGTCGCTCTGTATGAGGGATTCTTTAGGAGTGGACTTCGTCTTCCTTTCCATCCTTTTTTTCTGAACCTTTTAGATATGTATGATCTCATCCCGGCGCAGTTAACTTCGAATTTCATCTGGATCATCTATGCCTTCATAGTTCTCTGCTATTTTCATGGGGCTTCTGCCCGAGTCTCCCTATTTCGGGCCTTGTATAAGCTCCGAAATCCTTAGAAAAATGGATGGTGGAGCTTTGCTTCCTGGCCTAAAAGAGCCCTCAAATTAGATTTACCATCTAAGGTTAAGGAATGAAAGTCTCGATTCTTTTACGTTCATGTAGAGGGGGCGAGGACATCCTGGGGATTCCCTGATATCCGTCCCAATAAGAACTCGGTCATAGAAGAAAGAGATCAAGAGCTTTTCAACGCCCTCATGTCTTCTATCATCCCTCCCTGTGCAGTGTTACTATCAGAGGATAACCTTCATAAAGCCCTTGTAGCGTCGGCATTGCTGTCATCGAGACCCGATGAGTGCCACCTTCCCCGATTACTGGCAGCAACATATCTATTTATTTATCTTTTTTTTGAACTCTATCTCTTTGTGCAGAGATGAGGTTCCCCCCCGACTTCCTCGCAGAGGGCCTTAAGAGAAGAAAGAAGGCCGCCGATGATCCAATGGGAACGGCGCCCAAGAAGCCTCGGCGGACAGAGCAGGGCGGATCACCCCGACCCTTCGTGGCTTCATCCATGGCTCCTAAGGTCACCTTGGTGAAGGAATCGAAAAGGGAGGATCCCCCCATCGAAACATCCATGGCAGGGGTTCCTCCTACTGAGGCTGAGGTGAAGCCGCTGAGAGAAGGACCCTCGGCCCTTGCCGAACCCGAGGGTAAGGCCGCGCCAGAAGTGAGAGCGGCGACACCTCCGATGCAAGGAACTGGAGATGACCACTCCTTGACCACTCACCCAACTTTGGAGGAAGCAGGGGTGTCACCCGATGACGTTCCTCTCAGCCAGCCATCTAGGGCCATGATGATGTGTCGAGGCCGTTTGGCAGAGCGCCTTTTGAGTCGCTTGACTCTTCTCCACTTTCAGGCTGAGCTTCGTTGTCAGCCATTGAAGAAGTCCCTTGATACCCTCTTCACTGCTGTCCTCCATGCAAGTATGCTAATCTTACCCCTTTAATTGAACATAAGCTATATTCTAACCATTGATGTGCGCAGGTATCCAACAGTATTTTTGTCCTTCGGGATGCCTGCACTAAAAGCTCCAGCAGTTGCAGGTGCGCTCAGTCTGAGCTGATTGCCCTTAAGGCTCGGGTTGATGAGTTGACCCAGGAACTGTCCGAGGTCAGGGCTTGGAAGGCGGCGGTGTTTGGCACACTACAAGCCACCGAAGAGGTGGGTTGATCCCACAAGGTCCGGGCTGAGGAGGCTGAAACGAAAGCCAGAGTTGCCGAGGCCAAGCTGGCCAAAGCCATATCAAGGCTAAGGCCGACAGAAGAGATATTGGGAGATGCCCTCCTTAGAGCAAATTATATGAAGGATAGGGCAAACGCGGCTGAGTCTGAAGCCCGAGCCGCCATGGGAAAGCTAGCTTCTGCCGAGGCGAAGGTTCTGGAAGTCATGGAAAAGTTGACCACCATTGAGGCTCGAGCTATGAAGAAGGTGGCAGTCGCCTAGGTCGAAGCTTTAATGAAGGTCAGTGTCACCGAACACCGGGCTCGAGAGGCCGTGGAACTCTATAAAGGTTCCACATATTTTGTTGCTGAGTTCAATGAGGCGGCCATCGATGCCTACACTCAGGGTTTTGAGAAGTGTAAGGAAAAAATCTTTCGAGCCTATAAATTAAGTGGCCTTGAAGACATTCAGCCTGAGGATGAGGATGAGGGTCTAGACGGCGGTGGCGCCGAGGATGGGCCAGGACCCGCCAAGTCTTAGGTTTAGTTTCTTTCTTCTTCTTTCTACAATATCTTGTGATTCGACCAACGTTGGTCTTTTTGTATGATAGTAAAATTAATGAAAAAGACATCTTTAATAATAACACCTCTTGCCCAAATTTCATAATTTCTTCGTTAGCAATGGTTTGGTCCTTTGAGCAATCGCACTTTGGCTTTTGGCCTTTGAGTTTAATCAAAATGCGCCTTCGTCTTTGTAAATATACTTAGAAGGTGGATGGCTTAACCCGTGGTCTTCATAAGGGCATTTAGGTTCGTATTTGTATCTTAGTCTTTTGCCAGGGAGCTCATTGGCATCGATTGTTGCCTTAGGGTATCATATCCTTAGGGTTTTTCACACCAGTCTGGGAGTTTGACTCGGGGCCACCAACACCGAGACCACAGGGCCATCAGAGGTTTCTCACACCGGCCTGGGAGTTCAACTCGGGACCACCGAGACCATAGGACTTGAACCACCGGAGGTTTCTTGTGTCGGCCCGGGATGTCTATGATCTTGAGACCACCGAGGTCCTTTTGAAAACTATCATGAGGGTTTCTTGCGCCTGCCCGGGAGTTTGACTCGAAGCCACCGAGACCATAGGACTTGACCACCAGGGGTTTCTCACATCGGTTCGGGGTGTCTATGATCTCGGGACCGTCGAGGTCCTTTTGAAAAATACCACGGGGGTTTCTCACATCAGCCCAGGAGTTTGAGTTGGGGCCGTTGAGACCATAAGACTTGAACTACCGGGGGTTTCTGGTGCTGGCCTAGGGTGTCTATGATTTCGAGACCGCCGAGGTCCTTTTGAAAACTACCACGGGGGTTTCTCGCATCGGCCCGAAAATTTGACTCGGGGCCGCTGAGACCATAGGGCTTGAACCATCGGGGGTTTCTCGCACCAGCCTGGGGTATCTATGATCTCGGAACCGCCGAGGTCCTTTTGAAAACTACCATGAGTGTTTCTCACGCTGGCCCGGGAGTTTGACTCGTGGCCGCCGAGACCATAGGGCTTGAACCACCGCGCACGGCTCGGAGTGTCTATGATCTCGGGACCACCGAGGTCCTTTTGAAAACTTTTATTTTGAATAGAAAAATAGGATCAAAAACTCTTTTTTTATAATCATTGACCAAGTACACTCACTATTGGTAATATCGGCGAAGATTGTTCACATTCCAAGTATGCAGAATCGAATGTCCATCTATCCTTTCAAGTCTGTAAGCTCCTTGATGAAGCGCTTTCGTGACCCGATAAGGTCCCTCCTAATTTGGGAATAGCTTTTCTCCTTCAGCCGATTTAGATATTTTAGCTCTCCTAAGGATTAGATCTCCAAGACGGAATGTTTTGGAACTGACCCCGGGCATTATAATATTTTGCCAATCGTTGACGAAACATGGCCATCTTGAGCCGCGCAAGATCCCAAGTTTCATCGATGAAGTTGAGATTAGCCCTTAGTTGATCAGAGTTGTCTTCATTTTTATATAGCTCCACTCGGGGACTAGAAAGATCAATCTCCACCAGGATAACTGCTTCAGTTCTGAAGACGAGGCTGAAAGAAGTCACTCCCATGGGAACTCTAGGAGTCATATGATATGCCCACAATACGCTTGGGAGTTGCTCCATCTATCTGCCTTTAAGCTCATCTAATCGAGTTTTAAGTCCTCGAAGGATGGTCTGATTCATAACTTATGCCTCTCCGTTAGTTTATGGATGACCAACAGAAGTGAATCGGTGATAGATGCCCAGCTCAGTGCAATAGGCTTTGAATGCCAAATTATCGAACTAGCGACTGTTATCGGTGATCACGGTATGAGGTAGACCAAACCGACATATGATAAATTTCCAAAAGAATGCCTTCACCGTACTCTCGGTAATCTTGGCCAACACCTTGACTTCGATCCATTTGGTGAAATAGTCGATGACGACTAGTAAAAATCTTTGTTGTCCTGAAGCTGGAGGAAACGGTCCAAGAATATCCATTCCCCATTGAGCGAAGGGCCACGGAGCAGAAAGTGAGCTCAATTGAGAAGCCGGCTATCACTGAATATTAGAATAGCATTGGCAATGATCGCACTTCTGAACTAGCTCGATGGCGTTTTGTCGCATAGTGAGCCAGTAATATCCCTAGCGAAGGGTTTTATGCGCCAGAGATCTACCTCCCATATGATTTTCGCATATGCCTTCATGAATCTTCCTGAGAATGTAATTGGCATTTGTCTGGCCAACATACTTGAGAAGGGGATGAGAGAAAGACTTCTTGTACAAGTGCCCATTCAGCAACACAAACTTGGTAGACCTCTATTTAAGCAGTCTGGCTTCTGTGGGATTGGTGGGGAGGGTACCATCAGTAAAATAGCGAATGTAAGCATCCATCCAGATCGGTTCTTGCATAATCGGTACAATCTCCTTCGCTGAGTCGATACTCGGGCTTTCCAAGTGTTCAACATACGTCCTCCTCAAACTATTGTCCATCGAGGTGGCTAGCCGCGATAATGTGTCATCTTTGGCGTTCTCGCCTATGAAAATGTAGCTAATAGTGAAGTAAGCCAATGAGAAGGTTAGCGACTTAATCTTATTCAGATATCGAGACATGATAGGGTCTCGAGCCTCATACTCTCCAATGATATGCCCGGAGATGAGCTGAGAGTCGGTGAAGGTCCTGAGGCGCTTTACTCCAAGCTCTTGGGCAAGCTTGATTTTGGCCAGCAAGGCCTCATATTCAGCTTGATTATTCGTAGCCTTAAAAAGGAATCAAAGAGCATACTCCAATATAATGCCCTCTGAATTTGCTAGGATAAGACCAGTTCCACTTTCTTGAGAGTTAGAGGTGCCATCGACATGGAGAATTCAGGCTTTCACTGAATCTTCCTCAGCGTCTGGGCACTTCATAGGGACATCTTTGATTTGCTCTTCCATCCAAGTACATTCTACTAGGAAGTCCGCCAGTACCTGGGACTTAAGGGCAGACCGGGACTGGAACGAAAGATCAAATTCTCTCAGTTTGATGGCCCACTTGGCCAAGCGATCAGAGGTGTCAGGATGAGCTAGGATAGCTCTAAGAGGCTGGTCCGTGAGCACTACGATCAGATGGGATTGGAAATATGGTTGAAGATGCTGGGCAGAGATGATTAAAGCAAAAATAATCTTTTCAGTTATGAAATACCTGACTTTTGCATCATGAAGCACTTTGCTAGCATAATAAATAGGTTTATGCACTCTGTTGGGGTCGAGTCGGACCAGAATGGAACTAATCGCCTCCGAGAAGGTGGCAAGATAGAGGAAGAGCTTTTCTCCTTCTTTAGGCTTCGATAGTAATGATGGTGTAGATAAGAACCCCTTCAATTCCTCGAAGGCGCTCTAGCAGCCATTCGTCCACTCAAAGCCATCAACCTTACGTAGAGCTTTAAAAGAAGGGCAGGCATTTCTCAACTGATATAGATAGGAATCGGCTCAGAGCGGCTACTCTTTCGGTGAGCTATTGCACTTCTTTCTTACTGGCTGGCTGTCTCATACTAAGGATGGCTTGAATCTTTTCTGGATTTGCTTCAATCTCCCACTGGGTCACTAGGAAATCCAAAAATTTTCCAGCAGTGACACCGAAGACGCATTTACGAGGGTTGAGCCTAATCTGATGGTTCCGAAGATTGTTAAATGTCTCTTTCAGGTCAGCAACATGGTTGGAGATGCAAGTGCTCTTAGTCAGCATATCATCTACATACACCTCCATGTTGCACCCAATCTGATCTTTGAAGACCTTATTCATTAACCTCTGATAGGTGGCTTCAGCATTTTTTAGCATGAAAGGCATTACTTTATAGTAGTAGATGCCCTTCTCTATGATGAAAGATGTGTTTTCTTCATCCATTGGATCCATCCTTATTTGATTATACCCAGAGAAGGCATCCATGAAACTGAGGAGCTCATGGCCAGACGTAGAGTCCACCAGCTGATCGATCCATGGAAAAAAGAAACTATCTTTGAGATATGCTTTATTGAGATCAGTGAAATCGATGCAGATCTGCCAGCTTCCACTCGCCTTTTGGACCATGACCACATTAGCTAGCCAATTTGAATATTGAGCCTCTCGAATGTGGCTGGCAGCAAGTAATTTGTTGACCTCTTCATCTATGACTCTCTGCCGCTCAGAGGCAAAACTTCTCTTCTTCTGGCTGACGGACCGGTAGTTTGGATCAACATTGAGTTTATGAGTTATCACCTCTGAAGGGATGCCAGGTATGTCTGATACTGACCATGTGAAGATATCCAAATTTGTCCATAAGAAAGTGAGGAGTTGATTCTTCATTTTAGAGGAAGAAGCTCGCCAATTTGTACAACTTTCATAGGATCATCCCCCAGTGGATAAGATAGTAGGCGCTCAGCTGACTTCCCTCTTCTTTTAGACTCTCTGGAGTTGAACAACATCGAGGTCGATGGAGTTGCCATCTCTTGAGGGCTAGGAGCCATATAATAGCATAACTGTGCAAGATTTTGCTTCCTGCGCATCTCGCCGATCCCTCCATTGGTAGAGAACCTCATGAGTAAACGCCTGGTGGATATCACCGCGTCCAAGAGGTTCAAACCAGGCCGACTGAGTATGGTGTTGTATGCTAATGGTATCTGGATCATCAGGAACCTCATTAGGACTATACTTTAGCATGGTGGTAATTCCATTGTGACCGGCAAGGTGATCTCACTTTCGACTCTTACTGAGTCTCCTGTAAAGCCAACTAGAGGTGTGGTTACTGGTTGTAAAGAATCCGAAGATAGACCCATCCGAACAAAAGCATCATAGGTAAGTATCTCTGCTGAACTCCCACTATCTACAAGTATTCTTTTCACAGGATGTTTAGTGATCGTCATAGAGACAACTACGCTATCATCAGTCAAGTTGCCCCTTCCCTCTAACTCCCCTTCAAGAAAGGGGTTTACATCTTCCACTCCCTCATTCCCCCTTGGTCTTCTAGAGGACGAAGCCGCTTCTCATGAAAGCATACCCACCGTTCGTTCTATTGGAGTATTGTCAATGTTGGCCTGAATAGGTGGGGCCCCATCAGTGCTAAGATGGCTGAAGGTCCTCCCTTCTGGATGAACTTTCCAAGATATCCCCTTTGAATAAGCTCTTCAATGGCCCACTTCAGGTCATGACACTCTTTAGTATCATGGCCATAGTCCCTATGGAAGCAGCAATAGCGACTCCTGTCGCGAGTAGCATTTGTCCTCAGCGAGGGAGAGCGCTCGAGATAAGGCTCACTTTTGATCTCTATGAGGATGTGAGATCTAGGAGCAAGAAGAGGTGTATAGCGTTCTTCTTTGGGGGTGGTCAGGTTTTAGCACTGATTGTCTGGCCGATGCAGAGGCTTAGGCTTCTTGGAAGGAAGTTTGCTCGGCTCTTCACGAATCGGCTTCTTGCCATCTCCCTATTAGCGTTCCTCCGAGTTAAATCAGCTTTATCAGCATGAATATACTTATGTGCACGATCCAAGAGTTCAACATAGGAACTAAGGGGATTTTTGTCTAAAGAATAAGTAAAGTGAGAGGAACGAAGTCCTCGCTTCAAGGCCAAGGTAGCCACAGCATCATCCAGGTGATACACCTCGAGGGCCGCCACCTTGAATCGGGCTATGAAATCTTTTAATAGTTTTCTTTCTTTATGCTAAACGGATAATAGACTGTCAGCCACTCGAGGGATATTCCGACAGGCATCGAACTATGCCAAAAAGGCTTTCTCCAACTATCGGAAGGAGTCAATGCTGGGAGGAAGGAGACAGAAATACCATGCATGCGTAGCTTTCTAGAGAGTGGCAGAGAAGGCATTACATAGGAGGGCGTCTGTTGCTTCTTGGACTTGCATAAGAGATTTATAACTCTCCAAGTAATCCATAGGATCCATGGTACCATCATAAGGATCTAGCTAGGGGAGACGGAACTGGTGAGGTATAGGTTCCTCCATAATCCAGCAAGTAAGGGGGGGCGAGTATCATATTCCATCGCCAGTTGGTTATTAAGCTTCTGGCTAAGCTCCTCCAAACGCCGGTCCTGCTCTTCTAGGCATCTCTCCATCCGGTCATTGAGGCCCTTGCCTACTGATTCAGATGATGACAGGGGAGAGTAATGAGGCTAATAATAGTATGAGACTTTGGGTTCCTTCCCCCGTTGTTGCTTGAAAGTGGAGCTGCCGGAGTGAAGGGTGGGAGACCGAGACCTCTTGGAGGTTTTCCAATGATGATGCCTGGATGGAGCTTGGCGGTGGTGATGCTCCTCCTGAAAAGGTCTTTTGTAAGTAGACTATTGACTAGCTGGTGCAATAGTTGTGGGTGGCATGGGAGGTCCAGCCTACTGTTGAGCAGCCGCTGGTCGCTGCTCCTGCAACCCACAGACTACCCCGATAAGAA
Source organism: Calamus simplicifolius (assembly GCA_900491605.1). Taxonomy (NCBI): domain Eukaryota; kingdom Viridiplantae; phylum Streptophyta; class Magnoliopsida; order Arecales; family Arecaceae; genus Calamus; species Calamus simplicifolius. The sequence goes on along the minus strand of UESW01003935.1, from coordinate 130,036 downwards.
CTTGGACCTGTTGAGTAAGATTAACCAATTGCTCTTGTGGGGTAGCTGAGATCAGTTGTGATGAAGGGGTAGAAAAGTTGGCCTCTGACTGCTTGATATGTCGGGGATGCCACCTAGCGGAGCTAGAAGAAGCTTCTTGAGCATGCGTTGCCTCCATTGGTACTTGAGGAAGGGCGAGCCTATCACTCAGTATTATAGAGTAATCTTTCCTTTAATGGCCCATTGTTTGCCCATCGCCTATTTGGCACACCAATCTGATGATGCCCGATCACCTTGAACTGACGTCCTTGAGCATCAACTGATGCACCGTGAATCCGCTGAAAGAGCTTTACTTCGGCTTCAAGACCTGCAAGAAGTTTCAGGGATCGGATATTTTGGCAGGGATCCTTCGATGCTCAAGTTAGTGATCAGGATCATAGCCGCAAACTTGAGAAAGTTTGAAAGAGATAGATTATTGGGTCTGAGAGTTGGGTTGAGTCCTACCCTTATGCCCCCCCTCTTACTTATTTTATTAGTCTCTTGAGTCTGCATGGCCCGTTCGCTAAGATTAGAATCTCATGATTAGTTAAGACCTTTACAGATAGAATGTCGGAGCTGGTTGGACTAAATCTGTATCTTCTGATTCAACGTGATTGGTACTTTACAGCAAGTAAATTGCCTTTGAGGCTTATTTAGCCAGAATCATTAAATATCCCTAATGACTTTTTGGGCTTCACTGAGGTTTGTGACTTCATGATGTATTATGACTTTTGGAGCTCCATCTGACCAGGGCCATTAATGTTGTCTGATGGGTCATGACTTTTGGGACCTTATATAGTCAGAGTCATTAATGTCGTCTGATGAGCCACTACATTTCGAGGCTCATGCTGAAACTGACGATTCTTGTCTTATTAAACCGATATGGATCAAGGATAGTGGATGAGCCCAGATTTGCCCATGTAGCATGCCAGCTCATGCTGGAACTGACGGTTCTGTCTTATTAAACCGATATGGATCAAGGATAGTGGATGAGCTCGGCTTTGCCCATGTAGAGGCTTGTTCGAGAAGCTAGAACAAACCATGAAGATAAAGGGACACTGATGCTGTTTAGGAGCCGAGGCTGCCTAAGGACCGTCTTTGTAACCGGGGCCACTCAGGAGCCACCTTAGGCCGCCTAGGGTCCGCCTTTGTAACTGAAGCCGTCCAGAAGCCGCCTCGGGCCACTTAGGTACCACCTTTGTAGCCGAGGCCGCCTAGAAACCATCTCGGGCTACCTTTGTAGTTGGGACAGCCTAGGAACCACCTCAGGCCGCCTAAGAACCGCTTCGGGCCGCCTAAGGACTGTCTTTATAGCCGGAGCCGTCTAGGAACCGCCTCGGACGGCCTAAGGACCGTCTTTGTAACGGTCTCAGATAGCTTTTGACTGTTAATTCTTACACGACTTTTACCAGTCACATCAATTATAATGAGTGCATTGTGGCGATACTTTTACCACTCTTTCTTAAAAGCACAATACACCTTTTAAAGCCCACCAAAATAAAAGGAGCAATGAATCTAAGCGATATATAAAAGATTGAATTCATTTGGTCCCATATAGACCTTTGATATTGCCAACGAATATTAGTGCGGATACTACCACTCTTTTCCACTTGAGAAATAATGGCTTGATGCTGAAAGGCCTGGGCGCTTCTTTTACATCCGATCCCCATCACTCAAAACTTATGTTCTTTGAGTATTAGGCTCCGTCTTTCCAAGAATCTAAATTTTACCTCAACTGAACGGTATTTTTACTTCCTACCATTGTAAGCTCATTTATTGGCTACATTCATGTACCTTAAAATCTAAAGCGCAAGATAATTGGTATCTCTTCAATTTTTCTTTTTTATTCGATATATAATTTTTTTTTAGAATATTAAAGTTAAAGATATTGATATAACTTTATTTAAAGGGAGAGAATTATGACAAAACATCATTAAGGTTGCAAAATATCATGGCTAAGGAGCACGAATACATATCATCTTGATCTAGGTCCTATGAATACAACGAGAAGAGGAATATAAAAGGCGGTGCATGAAAGTCATAAAAGAATGGTGGTTTAGGAGAAAAGGTGGGTCCACGTCCATCTCCAATGAGGGTTGAGAGAGACTCGGCAACAAAGTTCAATTTCTTATGCCTTAAGTACTTTTTGTATTAAAAAAAAAATTATACATTGCTTCGATACAGAATGATTTGTGCTAAATATAATGATTCATTTATATATAAATCTGTACATTTGTGATATGAAACTTACAAATAAGCCCTTCAGCATGAATTTATGCATGAATAAATTATCATATTCGATGCAGATTATTATGTATTAAAAATAATATATAATTTTTTTTTTTTCTTTTAAGAGAAAAGCATGGACGGGCTACTGTGCATCGGATCGATCCAGACCCGGGAGTCAAAATAAAGTTTTAACGTCCCGGTCGAGGGAACGCGTAGGGGACCAGCGAGGCCCGGAAATCAAACTAAAGTTTTAACGTCACGGTCGCCGCCAACCGAGACCCGCCGCCCGCCCTGTGCGTCGGTTTTATATTACTAAAATAATCATGATTAATTATCTAAAAATCTTTGATCTATCTGTCATGCAAATGGAGCAAGGCTTCGCTCTCGATGCGATCTTGTATTTATTTTAAGTTAAGATTAGTGGCATGCACGTGTGTCGACACGACTACCGTTATGGATCTCAGATATTTCAATGGTCACTGGTTGCTTGATCTTTATTTATTTATTTATTTTAAAGTTCTTACTTTCTTGATTCCAGTCCCCGTCGAAGTAAGTAGGATTTAGACTCTATGGTGTCAAAAGAGAGGAGAGTATGAATAGTCCAAGCTGGCCAAACTCTACAGCGCTAAATGCTAATTAAGTCCCCTCCTTCAAGAATTCGTCCCACAAAAATCATACACGACCGATTAACTTGTTTGATTTAAAACTAAAGCCTTTTATGATTAACCTATAAAACTTGATAAATTAGAAAAAATGGTTTCACTTAAGTTGACAAAATTTAATCCGACTCCATGGCATATTGAGAGTCCTGTAATCTAAAATCTATAATACCTAAAAGATAATCATATATTAGATATGAAAGAAAAGATTGAAATGCTTATTGCTCAAGTTTTACTCATAAATGGTGATAACATCCCGCTATGGCATGAAGCCTTCTGATGCTAACAATCCATGAGCTGCAATTTAAGAAAGAAAGTGATACCTTAAATATAAAGAAGAAAAATTGTGATACTCAAAATTGAATGAAAAAAAAAGTTATTTGCTTATAACTTAACTCATCTATTATTGATTAATTTTTATTTAAATTTTTAAATTACATAATTTTAACTCGCTAAAGAGTTAATTGTATCCATTAAAAAGTTAATTGGATCAATAGATAGACTTGAAATGCTGTAAAATATTATTAAGCTATTAAGTTAATGTATAGCAAATGGATTTAAATTATATCACCATTCCATTAATAGTTCTTGTCTTACACCCATCAATTTATTTGTTATTGATGTGGCAAATCTAGCCCCAAGGGTAATTTCGGTAAAATCAAAGCATGGGTGCGTCCCAATGCCTCCAAGCCCGCCGAGTCGGCCCCGATCCTTCCTGGTCGGCCCTTATCGGCCCTGGCACTTTCAAACCCGCCGAGTCGGCCCCGACCCTTCCTGGTCGGTCCTTCTCGGCCCCGGCACCTCCAAGCCAACCGAGTCGGCCCCGACCCTTCCTGGTCGGCCCTTCTCGGCCCCGGCGCCTCCAAGCCCGCCGAGTCGGCCCCGACCCTTCCTGGTCGGCCCCTCTCGGCCCCGGCGTCTCCAAGCCCACCGAGTCGGCCCCGACCCTTCCTGGTCGGTCCTTCTCGGCCGTGACACCTCCAAGCCCACCAAGTCGGCCCCGACCCTTCCTGGTCGGCCCATCTCAGCCCCGGCACCTCCAAGCCCGCCGAGTCGGCCCTGGCCCTTCCTGGTCGGTCCTTCTCGGCCCCGGCACCTCCAAGCCCGCCGAGTTGGCCCCGACCCTTCCTGGTCGGCCCTTCTCGGCCCTGGCGCCTCCAAGCCCACTGAGTCGGCCCCGACCCTTTCTGGTCGGCCCCTCTTGGCCCCGACGTCTCCAAGCCCGCCAAGTCGGCCCCAACCCTTCCTGGTCGACCCCTCTCGGCCCCGGCACCTCCAGGCTCACCGAGTCGGCCCGGCCCTTTCCGGTCGGCCCTCCTCGGCCCCCGGCATCTCCAAGATCACCGAGTTGGCCCCGCCCTGGCGCGTCCTAGTCGGCAAAGTCGGCCCCGGCCACCTTTGGCTGACCCAGATAAGCTTCAGCTCCTCCGAGGGAGTCGAGACTCTCGGTTTCCTCCAAATCTGCCCCAACACGGCCCTGGTAGCTCGGGACGCTACCTCTCTGACCCGCGCCACCTGACAACACCAGATCCAACTACCCACAGGCTACGCTGCTGATGGGACTGGACCCAACTACCCAACAGTCCCGCTGGCTGATGGGACTTAGCCCACCAACCACCGCTTTCTCCCTTTCCGATGAGACAGGACCCACCAACCAACGCAGATTCATGCAACTCCTAAGAACTCCGCGGATATTCCCTCCTCACGGAATCCCCGTGACCATGCCAGGGTCAACCCTATAAAAAGGTGAATCCGCTCAGTAAACAGGTATGCTCGATAATCCCCGAAAAATCATTGTCTTGAGATCCAAAAAGAAATCCCTTCTTCTCTGGAGCACCCTTTCACCTAAAAGAAGCTCATTCGAGCTCCTCTTCGGCTGTGACCTCAATTACAAACTTGGGCGTCGGAGGGTCCCACCGAAGAATCCTCTCTGGTCCTGAGAGTTCCTTGCAGGTAACCTGGTGAAGTGGAGCTTGAAGAATCCATCCGTTCCCGACGTGCAGGATCAGTGATTGGGCGTCATCAGATTGGCACGCCAGGAAGGGGGGCCAAAAGTTGGTGTAGAACACAGCAAGTATCCCAGGGCTTCCCTATGCTACATCTGGCCAAACTCTACTCCTCCCCTCTCTTCTCTCTTTGGAGTGATGGTGGTGACACGAGCTTAGGACGCTTCCATCAGCTGTCCAGCGGGGCTTCCCCCACCGGTTAGGCAGCAAGAGGCTAACCCCCCTGTTGCCGATCCTCCAGTCGCCTACCCACCACCAAACGCAGCCGCTCAAACGGTGGAGCAATTGGCGACCCTCTCCCAATAAGTCCAAACTCTCACTGCTATGGTCCATGGGCTCCAGCAGCAGTAGTCCGTGGCCACCCAGTACCAAACTGCTCCCCCCGCTAGTCAGCAGTCGGCGAGGGGAGGTTCTCCAAGGTGGGAGGCCGGTCGGCGGGAGGCCGGTTGTCGCCCAGCTTCCCCGAGGAAATCTCACCGCGAGCCCTCCAAGCGGCCGCGGTCCCCTGATCATGGCCCCAGCAAAATCCCTTCGGGGCTACGTCATCAAGAGGAGCCAAGGCGGAAGCCCCGACTTCCGTCTCCCTCTCTGTCTTCTCATCTTCTTCTTCTCCTCCGAGTCATCTCGGAGGGCCCCAACAATCAACAGACAGGCGGAAGAGCGCCTGGAAGAGTACAACCGACGGCTGGACGAGCTCACCAGAAAAATCAACCATCAGTCGGAGGAAGAGTTCGACACCCGACCTCCTTACACCCACCGGATATTAGAGGAGCCTGTTCCCTCCAGGTTTCGGTTCCCCCAGGTGGACCCGTACGATGGTACGATAGATCCTCTCGACCATCTCGAGAGTTATAAAGCAATGATGCAGGTTCAAGGTGCTTCAGACACCCTTCTCTGCAAGGCCTTTCCCGCTACTCTGCAGAAGGCCGCTCGTGCGTGGCACTCGCGCCTGCCCCCTCACAGTATCGACTCCTTCTGAGAGTTGGAGAAGGCTTTTCTAGCACATTTCGATGCCAGCCGACGAATTCCAAGGGTGGCGGATAGCCTCTTCTCCGTACGTCAGAAGGAGGGAGAGTCGCTGCGGGACTTCGTGTCCCGGTTCAAAGCTGCCGCCTCGAGGTCTACCATCTCGACGACGCGGTAGCGACGCTGGCGTTGAAGCGAGGACTCCTCCCATCCCGCTTCACCTCTTCTTTAGATAAGAAGCCCCCGGGCTCTTATTCCGACTTCCTCCTCTGGGCTCAAAAGTATATTCGTGCGGATGAAGCCGACTTCACCCGCCGAGAATCTTCAAGGAGCTTCAGCCACAAGCCTGCTCGCCCTGAACCAAGCGGACCTCCTCGACACCGGCGAGCCAACCCGCCTCGTCGACCCGACCACAGGCGTAGAAGCACTGTCCCCGACGAGAGTAAGCTCACACCTCTCCTTGCCCCTCGATCTCACATTTTGATGGAGATCGAGGGCGAGCCTTACCTCGAGCGCCCTCCTCCCATGAAGAAAGGTCCTCCCCGTGGAAAAAGCCGCTACTACCGATTCCACCGGGACTATGGCCATGACACTGACAGCTGCTACAGCTTGAAGCGGGTCTACCTCGGCAAATATGTGCAGAAGGTGCAGCAGCCGCTGCCAACCCTCATGGGGCCTCCGCCTGTTCAGGCCCCGATCGACAACGCCCCCACGCAGCGGACGATCGGAATGGTGTCCTGGGGATCAACCTCCGCACCTAAGCGGCCGAGGGCAGAGGAGGCACCGAGTAATGTAATTCCTGGGGGGCATCTGCTGTCATAGATAATGTAAACAATGAAGGCGTCGTTGTCTCTATGACGATCGCCAAGCATCCTGTAAAGAGGATATTAGTTGATAGTGGCAGCTCAGCTGACATCCTTACCTACGACGCTTTTGTTCGGATGGGATTATCTTTGGACTCCCTTCAGCCTGTGGCGACCCCTTTGGTCGGTTTTACTGGGGACTCCGTGAGGGTTGAAGGCAAAATACCTTTGCCTGTGACAGCCAGAACGCCACCATGCCAAAGCACAATAATAATGAAATTCCTGGTTATGAGGGTTCCCTTGGCGTATAATGCCATTCTGGGGTATCCAGGTTTGAACCTTTTGGACGCAGTTATTTCCACCCGGCGTCTGTTAGTGCAATTCCCCATGGGCGGAGGAGTCGGGGAGATGCGCGGTGAGGTCAGCTCAGTCCTGCCCTGTTATCACGCAGCATCAAGTCCTCTGGAAGCTAAACCAACCTTTGAAGCATCCGACCCTAGAGACTCTAACAAGGAAGGAAAGCCAGCTGAACATCTTTTGACCTTCCCTCTTGGAGATGACCCGGCAAGAACCGTCCATGTCGGCGGACTCCTCCCTCCAGAGGACCGGGAGCATCTCTTAGCCTTTTTGCAGGCTAACTCAAACGTCTTCGCCTGGTCAGCATCTGATATGCCGGCATCCCTCCGGAAGTGATCACCCACAAGCTCAACATTGACCCGCGACACCGTCAGATTCGCCAGAAGAAGAGAAGCTTTGCTCCTGATCGACAAAAGACTATTGACGAGGAAGTCAATAAGGTACTCAGTGCCGGCCACATCCGCACCTCTGATCACGTCTCCGATTTAGAGGAGACCTTCAACAACCTCCGTCGTTTCCAAGTTAAGCTGAACCCTAAGAAATGTACTTTTGGGGTCACGGCAGGCAAGTTCCTGGACTTCATGGTGACCCAGCGGGGGATCGAGGTAAACCCAGAGAAGATCAGTGCCATACTTGACATGAGGCCACCGTCCAGCAAGAAGGAAGTGCAGCGATTAACTGGGAGGATAGCGGCTCTAAGTCGTTTCCTCTCCAAATCAGCTGAGAGATGCTTGCCCTTCTTCAAGGCCTTGCGGAAGATGAATAGCTTCGAGTGGACTGACGATTTCCAGAGGGCCTTCGATGGGTTGAAAGCGTTTCTGTCCTCCCCTCCGCTCCTATCCAAGCCAAGAGATGGAGAAAGTCTTTTTCTCTACTTAGCTGCTTCTTTGAAAGCTGTTAGTTCAATTTTGGTGCGTCTCGACACTGATGGAACCCAAAGGTCTGTCTACTATGTGACTAAGGTCCTCCACGATGCAGAAGTCAAATACTCCAAGGTGAAAAAGGTCATCTTCGCCCTGATAGTCTCCGCTCGGTGTCTCCGCCCATATTTTCAAGCCCATCCTATTGTAGTGCTCACGGATCAACCCCTGCAAGCCATCCTGGCTCGTCCGGATACTTCAGGCCGACTTGCCATGTGGGCCATCAAGCTAAGAGAATTTGACCTCTCTTTCCAGGCTCGACTGGCTCTGAAGTCTCAAGTTCTGGCCGACTTCCTAGTTGAATGCTCCTGGGCAGAGAAGATGGCTGAAGAGGTTGCCAAGGAACAGTGCGAGCCTGAGCAAGGCGAATATGGGGAAACTTAGATCCTTCATGTGGACGGCGCATCGAACTCTTAAGGAAGCGGCACCGGCCTCATTCTCGCCAGACCATGCGGAGAGAGAACAGAATGCGCCCTGTGGTTTTTATTCAAAGCCACCAACAATCAAGCTGAGTACGAGGCCTTGCTGGCTGGGTTAAGGCTAGCCCAGGAGTTCGGAATAGAGCGTCTTAGAGCTTTCACAGACTCGTAACTCATCTCTGAACAAATCAATGGGGAGTATGAGGCGCGTGACCCTGTTATGACTCAATACTTGGGCAAGGTTCGGCTCTTGACCTCCTCGCTGGCTTACTTCAATATCAGTTATATTCCGCGAAGTGAAAATGCCAAGGCTGACACCCTCTCCCATCTGGCCACCTCTACCGGTGGTATGGCAAGGGATGTTTACATTGAATATCTGGAAAGACCCAGTATAGAGGATAGCGAGGAAATCCTCCCGCTCACCTAGGAGCCCACTTGGATGGACGCCTACACTCGTTATCTCACTAACGGTACACTCCCTGATGATCGCAACGAAGCCAGGTTGCTCAAATGAAAAGCCTCCAAATTCATTCTCCTCGATGGGCTTCTATACAGAAGGTCATTCTCCTATCCCCTGCTCAAGTGCGTGGGATCCGCCGACGCCGACTACATCCTCAGAGAAATTCATGAGGGCATCTGTGGAAATCATCTGGGGAGCAGATCCTTAGCCCAAAAGGCCCTCCGTCAGGGATACTTTTGGCCCACTATGAGGGAGGATGCGGCTAAATTGGTTCAGAAATGCAATGGTTGCCAGCGTCATGCACACATCCAACATCAACCATCTACCCCGATGAACCCGCTCTCGGCTCCATGGCCCTTCGCTCAGCGGAGAATGGACATTCTCGGGCCATTCCCCCCAGTTTCTGGGCAACGGAAGTTCCTGCTAGTCGCCATTGATTACTTCACCAAATGGGTCGAGGTCGAAGCGTTAGCCAAGATCATTGAAGGCAAAGTCAAAGCTTTCTTTTGGAAGTCAATCATATGCCGCTTTGGCCTGCCCCACACCCTTGTCACGGACAACGGCTGTGTTGGCCCAGATGGCAATCCAAGAGGGGGGGTGAATTGGGTTCTTTAAAAAATTAGCCCTTTTTAAAATAGTTTGCTTGAGATTAAAGAGGCAAATGCAAGATAACTATAAAGTGCAGTGAGTAAGATAGAGATAGATAAAGAGACAATGAGACACTGCAAACACCAAAGATTTTATAGTGGTTCGGTGTATTCAACACCTACGTCCACTCCCAAGATTCACTTGGGTCCACACTATAATCTCTCTAGATTACAGCCGAGTTGTTTTCCAAGCTCACAACTCAAACTTGTTGTTTTACCGGGTGCACAACGAACCCAGCTGGTTTTACTCGGGCTCACCAGCACAAAACCCTACACGTTGTTTTTCACGGGCTCACAACTAACCCAAGCTTAAACAAGCTTACCCGAGGTAAAACTACCTCCTCTAGTTCAATCCCCCAGATTGAACTAGGCAAAAATAAGATAAGTATTGTGTAAATACAAAGCTCCTCAATGAGCAAATATACAAATTAAGAATAATAAGGTTTAGAAAAGCCTGATTTGTAGATAGGTTGGCTTTTGATCTTTTCTTCTTTTCTTCTTTTCTTCTTCTCCTTGCTGGATTGAATCAAGCCTCAGCTCCGATTCTTCGTGGTTGAAGCAGTTGAGAAGGGTTGAAAAGCAAGAAATGAATCTCCTTTCTCCAAGTTGGGAAATCCTCCAAGACTTTGATTTTGAACGCTTTGGATTCCTCTTGAGCCTTTTGGAGTGGAGTGGATTTGAGCTAGAAGGTTTCCTTTCAAGATTCAAGCTCACGGATTTTTGAAATGGGATTTGTCTATCTCAGATTTTCTCTTTGTTTTTCAGATTTTCTTTTTTCTCTCTTCTTTTTTTTGAACAATAGACTCCCCTTTTTATAGATTTCTTTTACACCTCTTTTGGAATAAAACTATCCGTTGGAGTGTACCTTCTATCAAAATATATCCGTTAGAAATGAGTAAAAATAGAAAAGTTACCGTTAGAGCTGATCTGGCAACTTCGTTTTTCGTTCCAGGTGGGTTGGAGTCGACTCTAACTTTTCTGGAGTCGGCTCTAGCTCGAGGCATTTTAAATGATATTTCCGGAGTCGTCTCTGGCTTTTCTGGGGTCGACAAGAAACTTTTCCGGAGTCGACTCTAACTTACCCGGAGTCGACTCTAGGTTGGAGCCAGAAAAATTGACTTTCTGCTTCGTCTGTGAGAGTCGACTCTAACAGTCTCGGAGTCGACTCTAATGACCGTGCCAGTTCCGGAGTCGGCTCTGTGATTCTCGGAGTCGACTCTAATGTCTGCAATTCTTACCTAGACATTAGATTCGATCCAGAACACATTGTAACTCTTGATTTTGATCTTTCAATAGTCTTATAGGCTGAAACACTAAATCAAAATCATCAGAGCCTTCAAAAATTATACTCAAATAGTTTTGTTAATCATCAAAATCATCAATTGGGTCAACAATCTCCCCCTTTTTGATGATAACAAAAACTTTGAGTATATGCATTCAAAAATTCAATCAAACTAAGGATTATAGTCATTTTAACTTTAAACCATTGAAATTAAGGTTTTGATGCCAATGTTCAATGTAAACTTTAAAATTGTACATGAGTTCAATATAATCCATCAATATTGAATTGTTAAACTTAATGTGCATAAGATTGTAAATGAGCTTTTTGTTAAGCTCCCCCTGCATTGAGTAGCTCCTCTTATATATAAACATCAAATTTTAACAGTCATTTCACATTTCATTTTGCATAAACAATTAATTCTCCCCCTTTCTTTCTTTCTTTATGATATCAATCTATTTCTTTCTTTGCATATACACAACTATCTCTCCCCCTTTTTTGTTATTAGCAATAAGGAGAGTAAAGAAAAATTTATAATCTCAATAAAGCATAGGAATCCAATCAATCAAAATTTGAAAAAGTGAAATTGTATTTCATATGCAAGAACCATTACATCAGTTGATTCATTTACATTTCAAAATGAAATACATTGGATAATCAAAAACTTCCTAAGTACAAGCTATCAAACTTAAAACAAGATCAAATGTGCTTGAATACAATTTTCTTTAGATGACCTATTATCTCCATTACATCATCTTTTTGTGCTTTCTTAAAATTTTCAAGGCAGCTTCGATTTGAGAGACTGCAAGGTCAATATCCTTCTTCAATTGACCCGTTGCATGAACATACGATCCTGATCCATCGGCAATGCCTTCCATCCTTTCGAAGATCTTGTGAAGCTCAGCTCCAAAGGATTCTACAGAACTGCCTAAGGTAAAGGATAGCATGTCCAGTCTCGAATTTAATTCTTCTTTTAACTGATTAAAGTCATCCTTCAATTGATTAATTTCATTTGACCTGTGACTGTCATACTCAGCAAGTAAGCTTCTTAACTGATCAAGTTGTTCATTAGAAAATCTTCCAGAATTTGTATAGGCTGATGTGGAGGTGATGGTATAGAACTCGGTCCGGCCTCCGAAGGTCCAGCAGACGAAGGTCCCGCAAAAGATGAATCAGGGACTGATGGTCCCGCAGTAGATGGTCCCGGGATTTCTTCTATCTGGTTCCCTCTGCACCATCCCTATCTGTTCTTTCCTCTCTCCTCATCCAAACACCATTAACTTTCTTAAATCCCATTCTATGAATAGTAGAATGCTGTAATAATCAGTGTGTCTCAGTTTTCTTAAGGTTCATTTTCCATATGAGCACACCCTGGCTTCTAAAAACTAATGTCAGAATCATACCGTATGGTAGTGTTGATCTTTTCTTAGTAGCTGCCTCTGCCATGTAACCTATCATCATGCCAGCTAAATTGACTGGCCTTCCAGTATAATGCAGTCCATCATCAGAACGTCTCGCTCCGAGACATACTCGAATCTCCCTATTTTTGGAAATAAGATTCTACCACATATATTATGCAATAATCTGAGTTCTAGGTTTAACTGATTTGCAAAGATCTCTTCGAACTCAGTCACATCTCTTCCTAGCATCCTTGATAGTGCACCACTTCTGTCATTAAGTTGACATTCCATTAAACCAACAGTGGGCATTTCTAATAGGGTTCCAAGAATCTCAGTTGTTACCGTAACCCTAGTTCCTCTCACTGTGCTTATCAATCCTCCTTCTCCTCTGCTTAATCCATTATAAAACTCCCTTACCAATGCTGGATATGTGGGCAAATCTAGTGAGCACACTTTCTCCCATCCCATATCCCTTAAATTTCTTCCAATAGAGAAACCTTCCGATTCAAATAAATCAAAATTAACTTTTCTCCCAGTGGTAATGGTCTTACCAGCTAATTGATCAACCTTAGGAGATGAGGGTGAAGGTGGAGAATCCTCTTGAGTGGCCGAAGAGGAAGAAGGCGATGGTTGCCTCCGAACCGTGCGTCTCTTCGTTGGAACGGATGCTCCAGCGACGAATCCGCGCCTCTTTGGAGCCATTGAGAGGATTGGAAGGTTAATCAGGGGTTTTGAGTGGATTTGGGGAAGTTGGAAAAGTTTTGGAGTTCTTTGGAACAATTTAGGAGACGATTGGAATGATTGGGGGTCGACTCCGCCTTTTTATTTTTGACCTAACTCGACTTAGAGTCGACTCCCGAAAACTGGGTGTCGGCTCCGAGCCAGAAAGTCTGTCAGCGCTCGTATTAGAGTCGGCTCCACAAAAGCCAGAGTCGGCTCTAATCACTTAGACAGAAAATCAAAAACTCAGGTGTCGACTCCGCAAACTGTCAGAGTCGACTCTAACAGTTTCAGAGATAAAAAATTGAGTTTCAAGCATTTGAAACTATTCAAATTAATCATCAAATTATAGATTAAAGTTATTTAGCAATTGGGGAAACATGAATCAAGATCTAGATAGATTTCCTTATTGAAATATCAAGATTTTTCAAGAAAATGATGAAATCTAGATAGATGTCCTTAAGAGTTTCAGAAAACTATTCCAAAGGATCACAAACTCCTAATTCTCCTCTAAGATAACAAAATCTTTCTTCACTTAAGGGTTTTGTTAATATATCTGCAAGTTGTTCTTCAGTATTCACATAATCAAGACAAATTTCATTATTGGCTACATGTTCTCTTATAAAGTGATATCTTATTTCAATGTGCTTTGTTCTTGAATGTTGAATTGGATTTTTAGTTAAGATTTATTGCACTTGTATTATCACATCTTATGGGTGTCTTATCAAGTGTGATACCATAGTCTTCAAGTTGTCTCTTAATCCATAGGATTTGAGCACAGCAACTTCCAGCTGCAATATTCTGCTTCAGCAGTAGATAATGCAACCGAATTTTGCTTTTTGCTAAACCATGAGATTAAGTTACTTCCTAAAAATTGGCATGCACCACTTGTGCTTTTTCTATCTAACTTGCATCCGGCATAATCAGAATCTGAGTATGCAATTAGATTTAATGTGGAGTCTCTAGAATACCATAAACCTACATTTTTTGTTCCACTTAAGTATCTTAGTATTCTTTTAACAGCTATTAAGTGTGATTCTTTAGGTTCTGATTGAAATCTAGCACATAAACATACAGAAAACATAATATCTGGTCTACTTGCTGTTAAATAAAGAAGGGATCCGATATACCTCGATAATACTTTTGATCAACCTTTTTACCTTCTTCATCTTTGTCCAGCTTGCATGAAGGACTCATTGGTGTTCCGAGGGGTTTCATTGATTCCATACCAAATTTCTTTAGAATTCTCTTGTGTACTTTGTTTGGTTGATAAAGATACCCTCTTTGCTTTGTTTGATTTGGAGTCCAAGGAAGAAGTTGAGTTCTCCCATCATGCTCATCTCGAATTCTCCCTGCATCAACTTTGCAAATTCTTGACAAAGAGAATCGTTAGTAGCACCAAAAATAATGTCATCAACATATATTTGTACTACAAGTAAATCTTTACTTTTTCTTTTCAAAAATAATGTTTTATCAACATTTCCTCTTGTGAAATCATTTTCAATTAAGAATTTACTTAACCTATCATACCAAGCTCTAGGTGCTTGTTTCAAACCATATAAAGCTTTGTGCAATTTAAAAACGTGATTTGAAAATTCGTGATCTTCAAAACCTGGTGGTTGTTCTACATAAACTTCTTCATTTATAAATCCATTTAAAAATGCGCTTTTAACATCCATTTGAAATAAGTTAAAGTTCATATGACATGCAAATGCAAGTAATAGCCTAATGGCTTCTAATCTAGCTACAGGTGCAAAGGTTTCATCAAAATCAATACCTTCTTCTTGATTATATCCTTTGCAACAATCTAGCTTTGTTTCTAATTACTATGCCATTTTCATCTAGTTTATTTCTAAAAATCCATTTTGATCCTATTACTGAATGATTTTTAGGTCTTTCAACTAAAGTCCATACATTATTTCTTGTAAATTGATTTAATTCTTCTTGCATTGCTAACATCCAATTATTATCTTTTTCAGCTTCTTCTATAGTTTTAGGTTCAATTTGTGATACAAATGCAAGATGATTACTAATATTTCTCATATATGATCTAGTTCTTATTCCTTGAGATGGATCACCTATAATCAATTCCTTGGGATGACTATGAGCATATCTCCAGTCTCTTGGAAGATCTATATCATTATGATCAATATTGACATCATCGTCCTTATGTGAATCATCATCTTTAGCTTCTTGTTCATGATCAGAAGATACTTCAATATTAAGTTTTTCAAGATCTTTTTCAATTATGTTTGTATCTTCCTCATCATCAATCTTTTCAGATCCAGTTGCTAAAGATTCATCAAAACTACATGTATGGATTCTTCAACTACTAAGGTTTTCTTGTTAAAGATTCTATAAGCTTTACTAGTTGTTGAATAACCTAGAAAAATTCCTTCATCAGATTTAGCATCAAATTTTCCTAAGTTGTTTTTACCATTATTATGAATGAAACATTTACATCCAAATGCATGAAAGTATTTTATATTTGGTTTTCTTTCATTCCATAATTCATAAGGTGTTTTCTTTAATATTGGTCTTATTAAAGCTCTGATTTAAGATGTAACATGCTGTGTTAATAGCTTCCGCCCAAAAGTACTTTGGTAGGTTGCTTTCGCATAGCATGGTACGGGCCATGTCTTCTAGAGTCCTATTTTTCTTTCAACTACACCATTTTGTTGTGGAGTCCTAGGGGCTGAAAAATTATGATTAATTCCATTTTCAGTGCAGAAATTTTCAAATAAGTGATTTTCAAATTCTGTTCCATGATCACTTCTTAGAGATACTATAGTAGTGTTTTTCTCATTTGTGACTTTCTTGAAGAATTTCAGGAATATCGAGAAAGTCTCATCTTTGTGAGCTAAAAACATTACCCAAGTATATCTAGAATAATCATCTACAATCACTAGACCATATTTCTTTCCTCCTAGACTTGTGGTTCTAGTTGGTCCGAAAAGGTCCATGTGAAGTAGCTCTAAAGCCCTAGAAGTTGAAACAACATTTTTAGATTTGAAAGAACTTCTAGTTTGTTTTCCAAATTGACATGCATCACATATTTTGTTATTTTCAAAATCTAGTTTAGGTAATCCTTTAACTAAATCCATTTTAATTAGTTTTGAAATAAGGTGTGTGCTTGCATGACCTAATCTACGATGCCATAACCATCCAATATCATTTATGTTAGCATTGTCAGCAATTAGGCAATGACTACTTTCAGATAATTTTCTAAGTCAACTAAGTACACATTGCCATGTCTATAACCAGTAAAAACAATGCTATCATTAATGGAATCAGATACTATGCAAATAGAAGATTTAAATGAAACATTAAAGTTCTTATCACATAGTTGGCTTATACTAATTAAATTATGCTTTAAACCATCAACATAAAGTACATTATCAATAAATATAGATGGAGTTATGCGAACTTTACCAAGGCCCATAATTTGACCTTTACCGTTATCGCCAAACGTCACAACTCCACCTTTCTTTTCTTCCAGGGTGATGAATTCATCTTTGTCACCCGTCATATGTCTTGAGCAGCCACTATCAAGGTACCACTTTTTCTTTGATCTTTTGGCTACAAGACATTCCTGCAACATAATTTAAACTTTATGTTTAGGTACCCAAGCTTTCTTGGGTCCTTCATGGTTAGTAGCAACAAAAATTGTTCCTTTCGGAACCCATATTTTCTTTGCTTTAATATTTAACTTGTTGTTATTATTTAACGTTTTGCATTCAAATGATTTATGACCTTTTTCATTACATTTAAAACAAGTTATATTACTTTGGTTGGCTTTTACAAAAATATTCTTTAAAGATTTTTGTTTCCTTAATGTGTTATACCCTAAACCTGCTTTGTCAAAAACAGCTTTTTGACTATCTAAAATCATATTTAGTTTAGTTGAGCTTAGAGTAAATTTCTCAACAATGTCTTTATACTTTTTAACATCTTTCTTTAAAAATCATTTCTTTAGAGATTGATTCTTTTTCTAAAGCTAAGTTTCTAATTGATCTTTTAAATCTTTTGTTGAGTTTTTAGTTTCAGATTTAATAAATCTATTTCTTGATTAAATTTTCTCTTTCTTTCCTAAGTTCTTCTTTTTCATTAGTTAAGTTCTTAACTTCTAAAGCTAATTCATTTTTACTTTTAGCTAACTAATATTATCATTTTTCAAAAACTTATACTTCTTTTTCAAAGATTTAAAATCAATCATAAGTTCATTGAAAGCCTCAAACATTTCATCAAATGTAAATTCATCATTTGAGTTTTCAGAACTTACCTCATTGTCGTTGTCGTCGTTGTTGGCCATGAAGCAGATATTGGCAACTTCCTTTTGTTCATTCTTCTTCCGACGAGGAAGATTCATCAGACCATGTTGCCATGTATGCTTTCTTCTTTTTCTTGTAGGCCTTTTTCAGTAAAGGACAATCATATTTAAAGTGCCCTGGCTTTTTGCACTCATAACATACTAAGGGCTCTTTTTCTTTTTCTTTCTCCTTGTCCTTTTTCTTATCTTTTTCTCCTTCAAATCTTGCTCCAAATTTCTTTTTATGGAAGGGCCTTTTTCTCATAAACCTTCTGAATTTTTTGGCCAAGAGAGCAGTTTCATCATCATCTTCATCATTACTTTCACTGCTGCTCTCTTCCATTTCTGCAGTCTTGAGGGCAAGAGTTTTCTTCTTTTTGTTTCCTCCTCAACATGCTGCTTCATTGTCAGCTCGTGGGTCATTAAGGATCCTAGAAGCTCCTCTAAAGGTAGTGCATTGAGGTCCTTTGCTTCTTGGATGGCAGTGACTTTTGCTTCCCACGATCTTGGTAGTGACCTAAGAATTTTGCGCACAAGGTCAGCATTAGAATAAATTCTACCAAGACTCTTTAAACCATTCACAATATCAGTGAATCTAGTGAACATGCATGTGATGGTTTCAGTTTGTTCCATTGTAAACAATTCATATTTATGAACCAAAATATTTATTTTTGATTCCTTAACTTGGTTTGTTCCTTCATGTGTAATTTCCAACCTATCCCAAATTTCTTTTGCGGAATTACAAGTTGAGATTCGGTTGAATTCATTAGAGTCTAAGGAACAATATAAAATATTAATGGCTTTAGCATTTAGTTGTGCCATTCTCCTATCATTATCATTCCAATCCCTTTCGGGCTTAGGAACAATAGTGCCATCAATAAGGTGTGTGGGTGTACTAGGTCCATTTATTATTACTCCCCAAATTCATAGTCAGAAGCTTGAATGAATATTCTCATTCTAGCTTTCCAATATGAATAGTTGGTTCCATTAAATAAAGGAGGTCTATTCGTAGAATGACCTTCAGCAAAAATGAACCACTTTGTGTTGCCATAAGGATCTTTAGCCCTTGATCGTGAGATCAATTCTAAATGAGCACTTGCTCTGATACCAATTGTTGGCCCAGATGGCAACCCAAGAGGGGGGGGGTGAATTGGGTTCTTAAAAAATTAGCCCTTTTTAAAATAGTTTGCTTGAGATTAAAGAGGCAAATGCAAGATAACTATAAAGTGCAGTGAGTAAGATAGAGATAGATAAAGAGACAATGAGACACGGCAAACACCAAAGATTTTATAGTGGTTCGGTGTACCAACACCTACGTCCACTCCCAAGATTCACTTGGGTCCACACTATAATCTCTCTAGATTACAGCCGAGTTGTTTTCCAAGCTCACAACTCAAACTTGTTGTTTTACCGGGTGCACAACGAACCCAGCTGGTTTTACTCGGGCTCACCAGCACAAAACCCTACACGTTGTTTTTCACGGGCTCACAACTAACCCAAGCTTAAACAAGCTTACCGAGGTAAAACTACCTCCTCTAGTTCAATCCCCCAGATTGAACTAGGCAAAAATAAGATAAGTATTGTGTTGAATACAAAGCTCCTCAATGAGCAAATATACAAATTAAGAATAATAAGGTTTAGAAAAGCCTGATTTGTAGATAGGTTGGCTTTTGATCTTTTCTTCTTTTCTTCTTCTCCTTGCTGGATTGAATCAAGCCTCAGCTCCGATTCTTCGTGGTTGAAGCAGTTGAGAAGGGTTGAAAAGCAAGAAATGAATCTCCTTTCTCCAAGTTGGGAAATCCTCCAAGACTTTGATTTTGAACGCTTTGGATTCCTCTTGAGCCTTTTGGAGTGGAGTGGATTTGAGCTAGAAGGTTTTCCTTTCAAGATTCAAGCTCACGGATTTTTGAATGGGATTTGTCTATCTCAGATTTTCTCTTTGTTTTTCAGATTTTTCGTTTTTCTCTCTTCTTTTTTTTTGAACAATAGACTCCCCTTTTTATAGATTTCTTTTACACCTCTTTTGGAATAAAACTATCCGTTGGAGTGTACCTTCTATCAAAATATATCCGTTAGAAATGAGTAAAAATAGAAAAGTTACCGTTAGAGCTGATCTGGCAACTTCGTTTTTCGTTCCAGGTGGGTTGGAGTCGACTCTAACTTTTCTGGAGTCGGCTCTAGCTCGAGGCATTTTAAACTGATATTTCCGAGTCGTCTCTGGCTTTTCTGGGGTCGACAAGAAACTTTTCCGGAGTCGACTCTAACTTACCCGGAGTCGACTCTAGGTTGTAGCCAGAAAAATCGACTTTCTGCTTCGTCTGTGAGAGTCGACTCTAACAGTCTCGGAGTCGACTCTAATGACCGTGCCAGTTCCGGAGTCGGCTCTGTGATTCTCGGAGTCGACTCTAATGTCTGCAATTCTTACCTAGACATTAGATTCGATCCAGAACACATTGTAACTCTTGATTTTGATCTTTCAATAGTCTTATAGGCTGAAACACTAAATCAAAATCATCAGAGCCTTCAAAAATTATACTCAAATAGTTTTGTTAATCATCAAAATCATCAATTGGGTCAACAGGCCGCCAATTCAACAACGAAGCATTCAAAGTCTTCTGCGATGAGCTAGGCATTCATCACCGATTCACCTCCGTTGGCCACCCCCAAACCAACGGAAAGGCTGAGGTTATGAACCGCACCATCCTTAGAGGACTCAGAACCAGGTTGGACGGGTCTAAAGGTCGTTGGGTGGAGGAGCTCCCCAGCGTGATATGGGCCTATCACACGACTCCCAGAGCCCCGACGGGCGAGACTCCCTTCAGTCTCGCCTTCGGATCCGAGGCCGTCATTCCTGTCGAGATCGAACTACCCAGTCCATGTGTGGAGTCCTTCAGTGAAGAAAGCAACTCTGCACAGATTCGGGCTAATTTGGACCTCATCGACAAGGCGCATGATCGGACGAGGCTACGCATGGCGACTTTCCATCAACGAGCGGCCAGGTACTACAATGCTCGAGTTCGCCTTAAGGTTTTCCGCCGCAGAGATTTGGTCTTGAGAAAAGCTGAGGTTTCAAAGCCTACTAAGGGAGGCAAGCTATCCTCCAACTATGAGGGCCCTTATCCCATCACCGAGGCACTCCACCGGAGGGGCATACAAATTAGAGCATCTCGATGCACAACCCATTCCACGCACCTGGAATGCCGATAACCTTTGCCAATATTACCAATAATGTATTCCCCCAGGGCATGAGCAATAAAGGGGGGTCCCTTCTGACGTAACCGCCTGTTCTCCCTTGCCTCCAAGGACCAAATCTTTCAAAAGGAGCTCGCCAGCATCGCGGCTAACGGGACACCACTAGGCCCCAGCACTGCGGTGCCCCCGAGTCGGTTAAGACCCTAGTAGCTCCGCACCCAGTCGAGTCGCCCTTCAGGCGGCACACAACCCCTGAAGTGGTTCAAAAGGATCTCGCCGGCATCGCGGCTAATGGGACACCACTCGGCCTCGGCACGGCGGTGCCCCCGAGTTGGTTAAGACCCTAGCAGCTCCGTACCCGGCCGAGTCGCCCTTCAGGCGACACACAAACCCCTAAAGTGGTTCAAAAGGAGCTCGCCGGCATCGCGGCTAACGGGACACCACTCGGCCCCGGCACGGCGGTGCCCCCGAGTCGGTTAAGACCCTAGCAGCTCCATACCCGGTCGTGTCGCCCTTCAGGCGGCACACAAACCCCTTAAGTGGTTCAAAAGGAGCTCACCAGTATCGCGGCTAACGGGACACCACTCGGCCCCGGCACGGCGGTGCCCCTGAGTCTATTAAGACCCTAGCAGCTCTGTACCCAGCTGAGTCACCATTCAGGCGGTACACAAACCCCTGAAGTGGTTCAAAAGGAGCTTGCTGGCATCGCGGCTAACGGGACACCACTCAGCCCCGGCACGGCAGTGCCGCCGAGTCGGTTAAGACCCTAGCAGCTCCGTACCCAGCCGAGTCGCCCTTCAGGTGGCACACAAACCCCTGAAGTGGTTCAAAAGGAGCTCGTTGGCATCGCGGCTAAGGGGACACCACTCGGCCCTGGCACGACGGTGCCCCCGAGTCGGTTAAGACCCTAGCAGCTCCATACCCGGTCGAGTCGCCCTTCAGGCGGCACACAAACCCCTGAAGTGGTTCAAAAAAGCACACTGGCATCGCGGCTAACGGGACACCACTCGGCCCTAGCACGGCGGTGCCCCCGAGTCGGTTAAGACCCTAACAGCTCCATACCTGGCCGAGTCGCCCTTCAGGTGGCACACAAACCCCTGAAGTGGTTCAAAAGGAGTTCGTCGGCATCGCGGATAACGAGACACCACTCGGCCCCAGCACGGCGGTGCCCCCGAGTCAGTTAAGATCCTAGCTGCTTCGTACCCGGCCGAGTCGCCCTTCAGGCAGCACCCAAACCCCTGAAGTGGTTTAAAAGGAGCTCGCCGGCATCACGGCTAACGGGACACCACTCGGCCCCAGCACGGCGGTGCCCCCGAGTCGGTTAAGACCCTAGCAGCTTCGTACCCGGCTGAGTCACCCTTTAGGCAGCACACAAACCCCTGAAGTGATTCAAAAGGAGCTCATCGGCATCGCGGCTAATGGGACACCACTCGGCCTCGGCACGACGGTGCCCCCGAGTCAGTTAAGACCCTAGCAGCTCCGTACCCGGCCAAGCTACCCCTCAGGCAACACGCAAACCCCTCACGATGGCAGAATCAACCTCAACCATCTCTGGTCGATCCAGACGCCTCCAAAGTTAGGCTTGGCGTCAAGCCGCCCAAAGATCTTTCCAAGCCTTTGGGGACTCATGCGTAAGCAAGCCATCTTGCGAACAGCCTGCGACAACATGAAACATCTTAAGTGACCATTCATATGGCCGGCCTACATCCTAGAGATGCGTTCAAATATTGGCTAAGTTCAGAATCACGAAACATCTTAGAAGACACTATATTCGGCTTCAACGTTGCCAGCATATATGGTTTGGCCACGAGGAGTAAGGCACAGTAAGGCATTTTTCTCAGAAGAAGGAAGATGGGATAAATCGAAACACAAAGAAGTTAAAATCTTTTTCATTGACCATTGAAGAAGAGTACAAAATTGGGCCTGAGGCTGATTACATACAGTAAAGTAAAAGAAAAATAACTCAAGGCCCACTGGGGCCGTGCTGCCCTTCGTCCCTTTTCTCCGCAGGCTCCTCGTCAGAATCCCCGGGTTGGATATCTTAGAGTTCAGCTATGTCGATCTTGAGGGCCGCGGATACTCTGGCCTTGAACATCTCGAAGCCCTGAATATAGGCATCGAGGCTGGCCTCGACGACTTCTTGCTAGAACTCCGGCGAGGCCTTATAGTTGGAGATGGCCTGCCACGCCTCGGCTTCGGCCCGCTGCGCCCTAGCCTCGGCCTCCCAGGCCTTGCTCTCAGCCTCTGCAGCGCGGGCGCTGGCCTCGTCCGTGCAGGCCACCGCCCCGGCCTTCTCCAGGCCTGCCTCCATTGCCGCCTTGTCCGCAGCGGCCGCTCTCTCCGCAGCCTCCGCCGTCGCCTTCTCCGCGGCGGCCACTCTCTCCGCCGCGATCCAAGTCTCCTCCTCAGCGCGTTGGAGCCGCTGAGTCAACTCTTCGTTCTACGCCGCGCCAGCCCTTAATCTTTCTGAGGCCAGCTCCATCTTGGCCTCGACCGCGGAGGCCCGGCCGCTCTCGGCTTCGATCCGTCTCTCCATCTCCCTCATGCTACCAACCCAGCCCTCCTCGCGGGCCGAGGTTTCCTTTTGCAGGAGAGCAAGGCTTTCAGCCTGCGTCATGCTCTCCTTCTTATACCTGTCGGCCGCGCCAGGGCCTTGGTGATTGTGGTGGAAGAGTGGGCTAGCGCCTCGCGAAGGCCCAACGCTCCAGTGACCAATTGTAGCAGAAGAAGCATGTCAGCTACAAGAAGAAGAAGAAATATGGGAAAGTAACAAGTGCTCAAAATTTACCTGGACAATAGAAACCATTACCATGTACAGGAGTGCGGAGTGACTCATCCCCCATGTCTCCTCTTCGAGCTCGGTGGTTCGGACCCCTGACAGGAGGCGGTAGGCCTGCGCAGCGTCCGCCATTGAACTGACCGGGGGGACTAGCCTCGTCTGTCCCACCTGCGGGCCTTCGGCCTGGCGTCGGGCCGATTGGCGGGATGAGCTCCCCAACTCAGCCCTCTGCTTCTCGATCGCCTCTGCCCCGCTCTGGGCCTCCCTGGCGACCCGCTCCCCCTCATTGGCGGTTGGGGGAGCACATTCCCTTTCCGGCTCGGCAGTGGCCGGAGGGCCAACAGCAACAGTGACCCACCCCGTCTCGGGCACATCGGCGGCGGTGGGAGCTTCCTCCTCTCCATCCAAAACCACCACCATCGCCTCGGTGGTGGCCGAGATCTCCCCTTCTTCGGTCTCGGCCCTCGTAGTCTTCCGGGCCACCCTTACAACCGGCTTCTTTTCGGCCGGCTCCCCCGCGGGCGTCGGGGCTGTGGGGGCTGCGGCTGGCCTTGCCAGCTCCCTTTCTCGAGATTTCTTCACCGGCCGGGACTACTCTCCAGTCGCCCACCTTTTTTGCCTCAGGACGGCCTCAAAATCGCTGCGAAAACCCTCATTGCTGCACAAAAAAGTAACAAGCATCAGTAGTGGCATACAATAAATCAAAGGACGGACAGAAGAATTCAGGCGCCAAGCTCACCGGTCGACGGGGCTAACTCGGCTTCTACCAGGTTCTCCTCGGATAGGAGTTCCTTGTAATTGGGGATTTGACAGTTGGACAGTCGGGTGAATAACTCCCTATCCCTATCCCCTACGGTGGAATCTTCGTTGGAGCTGGTCTCGGGCTCCCTCCAGTTGGCCCTAACCCCCTCGACGTGGGCAAAGAGAAATCTAGGTTTCCACCCCCTAATTTTTTATGGAAGACCCAACGGGAAGGCTCTACCCGGCCTAGCAGTAAATGCTCATCAGGCACCCTCACCTTGGCGGCGGAGCTTATAGAAAGCTCGGAACAGGGACAGCCCTGGACGGGCCCCCTCGAAGTGGCAGAGGATCACAAAGGCTCAAATGATCCGAATTGAGTTCAGAGTCAACTGTGCCGGCACTAACCTATACCTATCTAAGAGGTTAAGAAAAAAGGGATGGAAAGGAAGGCGCAGCCCGCACCGGATGAACTCCTCGTACAGAGAGACCCGGCCCGGATGGTCAGAGGTCACCCTGTCCTCAGGCCTCAGCGCAGACAGGTCAATAAAATTAGGGACATTGTATTTAGCCCTAAGGGTCTCTATATCCTTAGGGGTCATGGTGGAAGCCACCCCAGCTGGACCCGCTGGATTGGAACTCACCGCCGGAGGAAGCACCAGACGGAGAGAGGACAAGGGAACTACCCTAATAGGAGGGCCGGAGGTGATCGGGGGTCCTGCTGCCACCGATTCACCACGGATGACTACACCGCCCACAGACTGAGGCATTCGACTCCTAGCTACGGGGGCCTGGTCCTCACTGCTAGACTGGGAAGACTCTTCTATGGGTCTCTTGCCCTCCCTAATGGCACGGCGGTTCATAGGTAAAAAAAAGGGACGAAACTAACCTGGGAGTTGGAAAGACTCAGGTCACAGAAGAACTAAAAGAAGAAGAAAGTAGAAGAAGAAAGCAATGGCAGCGTAAAGGTTTCTGCAGGTCCTTGGGAGGTTTTTATAGCCCCCCGTCTCCAGCTAACGCCGCCCCAGATCCCGCCATCTAGCGCGCACCCATTGCGTCGCAGACTGCCGGCCGAAAATCTCACCTGCGCCTGAGGCGTGCCGCCTCAATCCATTCCAGAAGATGTGATCCCTGGCCAATCATGTGCCATGGAAAACAGAGCAGCAATGATGCCCTTGCCTTTTTTCCCATCACCCAATGGGCTCCTTCTCCGGAGTGTCTGGCGCCAACGTCATCACCGCCTAACACATGATTACGGGAGATCTTCGAAGCGACGCTGCCTCGAAACAAAGCGCCAGCACATCAGCCCATTTAAAGCGCACTAAAGGAGGCAATCATTCTTTTTGAATTTTCGCACCCCTTTCGCCCAAAGGTTGCAGACGCGTGGCCCTTAGCGCTCAGGGGCGGGGGGGCATATGATGTGGCTAATGTAGCCCCAGGGGTAATTTCGGTAAAATCAAAGCATGGGTGTGCCCCAATGCCTCCAAGCCGGCCGAGTCAGCCCCGACCCTTCCTGGTCGGCCCCTCTCGGCTCCGGCATCTCCAAGCCCGCCGAGTCGGCCCCGACCCTTCCTGGTCGGTCCTTCTCGGCCCCGGCACCTCCAAGCCCGCCGAGTCGGCCCCGACCCTTCTTGGTCGGCCCTTCTCGGCCCCGACCCTTCCTGGTTGGTCCTTCTCGTCCCCGGCACCTCCAAGCCCGCCGAGTCGGCCCTGACCCTTCCTGGTCGGCCCTTCTCGGCCCCGGTGTCTCCAAGCCCGCCGAGTCGGCCCCGACCCTTCCTGGTCGGTCCTTCTCGGCCTAGGCACCTCCAAGCCCGCCGAGTCAGCCCCGACCCTTCTTGGTCGGCCCCTCTCGGCCCCGGGGTCTCCAAGCCCGCCGAGTCGGCCTCGACACTTCCTGGTCGGTCCTTCTCGGCCCCGGCACCTCCAAGCCCGCCGAGTCAGCCCCGACCCTTCCTAGTCGGCCCTTCTCGGCCCCGGTGTCTCCAAGCCCGCCGAGTTGGCCCCGACCCTTCCTGGTCGGTCCTTCTCGGCCCCGGCACCTCCAAGCCCGCCGAGTCGGCCCCGACCCTTCTTGGTCGGCCCTTCTCGGCCTCGGCGCCTCCAAGCCCGCTGAGTCGGCCCCAACCCTTCCTGGTCGGCCCCTCTCGGCCCCGGCGTCTCCAAGCCCGCCGAGTTGGCCCTGACCCTTCCTGGTCGGTCCTTCTCAGCCCTGGCACCTCCAAGCCCACCGAGTCGATCCCGACACCTCCAAGCCCGCCGAGTCGGCCTCGACATCTCCAAGCCCGCCGAGTTGGCCCCGACCCTTCCTGGTCGACCCCTCTCGGCCCCGGCACCTCCAGGCTCGCCGAGTCGGCCCGACCCTTCCCAGTCGGCCCTCCTCGGCCCCCGACATATCCAAGATCGCCGAGTCGGCCTCGCCCCGGCGCGTCCTAGTCGGCAAGGTCAGCCCCGGCCACCTTTGGCCGACCCAGATAAGCTTCGGCTCCCCCGAGGGAGTCGAGACTCTCAGTTTCCTCCAAATCTGCCCCAACACGGCCCTGGTAGCTCGGGACGCTACCTCTCTGACCCGCGCCGCCTGACAACGCCAGATCCAACTACCCACAGGCCACGCTGATGGGACTGGACCCAACTACCCAACAGCCCCGCTGGCTGATGGGACTTAGCCCACCAACCGCCGCTTTCTCCCTTTCCGATGAGACAGGACCTACCAACCAACGCAGATTCACACAACTCCCAAGAACTCCGCGGATATTCCCTCCTCATGGAATCCTATGTGACCATGCCAGGGTCAACCTTTATAAAAAGGTGAATCCGCTCAGTAAACAGGTATGCGCGATAATCCCCGAAAAATCACTGTCTTAAGATCCAGAAAGAAATCCTTTTTTCTCTGGAGCACCCTTTCACCTAAAAGAAGCTCATTCGAGCTCCTCTTCGGCTGTGACCTCAATTGCTAACTTGGGCGTCGGAGGGTCCCACCGAAGAATCCTCTCCGGTCCTGGGACTTCCTTGCAGGTAACTGGGTGAATCGGAGCCCGAAGAATTCATCCGTTCCCGACGTGCAGGATCAGTGATTGGGCGTCATCAATTATCAAACTAAAATTAAGCATATAATATCTTTTTTATTTTATATAAAACTAAATTTAAAGCATACATATATGATTAAACTTGGTTTCATAAATACTCAGCCATGGTCGGCCAATGAAACATCAAGCTATAAATTATGTTTGACCAACGTGCCAATAGAGAAAGTTTCGCTGTATTGTGTTGACGTGCTACGCGTATACATATATATTAAAAAAAAACTTTTATTATTAATATATGCATGCGCGCGTATGAATCATGTCTCAATCATCGAAAGCGATGTGCACCGAATGCACTGCCCTGGTGATTTTCTTCGTGCCAATATTATCTTGAAAGCAATTGGGTCAAGCTGTACATAAGTTGGTCAAGTCGATACAAACCACAAGTTTGGGGGAGCGCATCTCTCGGCCTGTACCGTAGGATGACCCACCATAGGGGTAAGAAAATTCTTTTTAAAACAAATTCTAAAGACTTTTCTCTATCTCTCTGACAGCTGCCATGGGCCAAATAAATCACCACCGACGGGTTGACTTGTTCGTGTACTTCGGCAGCGTTGTGGGACAACAGAAGATATTTCTCAGCCAATGTATAAAATATGAAGGCAGAGACGAAGTTTGCAGCCCAACGGTCACATGTACCATAAAATAACATTATCTTCTAGCCGACGTTTTGTGGCATATATATATATATATATATATATATATATATATATATATATATATATATATATATATATAGAGAGAGAGAGAGAGCGCCGTGCAAAACAGCAGTGCCTGCTGATTTTACACCAGATCTTTGTCAATGGAATGTAGTTGGTGCCAGCGAAGGTTAAGAAACGGATTGTACGACCGACTTCATCCAAACTTTGGCTCCGAAAGGTACTGAAATTTTTTCTGATCGACCATCGAAACTCATCCTCCTCTTTGGAGCTTTGATGGAGAGTGTTTGTTTCATAAGATGCACGAATTGAAATCATAATAAAAATTGAGTCTATTGAAATTAAAACCGCCTGCTTCTATTATTATTTTTTTGATTTATGTAAAAAATAATCCCTAATGGCGTCTGCTGCTGCTCCTTCCCCGAGTGCCTTCGATGGGTCTCCGTCGGTCGGCAAGGCATGGAATCAGTCGTCTAGTGGCCGCTTCGAATGGGTTGCCTCTTCTCCATCGTCGACAGAGATTGCGGAGCTGGAGCGGTTTTTCCCGGAGATTATCCAGGCTCCTGCTCAAGCTCTGGAGAACGAAGTTGCTGGCTGGGAGAATTGCTCAATCATAGCCCGGAGTCTCGGTCGATGGGTGCCGCCTGAGGCAATCGTCCGTGAGTTCCATCGTTCGGGAATTGCCGGTGAGATTGCTGCCTTCTCCCTTGCTCATTGCCACTATATTTTCCGATTTGCTGAGTCGCATGCTAAAGATTTGGTTCTTGGGAGGCCTTTGGTTGTAAATGGTCAACTGATTGCAACCATGGAGTGGCAATCGGAGTTCGTCCCGTCGGCTGTTACTCTTCTCTCTGCTCTGGTATGGATTCGGCTCCCCCTGCTTCCCATGGAGTTATGGCATGAGGAGATTTTGTCCAAGATTCTTTCTGTGGCAGGGGAGTTCTACTTCGTTGATGATGCTACACGTCTGAAGTCTCGAGGGGGGTACGCTCGGGCTTGTGTTCGTGTACATCTTGGTAAGCCGTTAAGACCGGGTGCTAGAGTTCAGGGGAGTAGGAGTCCGTTCTGGCAGCAATTCTCCTTCGAGAGCCTAGATAGAATCTGCGTCTCCTATGGTGCTGTCCATTTCGACGATCGTTGCGATCCGGTGGCGATGCCTGATGCGTCCTCGGTTGGCCCCAGGTTCGGGCTATGGATGGCAGCAATACGGCGTCGTCGGCCAACTAAGATGCAGCCTCCCGATCCCTCTCCGTCTGCTCTTAGGGAGGGGCATTTTTCCTCTGCTGCGAAGGAGGGTAGGCAATCTCCGCAGTCCGTCGTTGATCGATCGGGCCCTGCATCCTCCCATGTTTCCAAGGATGGTTGGACGATTCCTAAAAAGCTAGCTCGGCGCCAGCGTCCTCCATCCTCTGCCTCGTTGTTGCTGTTACATGGTCAGGGGCCGGACGGGGTGACACGGAGGGTTCAGGATCTTCTGAGCTGCTAGCGCAGGAGAATTGCATGCAGTCTCATGCTGTGGGCAAGGCCCTGGTGAAAGAATTCATGAAAACCGAATACGAATCCAATGCCCCAGAATCCTTATGTCAATAATATCAAAACACAATATATAATTGAGAAAGTACGGAATTCGTACCTTATTCTGCCATTATTAAAAATGAAGAGTACTGTAACCGAATGCTCGGCTAATTTTGGTTGGAGACGGTGCTTCCGGTTTGTCAACACAATCACAGAAGATTTTTCTTTCTGATAAAGATGGGAGTTATCAGAAATGCTTAAATAGGAAAACTTATCCTTTCCTAGGGACCTTTCCGAAGAGACGTGACCTTTCCAATTTTTGAATAAGCATCTCTTTACTGAAAAAATACCCATGACCTTTTGGAAGAGACGTTTCCTATAAATCGTGTTCAAACCAGGGACCATAACCATTTGACTTTATGTAATCATATTTCTATTCAGCCCATCATAAAATTAGAGACATGTTACGGGTATCTACACATTGTGTTCCATATCAAAAAATTAATCCTTAATGTCCAATTAACTTTATTAGATTACCTATTATTGGACTAACATTATGATAATTAAATATACACATTTACATATGTTGGTCCACATGAGTATTTTCCAACAATCTCTCACTTGGACCTCATATGTAACCAGATAAATGTGCACTACCGTATGAGTACTCAAAAAAACTTTATTATCATAACTTAAGGATTTCAAACAATCTGGTCCATTGACTGCACTAGTGTAGGACCAAAGCAGCCTTCGCTCACATTGGTAGTAGCTGGACCATCAATGGTCACATACACTAATACAATCAAATGACATAGATCAAATATGGTTGTGTAGCATGAAAATTACATAAAATGTGATCTGAACATGCCTATTTTCAACTGATCCTTTTCTTTAGCGAGATCAAACTTTATTCCATATGAATCAAAGTAAATAAAATACTGAAATCTTTATTTCTGCAGAAACTGTCATATAAAATACAGACTCCCACTAAACTAAAATATCATTAAATAATACAACACCCATTTGATTAATATGCTTATGAAAGACCTTGGGTGTAAGTCCTTTAGTTAGTGGGTCGGCCAACATAAAATATGTACCTATATGTTCTATACATATTTGTTTACTTTGAACTCTTTCTTTTACAACAAGAAATTTAATGTCTATGTGCTTTGACTTAAACGAACTTCTATTGTTGTTGGAATACATTACTGCTGGGTTATTGTCACAATATATCATGAGTGGCCTTTCAATACTTTCAACTATACGCAGCCCCGTGATAAAGTTTTGCAGCCATATCCCATGGTTAGATGCCTCATAACAAGCTATAAACTCTGCTGCCATGGTTGAAGAGGCTATGAGTGTCTGCTTAGCACTTCTCCAGGAAATAGCCCCTCCAGCCAACATATATATAGCCTGAAGTGGATCGTTTGCTATCTTGGCATCCAGCAAAATCTGAGTCGGAATACCCGATGATCTCTAAACTATCCGACCTTCTATATGTGAGCATGTAGTTCTTTGTTTTCTGTAAGTAGCGCATAACCCTCTTGGCTGCTTTCCAATGATCCATTCCAGGGTTACTCATATATCTGCCTAACATCCCAACAATAAAACCCAAATCGGGACGAGTGCAAACTTGAGCATACATCAAACTTCCTAATGCTGATGCATAGGGATATTTCTTCATTTCCTGAACTTCAAGGTCATTTTTAGGACACTGATTGAGACTAAACTTTTCTCCTTTAGCTACCGGGGTTTCCAAAGGTTTACTATTTTGCATGCCGAATCTTTTGAGAACTTTATCGATATAGTTCTTTTGTGATAACCCAAGGACACCTCGAGAACGATCTCGATGTATCTGTATACCTAACACAAAAGATGCTTCACCAAGATCTTTCATCTCAAATTTGTTTGACAGAAATCTCTTGGTTTCATGTAATAAGCCTATATCGTTACTCGCAAGTAAAATGTCATCGACATACAGTACTAAGAAAATAAATTTACTCCCATTGAACTTATGGTATATACAATCATCAACCACATTCATCTCAAAACCGAATGAGAGTACTACTTGGTGAAATTTGTAATACCATTGTCAGGATGCTTGCTTGAGCCCGTAGATGGATTTCTTAAGTTTGCAAACCATTTTCATTGGATCACCAGACACAAAATTCTCTGGTTGCTTCATATAAATTATTTCATCAATTTCACCATTGAGAAATGCTGTCTTTACATCCATCTGATGCAACTCAAGGTTGAAATGTGCCACTAATGCCATGATGACCCTAAAAGAGTCTTTCGTTGAAACTGGAGAGAAAGTCTCTTTGAAATCAATACCTTCCCTTTGAGTAAAGCCCTTTGCAACAAGACGAGTTTTATACCTCTCTACATTGCCATTCGAATCCCTCTTGGTTTTAAATATCTATTTGCAACCAATGGGTTTCTTTCTGTCAAGCAATGAAACGAGATCCCAAACGTCATTGTCTTTCATGAACTTCATCTCATCTTTCATAGCATTGATCCATTCTTGAGAGTTAGAACTTTCCATAGCTTGTCGAAAGTTGATAGGATCATCTTCTGTCAAGTCAAAAATATCCTCATGTTCTTGGAGAAAGACTATAAAATCATCCGAAATTGCCTTTCTCTTATCTCTCGTGGATCTCCTTAATGGCACTTGTTCTTGAGGCTGTTGAGTTTGTTCTTGAGATTGTTCATTAGGAACAATTTCTTCAATCTGATTGGAAAGATTTTCTGCATCATCTTGAAGTTCCAGAATTACTCTTTGATCAATGACAGGAATTATAACCTGATCCTGATCATTGTTATAAGTAATGGTAGGAATCAGAATCGATTCTTCTTCAAAGATAATGTCTCTAACATGATTTCTTCCCTCAAACTCTATATCCTCAAAGAACGTTGCTATTCCCGATTCAAAAATTGCTTTGGTAGTGGGATCATAAAACTTAAAACCCCTAGATCGTTCAGAGTAACCTATAAAGTGCAGCTTATGGTTCTGGAATCCATTTTCTTTTCACTTGGCCTATAAGGCCTTGCTTCAGCTGGACATCCCCAAATATGCAAATGCTTTAAACTTGGTTTCTTACCTGTCCAAAGCTCATAAGGGGTCTTAGTGGCTGCTTTAGTTGGTACTCTGTTGAGAATATAGGCTGCAGTCTTAAGTGCCTCTCCCCAAAGTGACTCTGGTAAGGTTGAATGACTTATCATACTCCTTACCATATCTTTAAGAGTCCGGTTTCGTCTCTCAGCAACACCATTCATGTTTGGAGAGCCTAGCATAGTGTATTGAGGGACTATACCGCATTCCTTTAGGTATTTGGCAAATGGTCCTGGACGTTGTTCACCTGATCCATCATATCTGCCATAGAATTCTTCACCACGGTCAGATCTAATGGCTTTAATTTTCTTGTTAAGTTGATTTTCAACTTTAGCTTTAAAAGTTTTGAACATATCCAATGCACTGGACTTATCTTTAATGAGATACAAATAGCCAAATCTTGAGTAATCGTCTATAAACGATATGAAATATGTTTGACCATTCCAAGCAGCAGTAGGGAATGGTCTGCATATGTCTGTGTGGATGAGATCTAAGACATCCGAAGTTCTATTGGCTAGTAATCTCCTTTTGTTGGTTTGTTTCCCTTTAATGCAATTTACACAAATATTGAAGTCTGTGAAATCAATAGAATCTAGAATTCCTTCTGACACAAGCCTTTCTATTCTCGTTTTAGAGATGTGACCTAATCGCTTGTGCCATAAGGAAGCAGAATTTTCATTAACTAATTTACGTTTTGTACCTCTAAAAGAAACATGCAAAGTTTCATTAAATGGAGTAATAGTGTCAAGTATATAAAGGTTATCATAGTAAGACAAGGAACCAGTACCAATAATAGTAGAATTTAAAGAAACACTAACTTTATTATTTCCAAAAGAACAAAAGTATCCATATTTGTCCAATGTAGAAATAGAAATTAAATTTCGTCTAAATGACGGTACAATAAATGTGTTTCTCAATTCTAAATAATGTCCTGCCTTAAGTAATAACCTAAAGGACCCTATAGCCTCCACCTCTACCGATTCTCCATTGCCCACATAGATGAATCTTTCAGCATCAATTGGCTTTCGGTAGTTCAGGCAACCCTGCATAGAAATACTTATGTGAATAGTAGCACCAGAATCTAACCACCAAGTGTTTCTAGGTACAGAAGTTAAATTAATTTCAGAACAAACCATAGTAAGAAAAGTACCTTTCTTTATACGTCATGTGTTTTATTTGGTACAATCCTTCTTTATGTGTCCAGATTTCTTACAGAAGAAACAACCATCCTCAGATTTCTTCTGCTTCTTTTGTGAAGGACCTTCAGCAGCCTTTTTATGCTTCTTTCTTTTCTTGCTCTTAGAGGAAGTGGCCAAATGAGCACTCTCAATTGTCTCATGCTTCAATCTCACCTCCTCTTGTACACAAAATGAAATGAGCTCATTAAGAGACCATTTCTCCTTTTGGCAGTTGTAACTGACCTTGAATTGACTGAAGTGTGCTGGAAGAGAAATTAGCACCAAATGAACGAGCAAGTCCTTTGAAAGCTCTAACTTTAGTGCCTTAAGCTTAGAAGCAATGTGAGACAATTCCATAATGTACTCCCGAATGTTTCCTTTGCTTGTATACCTCATGGAAACTAAGCTTGCCAAAAGCGTGCTCGTTTCTGCCTTATCGTTTTTAGCAAAACGTTTTTCAATCTCATCAAGGAAACCTTTAGCTGTATCAATATCGGCCATAGTGCCTCGAAAAGCTTCTGGAATGCCTCTTTTGATAATCATTAGACTCATGCGATTTGAACGCTCCCATTTCTCATATTCCCGCTTGATTTCAGCAGTACTAGTTTCCGTAAGAGAAGCAGGGCGTTCAGTTCTTAATGCAAGGTCCAAGAACAATCATGACATTTTCTTTCCAATCCTTGAAGTTGGTTCCATTAAGCATAGGAATCGAATTAATGCTAGCAGATATATTAGAAGCAGATAATGTAGCTGAACAAAGAACAAAACACAAAAAAAAAAAATTATACTCACATCATACCAAAATAAAACATTGAATTTAATTTAAATCCCATCACAAGAAATCTACACAACATTAATATCTAGTCTTTGGACACCAATATTAACTTGTAAGCGATAACTTGGTGTAGTAATCGAATACTAATAGTAAGTCCGGTCAAGCAATAGTCTTCCTTTGGGACCGACCTATTGCCCACATGGATAATCCCTATAACTATCACATATTCATTACCACAGGTATGCATGCAATTTGGCCAAATTCCCACCTTCCTTTGGGACCGGTTAAGAAAATGCATAAATTACATACATACTACCTACTCAATTTTTTTTTAAAATAAATTAACCTACACATGAGAGCTCACTTTGGCGAGATGATGCTTCAGTCAATCTATTCTAAAAAATTGATATACTTTAATTAAACTCAATGATATATATATATATATTGAATTATTTTCTGAATGGCAGGAATTGACAGAAAGGGCAGGGTCATTAAAGGAAGAAAGAACGAGTGGCTGAAGGGCCGTCCTATCTTTCCACACTCCTGACACCAAACAGGGCTCCTTTGAGAGCTTTTTGTATTTGTTTCATTACAAATGCTATTCAAATGAAAACTTTCCTTCCCGAAATACCCCCAACCTGTATAAAAGATTCCCAAAGTGGACTCCTTGGTACTATGAGAACGTACTCCATGGGATTCTAATAAAAAAGTAGCTGATTGATAAGCATAACTGTTGGCCCAGATGGCAACCCAAGAGGGGGGGGGTGAATTGGGTTCTTAAAACTTTAAGTCTTTTTAACTTTAGTTAATTAGTTAGCAAAATGTGCAAGTGAGAGGCTAACGTAAATCAATACATAAGCAAATAATAAAGAAAGATAGAGAGAGAAAATATAGCACGGCAAACACAAGATAATTTTATAGTGGTTCGGTGCAACCAACACCTACGTCCACTCCCAAGATTCACTTGGGTCCACACTATAATCTCTTCGATTACAGCCGAGTTGTTTTCCAAGCTCACAACTCAAACTTGTTGTTTTTCCGGGTGCACAACGAACCCAACCGGTTTTACTCGGGCTTACCAGCACAAAACCCTACACGTTGTTTTTCACGGGCTCACAACTAACCCAAGACAAGCACTCCGGCTTGCAACGAGGTATAATAACCTCCTCTGATTCAATCCACTGATTGAATCAGCAAACAACCAAGATAACAGAGTTTGAATATAGTAATGCTCCCCTTGAGCAAATATACAAATAAAGTATAAAAGGATTAGAAAAGCCTGATAAGATTGCAGATGGTTGTGGCTTTGGCTTTCTTCCTTCTCCTCTTTAACTCCTCTTGAAGTATTGAATCAGGCCTCAGCAAGATTCTTGACCGTTTGAAAACTTTGGAGTTGAGATGAAGCTTTTTCTCCTTTTGTTGAATGTTGAGAATCCTTCGAGTTGATCTTTGAAAAGCTTTTGGATTTTCTTTTGGCTCTTGTGGATTGATGATCTGGAGTAGATGAAACTTCCTCTTTGATTTCACTCCTTTTGAATCACTCTATTTTGAACTAGAAGATTTTTTCAATAAGGCTCTATTTTTCCCTCTTTTGAAAGATATACTTTTCTCTCTTTTTGATTTTCTATTTCCTTCCTTTGATTTGAAAAGAGCTCCTCTATTTATAGATTCTGCAAAAATATATCCGTTAGAAACACAGAAAAATAGCCGTTATTTGAAAATCTTACCGTTGGAGCTGATGTGTCATCGTGAAAAATCGCGTCCAGATTTCGTGGAGTCGACTCGAGCTTTGTGGGAGTCGGCTCGCACAGTCGATTCCAGAAACGCCTAACTTTCAGGGGTCGACTCGCGATATGCGGGGAGTCGACTCGAGAAGTGCTAAAAAATGAGCCTTTCTGCCGTCTGAGTCGAGTCGGCTCGCATAGTCCATGAGTCGGCTCGCGAAGGTTCAGGGGTCGACTCTTGAAAACTCAAGTGTCGACTCAGGACAACATTGAAAAACAGATATTTGGGGAGTCGACTCGGAAACCCTTGAGTCGGCTTGGGAGCGATACAAAAATCAGAAAAATGTTCTGATAGACTTTAAAACTTGTCCCAAATAAATTTAAATATAAATGTGACTTGAATACATTAAATATGACATTAAGCATGGATTCAAGACATGTTTCAAGAAATCATAGATTGATATATAACATGTAAAGAATTCCTTTTTGAAATCTTTAAGTATAGAACTTGAAACTTCTTTTTCAAGTTGATTCAAAACTCAGTGAATTTAACCATTGAGAGTCCATTGCTTTCATTTAGAATAAGCTCAAGGTATTTGATAAATAAACTCATTATTTCCTTTAAAATACTCATGGCTTTTGGAAATTATCAAAATCAATAAAGTTGGGGCAATTATGTTTCAATAATTTCTCAACAATAACACTTGCTCAAGCCTGGCTGTTTCCATTGCCTTTATTAAATGCATCTTGAAAGTTTTTTTTTTTTTCTCAAACGCTCGGCAGCAAGATTTTAAGGCCGAGAATAAATAGAGCGAGGAATTTGAAATGGTACGTTGGCCGAGCCTGAATTTTTTTTTTTTTTGTCGTTTTCTTCTTGATAAGAACACTACGGGCAGTATCATTCCTCATTTATCCTTAACAGATTCAAATAGTATGAATCAATGATGTTTATCTTATCTAATTCCTCATTTATCCATAACAGATTCAAATAGTATGAATCAATGATGTTTATCTTATCCAATTCCTCATTTATCCATAACAGATTTAAATAATATGAATCAATGATGTTTATCTTATCCAATTATTGACTTAATGACACGCCGAATCATTCAAAGTATAACAAGATAAAATAACAGGATGGATTCAACGATATATTCATCCATTTAGATAGGCATGAACAAGAAAATAAGAATGATTTTGATATTATAACATAAGGTGGCTCTGATACCACTTGAAAGAATTCGTGAAAACCGAATACGAATCCAATGCCACAGAATCCTTATGTCAATAATATCAAAACACAATATATAATGAGAAAGTGCGGAATTCGTACCTTGTTCTGCCATTATTAAAAATAAAGAGTACTGTAACCGAATGCTCGGCTAATTTTGGTTGGAGATGGTGCTTTCGGTTTGTCAACACAATCGCAGAAGATTTTTCTTTCTGATAAAGATGAGAGTTATCAGAAATGCTTAAATAGGAAAACTTATCCTTTCCTAGGGACCTTTCCGAAGAGACGTGACCTTTCCAATTTTTGAATAAGCATCTCTTTACTGAAAAAATACCCATGACCTTTTGGAAGAGACGTTTCCTATAAATCGTGTTCAAACCAGGGACCATAACCATTTGACTTTATGTAATCATGTTTCTATTCAGCCCATCATAAAATTAGAGACATGTTACGGGTATCTACACATTGTGTTCCATATCAAAAAATTAATCCTTAATGTCCAATTAACTTTATTAGATCACCTATTATTGGACTAACATTATGATATTAAATATACACATTTACATATGTTGGTCCACATGAGTATTTTCCAACACCTGGTCCCTGTGCCTACTGTTCTGGGTCAAGGGCTCCAGGATGACCCCAGGAGGCAAATGAGCGTGCCGGTTGGCACTGTTGCTCCGTTTCAGCTGGCAACTAAGGAGGGAGTTCAGACTATCTCCTCTGGGTCTGAATGTTTGCTATTTGAATGTGGTTAGGCAAGCAGTGTTCCGAAATTGTGCCTTGGGTTTGGTTCAGGGAGCTTGCCTCTTAGGAGGGACACTGTATCAGGTTCGTCCAAGCGGGCCTGCCCTGTGGAAACCTTATCTAAAAGAATGCGCTCCCGATCTTCAAAAGGAAAAGGCAAGGCCTCACTTAAGTATAGGATTGATGATCAGGCAGCCTTTACGTTTAAGGCTTCCTCGGTTGCTGGTCCGGGGTCGGAGGCCCTGTCTGCTCTGGGGGCCAAGAAGGCTCAGGGTCGGATAGGGGCCGCCCTAGGGACTGGATCCGATTCTACAAATCCGATCCTTCTGAAGACATGCTCTCATGTATCAGCGGTCATTCGGCTGAAACATGCCATTCAGTTGACTGATTCAGCTGTGCTGATGGATTCTATCCAGATAGATGATCACGGGGATACGGGACCCCTGGGTGGCTCTGAGGTGTTATCAGGTGCTACAGAGGTTCCGATGGAATCAGTCCAGGCTGCTGATTGTAGAGATAAGGGATATCGAGAGTGTTCTAAGGAGATGTCGGGGGTGTTGGTCGGGGCTCTCCCCAATCCAGCCTCACTATGAAGATTCTCATTTGGAATGTGAGAGGAGCATTGAAACCATCATTTCGCTCCTCATTTGGAAGGCTTATGCAGCTTCACTCTTTTAATATTTGCATTTTGTTGGAGACTCGGCTTTCTGGGGCTAGTCTGGCCCATTTTCGTAGACAGAATGCCCGAGCTTGGAATTCGTATGCTATTGAGTCCACTGGCCTTTCAGGAGGCATTGTGGCTCTTTGGAGGAACGAAAGTATCAGGGTGGATGTTTTTCATAGCTCTGGTCAGCAGGTGGCATTGGTCATTTCTAAGGGAAATGCTACCCCTTGGCTCCTTTTGGTAGTTTATGCCAGCACTGATTTTCGAGTGCGCTGGAGGCTTTGGGCTGAGATTCAGTCTCTTCTTGACCAGGGGTTTCCCTCTCTTATTGCCGGAGACTTCAATTGTATCTTGGGAGCGGCTGAGAAGAAAGGGGGCAGGGCTTCTTATGGTGCTGTCGACCGAGTGGAGTTTAGGAATTTTATTTCTTTAGCTGCTCTATTGGATTTGGGTTTCCAGGGACCGTAGTTCACTTGGTGCAACAATCGGCAGGGTTCAGCTAGAGTCTGGGAAAGATTGGATAGGGCCTTGGCCTCTTCTTCCTGGCTTCAGCTTTATCCATCTGTCTCAGTTACTCACTTGCCTAGGATTGCATCTGACCATTGTCTTGTGCTTATATCTACTGATATCACCTCTCAGTGGCATAGGCAGTTTAGATTTGAGAAGTTTTGGACTTCCTACTCTATTGCTCGATCCATCATTTCTCAGGTCTGGCGGTTACTAATCAGAGGTAATGTCATTTATCGGCACTCCAGACGTCTAGCTCTTGCTAGACATCGCCTTTCTAGATGGCATAGACTGGAGGTTGGGGATATTGTCAGACAAGTGGAGCAGGCTGAGGCTAATATCTCCTCTCTTTAGACTAAAGAGGATTTGGAGCGTTCTCTTTCTTCTGATGACCTATCGATCCTGCAATCCTCTTTGGCACTCCACCACTCTCTTCTGATGCACCAGGAGACTTTTTGGAGACAGCGGTCCCGTATCCAGTGGATTCAAGAAGGGGACTGTAACACTAGATTTTTCCACCAGGCCACTCAGAAACGATGGGCGGGCAACCGTATTAGGCACATTGCTGATGAGGAGGGTCAGCTTCAGGAGGATACTCAGGTGATTAGGGATCATCTCTTTCATTTCTTTCATACCAGATGGACTGAGCAGGCCGGTGCTGGGGTCCATATTCACCCTGTTTTGTTTCCCAATAGAGTGATTGCTGTTGAGAATGACACTCTTATTCGGCCTATTGCTGCAGAGGATATTCGGTTGGCGTTATGGGAGCTTGGTACTGATAAGGCCCCTGGGCTAGATAGCTTTCCTTCATTTTTCTTTCGTCGTTATTGGGATATCATGGGGGAGGACTTAGTGCAGGCAATCCAGCTTGTCTTTCATCTCAAATCTATTCCCTCTGAGTGGAATCGTACCTTCATTACCATGGTTCCGAAGAGGCCTGATGCTTTCAGCTCTCAGCACTTTCGCCCTATCAGTTTGTGCACTACCTTATATAAGGTTTGCGCTCGTCTTCTGGTTACTAGGCTTCGTTGGATCATCCCTCGTCTCATTTCTCCGGAGCAGGGGGCTTTCCTCAGAGGGCGTAGTATCACTGATAATGCTTTACTTGCTCAGGAGTTCAGCACGATCTTCGTCAAGCTTCTGGGCATCAGGGGCTCATGGCCTTAATGCTGGATATGGAGAGGGCTTATGACAGAGTTAGTTGGGATTTCTTATACCGCTCTCTTCAGGAGTTTGGGTTTCAGGAGCTTTTTATTGACTGGATCATGGCCTGTATTCAACGCCCGTCGTTCTCCATCCTCATCAATGGAGACAGTATTGATTATTTCCATTCTGAGGTTGGGTTGAGACAAGGATGCCCTCTATCCCCGTTTCTGTTTGTTCTTTCGGCTAATGCTCTATCTCGGGCTCTTCGCCAGGCTCAGCGGGACTCTGCTCTTGACCCTTATCGGGCTGGTACCCAGGGGCCTGCAATTTTCCACTTGTTGTTTGCTGATGACTGCATCTTCCTGGGTAGGGCTACTGAGGCCAACGCGACTATGTTTGCTTCTATCCTCCAAACTTACTGTTTTGCCTCTGGTCAGAAGGTTAATAGTGCTAAGTCAGTGATTTGCTTCAATCTGAGGATAACTCCTTCTTGCAAGGGGTCTATTATGCAGATCATGGGCATTTCTATGCAGTCAGATTCGATTTCCTATCTGGGGATTCCTATCACTGGTAGAAGGCCCAGGGTCTCAGATTTTGCTAATCTTGAGAGAAGGATCTGTGATCGGCTTGAGGGGTGGCAGGTCACAGGGCTATCTATGATGGCGAGAATTACTCTCATTCGATCGGTGCTCACTTCTCTTCCTCTCTACTTGTTATCTAATACTGCGGTCCCATTGACTTGTTTGCGGAAGATTGAGCGATACTTCAAGGACTTTCTTTGGGGTTCATCACAGGATCGCCATGCTGTTCATCTTTTAGCCTGGGATTGTGTCTGTACGCCGATCTCGGAGGGAGGGCTTAGGATCCAGTCCCTCACTGTTCGGAGGGAGGCGTTGATTGCTAGGCATGCCACTCATTTTTTGCTTGATCCGCACTATTTGTGGAGTTCATTTATGCATGCCAAGTATGGGGACTGGACTTCTTCCACTAATCTACAGCCAGTTCGGGAACATTCTTTCTTCTGAAAGAGGTTTGTAGTCACGCTCCGGCGATCCTTCAAAGCATCTCCTGGATTATTGGTAATGGGGCCTCCGTGGATGTTGCTTATGATTCATGGATTGCTGACATCCCTTTGTCTCGGTGGCCTACTTTTGTCAGCACTGCCATTCCTCCTGGTATGCGTGTCAGTGATCTTACTGCACCTGATCAAGCTTCCTGGTCTACCTCTATGCTTTCTCGCTTCTTTGGGGAGGAGCTTCTTCGTCGTATTGTTTCTATTCCTCTTTCACCTGGTCATTCCCCCGACATCAGGGTTTGGAGGTGATCCTGTTTGCCGCGTGCACCCATCAGAGACCTTCTCCAGATTTATAGTGCTCCTACCCAACCTTTGGTTGATATGGCTTGGATTTGGCATCTTCCCATTCATCCCAGGGTTCATCTTTTTCTATGGAAGCTTGCACGGAATTGTCTTCCTACATGTTCCGTGCTTTCTAGACGTGGCCTGGGGATCCAGCCCACGTGTCCTTTATGTGGCATGGAGTAGGAGTCGGTGGATCACACCATCTTCACTTGTCTCAGGGCAAGCCATATTTGGGAGATTGCTGGCGATCGGCCTTGGGATGGTGCCTCCTCTTCTCATTGTCTTTCCTTTCTTGATTGGATCAGGCAGGATGTCAGGAGAGGCTGTTGTAAGCAGGGTTCGACGAGGGCATACATTGCTTACCAAATCTGGTTATCCCGGAACCGGATTGTCTTTTCCCAGGAGTCTGCCCCGTCGCATAGGGTGGTGAGGGTTGCTTTGTCCTTATCTACCGAGTACATCTCCCAGCATCTGGTTCATTATTGTGATAGCCCTGGCCCCTGGGGTTCCCATGCTACTCCGGCAGCGCACCGTCGTACGGTCCTTATTTCCTGGGTACCCCCTCCTCCAGGGTTCATCAAAATCAATTTTGATGGGAGTGTTCATGGTAGATCTGCCGGATCGGGTTATGTCATTCGGAGATCTGATGGAGCTCTGCTATTTGCTGGTGGATTTAGCCTCCTGGATTCCTCAGTGCCGCTTGCCGAGCTTTACGCCGCCTGGGCTGAGGTTTTTTGTGCTATTCGCAGCCTCGGCGCCCGTCGTATTATCCTTGAGGGGGATGCCCTCACCGTGATTCGGTGGCTTCGTCAGGATCATGGTAACCAACTGCCAACCAACCCTTTGATCTCTGATATTCGCTCTCTTCTCCAGGGAGTTCATAGCATCCAGATCCATCATTCCTACAGAGAAGCCAACTCAGCGGTTGATTGGGTTGCCGCTAGGGTGGCCAACCATTCTGGATTCTGGCGGTGGCAGTCCGGAGATAGTTGTCCGCCTACCCTTTCTTAACTTTTGTACTCTGATAGTTTGGGCTTGAGTCACCCTAAACTGGTGTGATCTTCCGACTGTACCAAAAAAAATAGATGAAATTTTAGATGAACATGCCGAAAATACGTCGCAAATGGTTAAAAAAGCTTGTCAAATCAAATTAATCAAGAAAAAAAGAAAAAATATTTTGATAAAATAGAAGGTAGATCTGGTAATAATTCATTAAATTAGGTTGGAAGAGTGCTGCTGCGGCTATTCCTATAAGCCATAATTTTGTTCCAAACGTGAAGCTGGATGCAGCTTGGTGAGTTATTCAATTAGCAATAGAGCTGGGGTTCTATCCAGGAGTTGTGCCAGAGGATGATTTATCGACTATTATATCTTGGATCAACAATAACTCAAAAAGCATTAATCCATGGCTTTACCACTGAGAAGTTTCTTAAATCTATTTTTTACCTATCTTACAAACATGTTTTTATAAAAGCAAATCAAGCTGTAAATTTCTTGCTAAATCTTAGTAATACTCTTAATCATGAAGTGTTTTGATATGATCAATTCCATAAGACTTTTTTTTTGGATACAAACGGGCGATCACATTAGTC
Organism: Calamus simplicifolius; assembly: GCA_900491605.1. NCBI lineage: Eukaryota > Viridiplantae > Streptophyta > Magnoliopsida > Arecales > Arecaceae > Calamus > Calamus simplicifolius. The sequence goes on along the minus strand of UESW01003935.1, from coordinate 86,842 downwards.
TAATGTGAATCAGCCCAGATTGATCAGAGTATAAAATATGCTACAAAAGAGACGGACAGGGATCACCCAACCTCCAGGTCCACGAACCAGCATGCTGGGCCACAGAAGAAGCCACCCAATCCGCCGCCGTATTGGCCTCACGATAAATATAGCAGATCTGAGCGAAGTCAACCTCCCACAGGATAGCCCAAATGTCAGTAAGAATTGGGTTAACTAGACAAGGATGGAAATTCACCTTCTGCAACCAAGAAATGACCGATAGGGAATCACCCTCAATCAACAGCCTCTGAGCATGAAGAGTCTGGGTAGCATAAGAAATACCCGCCCAAGCCGCATGAAGCTCAGTCATAGTAACTGTTGACCCAATTATTGATTTTGATGATTAATAAAAGACATGAGTATATTCATTTTGTTACTAATAAATTTAACAAGTGTTTCAGGGCTTAACAAAATCTTTGATCAATCAAAAGGCATAAAGAAACATGTTTTGAATCAAATGCCTAAAGTAAGTTTCAAAATTCAGAGCTTGGAGTCGACACTCAGAAGGTCTGGAGCCGATCCCATGGCCAATCAAATGTCTTTCTGATTTTTGGCACGGTCTGGAGTCGACACCCAGAGTTTCGGAGTTGACACTTATATTGTCTGGAGCCGACTCCAATGCGAGAACAGAACGCGTGTTTTTGGACTTCTCTGGAGCCGACACTTACAGTTTTTTGGAGCCAACTCCCGAATGCGGCGAGCCGATACTCAACTTTTTCGGAGCCGACTCCTCAACGAACTTTGTACTTTCTATTTTGATTACCCGACTTGGAGCCGACATCTGAAAAGTTGGAGCCGACTCCAACCAGTCAGGAATGGATTTTCAAAATGCCAGATCAGCTCAAATGGTAATATTTTTTTTACCTAACTTCTAATAGCTATATTTTCTGTATGGACAATCTATCCAGGTACATTCCAACGGCTATATTTCACCTATGGATCTATAAAAAGAGGGATTCGTCCGTTTAAAAAAAATGACAAAAAATAGAGAAAAATCAAATTGAAAAATCCAAGAAGTCTTGAGCAAGAAATCAAAGAGGAAAGAGTCAAAGTTCATATCCATCAACTCCAGAAAGCTCAAAGAGAAATCCAAGGCATTCAAAGTCAAAAATCGGAGGATTTCTCAAAAAGAAGAAAAAGTAGCCAAAAGCTCTATTCTGTGATTTTCAACTTCTCATCTGCAACATTTGTAAAGAATCCGAGCTGAGGCCTAATTCAACATCTCAAAGGAGAAGAGGAAAAGAAGAAAAGAAGAAAAGCTCAAATCCAATTTGCTTCAAACAGGCTTTTCTAACCTTGTTTATTTACATTGAATATTGGCTCACTTAAGGGGTTGTTTGTTATTGTAAACTATATTATTATTTGTTTTTGCTAATTCAATCAGGGGGATTGAATTAGTGGAGGTGGTATACCTCGGGACAAGCTAGATTAGCTTGGGTTTGGGTTTTGTGCTGGTGAGCCCAAAAAACCAGCTGAGTTCGTTGTGATCCCAGGAAAACAACAAGTTTTGAGTTGTGAGCTTGTAAAATAACTCGACTGTAATCTAGTAGATTATAGTGTGGACCCAAGTGGAACTTGGGAGTGGACGTAGGTGTTGGATACACCGAACCACTATAAAATCCTTGTGTTTGCCGTGCTTCGATTGTCTCACTCTATTTCTTTGTTTGTGGTTGTTATATCCTTCACTTAATCTTGTTGATTCCAAAGCCAATCGTTTTAAAAGGTTAAATTTTTTTTTAAGAACCCAATTCACCCCCCCTCTTGGGTTGTCATCTGGGCCAACAGCAATGAAGGAATCAAGAGTACTGAACCCTTCAGCTCCCAGTAAGTCACCATGGGGACCACGGATCACGAACGCAGAACCACCAGCTCTGCCACGGACACTCCCATCAAAATTTATTTTGATGAACCCTGGAGGGGGGCTCCCAGAAGATGAAAACCAGATGCTGGTTCGCTGCCGGAGCAGCAAGGGATCCCCAGCGGCCAGAGACGTCAGAACCAATACGGGCATAGTCCGCAACCAGAGAACTAATCTTCCTCACAATCCTGAGGGAAGAAATAGAATTATCCGTAAAAAGAAGCTGGTTCCTGGATAACTAGATCTGATAAGCCATGGCGGCCCAAAGCCGACTCTTCTGGTGAGAGCCTCTATGGAGGTCGAGAAGGAAAGATGAGCGAGGAGATCCCGTACCATCCAACCTGACAAGATAATCCACCATGTTCCATAATTGTCGAGCTCTGGGGCAGATGAAGATGACATGTTCAGAAGACTTCTCCTCCAACCCACATAAGGGACAAGTCGATAAGATCGGCAAACCCCTCCGAGAGAGGAGGAGGCAGGTAGGAAGACAATCCCACATAAGCTTCCATATGAAGAGCTGCACCCTGGGAAGGATGGGAAGCTTCCAAATCCATTCAGCATCAACCGATCGCTGGGGTACTGGCCTGAATAACTTCATCAAGTCTCTGGTGGGAACTCTTGGGAGACCGGATCTCTTCCAGAGTCTGGAATCAGATAGACATCCAGGAGTAAGGGGCATCGAGAGAATATGCCTAGCAAGCTCCTCACCAAAGAATCGAGTCGCCGAGGGGGTATGCCAGGCAGGGGGATCCAAGGAAATCAAGTTCTTGACCCTTAGACTAGTAGGGATATCAGTACTAATAAAAGAGGGCCATCGAGAGAGAGGAAGCTCGAAAAACCAGGTATCCTGAATAATGTCAATTGATGACCCATCTCCAATCATCCAAGAGATGTTACCCATAATAGCCTGGCCATATCGACAGACTTCCCTCCAAAACGTGGAGCATCCCCAAGGCGGACAGATGTACAGTGCCGACGTCCAGTCTCCATATCTAGCTCGCATCAAAGTGCTCCACAGACAGTGCGGCTCTAGGAGGAATCTCGAAGCATGTCTAGCAAGAAGAGCCTTCCTTCTAACAAGCAAAGACTGGATCCCAAGTCCACCATCCTGGATAGGCATACAGACCATATCCTAGGATAAAAGATGAGTACCATGACTATCCTGCATAGAAGCCCATAAGAAATCTCGGAAGCATCTTTCGATCCTCTTAAGGCAAGAAATCGGAATGGCTGCATTCGATAGAAGGTACAGGGGAAGAGAGGAAAGAACCGAGCGTAAAATGGTGACCCTGGCCATCATCGACAAGCTAGTGACATGCCACCCCTCAATGCGCTGTCGAACCCTCCTCTCAAGCTCATAATAGTCAGAGCAGTAGGGTCGTCTCTCCGTTATAGGAATCCCCAAATACATGAACCTGTCGGTCTGAGTAGAGATACCTAACATATGAATAATGGCTCCCTGGTGGACCTAGGCGTCTTCGGACTGAAACAAATCAAAGACTTAAAAAAATTAACCTCTGTCCTGAAGCCTGACAATACTGCTAAATAATAGAATAGAAAAAGGCCGCATTATCAATAGATGTCTGTCCCAAAAGGATGCAGTCGTCGGCAAAAAGAAGATGGGAGATCAGGGGGCCTTCAGATCCAGCCATAAAAGGGACAATCCTCCGATCTACCTGAGCCTAATAGAAAGCACGTAAGAGGTCATCCACAGCCAGAGTAAATAACAGAGGAGATAAAGGGCAACCCTACCGGATCCCCACAGTAGAATGAAAAAAGTCAGTCGGACTCAATTCCACATGACTTTTAAAGGACCACATATGCTGATGCAAGAGGAAATGGTTTCCTAGGGCTTTGAAAATGGTATAAACGCACTTTACCCCCTAAGATAAGGCCCGATTTTATTTTATTAAATCGTAATTTAAAAAGTATCACTTAACCCATCCAAGGTTAGTTTCTATTCATGACTATTTATTGTCGTTATTTACTTGAGAGTTTAGATAATTGTTATGTTTGTAGTGATTCATAAATAGAGATAAATAAAAAAATGTAATGATAAAGATGAACACAATGATCGAAGAGTTGATTTTAACTGAATTTTTTTAAAAAAATCAATAAATTCTTCAGTCTTTTGGAATCTACTTTTATCATATTAATCGATGTTGGGTATACTATATTAAAAACGGTTCTTCAATTTAAGGTAATCTATTTACATTGGATTTATAGAATTTCTTTGTTTGTCAATAAGGCATTTTGATTCAAAGATAAAAAATCAAGATTTTTGTTTCGAATCAAGGAAGATTGGATGAGATCTTATTCTTGGACCGTTGATTGATTGGGAGCATGGCTTCTCTTCCAGAACTTTGATATATCTTAGGTTTCAAGCCAAGATGAGGGGCTTGTCACTAGAGGAGTCCTTCGATACAATGTTTACAGCCACGCTCCAGGTAGAATTACGGTCTTCCTCCCTTTTCTCTTTCCCTCCTTCTTTCTCTTTTTTTTTTTTTTTTGTAATCACAGAATTCATGTACTCATCGACTGTTTAATATAGATGTCCAACGGCCTTTTCGTGCTTTGTGAGGATCTGGTCAACGCCAAGTCTAATAACGAGGGCCTGAAGAAAGAACTATCGGAAGTAAAGGCCTGAGAATCGAAGGCGTCCCTTGAGCTCCAGGCCGTTCGGGAAGACAACCACGCGTGGCGGAAGAGGGCCGAGAGGGAGCTGCAAACCCTGGATGCGAAACTGTCTGAAACCAGGGCAAAGCTGTTACCGATGGAGGAAAAATTGAAGAAGGCCATCCTCAAGTTAGAGTACACCGAGAACCGGGCCGACAATGCAGAGGCCGTAGCCCTCGATGCTGCAGAGAAGCTGGCCCTGGCCGAGAAGGAAACGAAGGAAGCCCTGGACAAGAAGGCCATAATGGAGATAAAGGCTCAAGAAAGGGTAGCCACGGCCGAAGCTCGGGCTCGGGAGGCTATTAAAGAATATAAGGATTCCCCTGTCTTTGCCTCAGAGTTTCGCGAGGCTGTTATGGATGCCTTCGTCCAAGGTTTTGAGAGATGCAAAAGAAGATTGTCTCGGCATTTCAAACTAGAAGACCTCGAACATTTCCAACCTGCAGACGATGAAGAAACTTCTGATGCTGAGGTTGAAGATACCGCCGACGAAGTGGTGATAGCTGGAGACCCCGCCATCGAAGCGACCGCAATTGAAGAGCCAAGTACCGAGCCGACCCCAATGGGTGGGCGTCCCAGGAATCAATAGGAATGCGGCTATATTGGATTTGATCCCTTCTTCTTTTTCTTTTTTCTCGTCTTTGACCCTGTCCATAACGGACTCTTTTTGTAAGCCGGCCAATGTCAGCCTGTAGATGATACTCTATAGAGTTTTGTAGCAGCTTAACTTTTAAATGAATGAGTATCAGTTCTTCGTTTTTGTTTGTTCGTTATTACAATCGATCGGCCTCTGATTTTTAACCATTATACAGAGGAAGTAAAAGGATTCATCTCTCCCTCTGACCTTTCAAGGCTTAAACCACAGACCGACGTTATGTTTGTTCTTAGGATCATGGTGCCACCGAGTTCTTTTTCAAGAACTATCTCGGGGGCAGTCGAATACCAGCCCGAGAGTTCGACTCGAGGCCGCCTAGGCCTTGGACTGGAACCTCCTCAGGGGTAAGCGATACCAACCCGGGGGTGTCCTTAGGACCTTGTGGCCGTCGAGTTCTTTTTCAAGAACTATCTCGGGGGCAGTCGGATACCAGCCCGAGAGTTCGACTCGAGGCCGCCTAGGCCTTGGACTTGAACCTCCTCATGGGTAAGCGATACCAACCCGGAGGTGTCCTTAGGACCGTGGGGTCGTCGAGTTCTTTTTCAAGAACTATCTCGGGGGCAGTCGGATACCAGCCCGAGAGTTCGACTCGAGGCCGCCTAGGCCTTGGACTTGAACCTCCTCAGGGGTAAGCGATACCAACCCGGGGGTATCCTTAGGACCATGGGGCCGTCGAGTTCTTTTTCAAGAACTATCTCGGGGGCAGTCGGATACCAGCCCGAGAGTTCGACTCGAGGCCGCCTAGGCCTTGGACTTGAACCTCCTCAGGGGTAAGCGATACCAACCCGGGGGTGTCCTTAGGACCGTGGGGCCGTCGAGTTCTTTTTCAAGAACTATCTCAGGGGCAGTCGGATACCAGCCCGAGAGTTCGACTCGAGGCCGCCTAGGCCTTGGACTTGAACCTCCTCAGGGGTAAGCAATACCAACCCGGGGGTGTCCTTAGGACCGTGGGGCCGTCGAGTTCTTTTTCAAGAACTATCTCGGGGGCAGTCGGATACCAGCCCGAGAGTTCGACTCGAGGCCGCCTAGGCCTTGGACTTGAACCTCCTCATGGGTAAGCGATACCAACCCGGAGGTGTCCTTAGGACCGTGGGGACGTCGAGTTCTTTTTCAAGAACTATCTCGGGGGCAGTCGGATACCAGCCCGAGAGTTCGACTCAAGGCCGCCTAGGCCTTGGACTTGAACCTCCTCAGGGGCAAGCGATACCAACCCGGGGGTGTCCTTAGGACCGTGGGGCCGTCGAGTTCTTTTTCAAGAACTATCTCGGGGGCAGTCGAATACCAGCCCGAGAGTTCGATTCAAGGCCGCCTAGGCCTTGGACTTGAACCTCCTCAGGGGTAAGCGATACCAACCCGGGGGTGTCCTTAGGACCATGGGGCCGTCGAGTTCTTTTTCAAGAACTATCTCGAGGGCAGTCGGATACCAGTCCGAGAGTTCGACTCGAGGCCGCCTAGGCCTTGGACTTGAACCTTCTCAGGGGTAAGCGATACCAACCCGAGGGTGTCCTTAGGACCGTGGTGCCGTCGAGTTCTTTTTCAAGAACTATCTCGGGGGCAGTCGAATACCAGCCCGAGAGTTCGACTCGAGGCCGCCTAGTCCTTGGACTTGAACCTCCTCAGGGGTAAGCGATACCAACCCGGGGGTGTCCTTAGGACCATGGGGCCGTCGAGTTCTTTTTCAAGAACTATCTCGGGGGTAGTCGGATACCAGCCTGAGAGTTCGACTCGAGGCCGCCTAGGCCTTGGACTTGAACCTCCTCAGGGGTAAGCGATACCAACCCGGGGGTGTCCTTAGGACCGTGGTGCCGTCGAGTTCTTTTTCAAGAACTGTTCATAGGAAATCTCTGAATGTGTACATTTATTGACTTCTTGGGTAAATACATCCGTTACATTATTGATGGTATTGCCAAAGATTGTCTGCGTTCCATGTTCGAGGGATTGGTTGTCCACTCAAATCTTCAAGTCGGTATGCTCCATGATGAAGGACTTCTGCGACTCGGTAGGGCCCTTCCCAATTCGGGGATAATTTTTTCCCTTCCGTCGGTTTGGATATTTCGACTCTTCTAAGGACCAAGTCTCCCTGGCGGAAGCTTTTTGGGCAGACGCGAGTATTATAATATCTCGCTATCCGCTGCCGGTAGGCCGCCATTTTAACTTGAGCTCGGTCCCTTACTTCATCAATGAGGTCGAGACTGGCTCTTAAATTAGGGAGATTGTCGGCTTCGTCATACGATTCCACTCGAATACTTGGCAGGCCAATCTCGACCGGAATAACAGCCTTGGAGCCGAAAATCAGGTTGAAAGGCATCTCTCCTATTGGCGTCCTGGGAGTTGTGTGGTATGCCCAGAGCATGCTTGGGAGTTCTTCCACCCATCTTCCCTTAGATGCATCTAGCCTGGTGCTCAGTCCTCGTAATATCATACGATTCGTGACCTCGGCCTCTCCATTAGACTGCGAATGGCCGACAGAGGCGAATCGATGAGTGATGCTAAAATCGGCACAGAAAGTTCTAAAGGCAGCATTATCGAATTATCGGCCATTGTCGGTGAAAAGAGTGTGAGGTATGTCGAATCGACAGACAATGGATTTCCAGATAAAAGCCTTGACTTTGGCTTCAGTGATCCGGGCGAGTGCCTCGACCTCGACCCACTTAGTGAAATAATCAATAGCAACAAGCAGGAATTTCTGCTATCCTGACGCCGGTGGGAAAGGGCCGAGGATGTCCATGCCCCACTGGGCGAAGGGTCATGGGGCGAAGAGAGGACTCAACAGGGAAGCCGGCTGTCGTTGAATACAAGCGTACCGTTGACATTGGTCACATCTCTTCACTAGTTCAGTAGCGTCTTCCTGCATAGTTAGCCAATAATATCCTTGCCGGAGAGCTTTGCGTGCAAGAGATCTGCCCTCCGAATGATTTCCGTATATACCTTCATGAATTTCCCTAAGAATATAATTCGTGTCTGCTGGGCCGATGCATTTGAGAAAAGGCTGGGAAAAGGATTTCCTGTAGAGTTGGCCGTCCAGCAATATGAACTTAGAGGTTCTCCGTTTAAGCAGCTTGGCTTTCCCGTGGTCGGCTGGAAGGACGCCATCTTTCAAGTATCGGACATAGGCGTTCATCCATGTTTCTTCCTGTGTAACTAGTAGAACTTCTTCCATGGCTTCAATACTAGGTGTCTCCAGGTACTCAATATAAGTTTTGCCTATAGCATTATCCGCTAATGTAGCAAGTCGGGCCAACATATCAGCTCTGGCATTCTCCCCTCTAGGGATGTAACTGATAGTGAAGCAATCTAGCAAAGGGATTAACAGATTCACCTTGCTTAGGTACCGGGACATGATAGGATCCTGGGCCTCGTACTCTCCAGCCACTTGGGCAGAAATAAGCTGCGAGTCGGTAAAAGCTTGGAGACGCTTGATCCCCAGTCTATGTGCCAGTTTAATCCCAGCCAACAAGGCTTCATATTCAGCTTGATTGTTAGTAGCTTCAAAGAGGAAGCGGAGAGCATACTCCAACACCACGCCCTTCGGACTGGCAAGAATAAGACCGGCTCCGCTCCCCTGGGAGTTAGAGGCCCCATCGACGTGGAGGATCCACTCCTCATCGTTCTCCTCGCCGACATCTGAAGGAACTTGAGAAGAATCTTCTTGATGCTTCTTAGACCAAGTACACTCCACCAGGAAGTCAGCTAAGACCTGGGATTTCAGGGCGGCCCGGGGCTGAAAGGATAAGTCAAACTCTCCTAGCTTGATGGCCCACTTGGCCAATCGACCGGAAGTGTCAGGACGGGACAAATGGTTTTGAGAGGCTGGTCAGTGAGTACAATTATAGGATGGGCCTAAAAATATGGTCTGAGCCGTCGGGCGGAGATAACCAAGGAGAAAATAACCTTTTCCATTTTGGAATACCTTTCTTCCGCGCCATAAAGTACTTTGCTAGTATAATACACAGGTCTCTGAATGGCATGGTCATCGATACGCACCAAAACGGAGCTGACGGCTTCTGAGGAAGTTGCGAGATAAAGGAAGTGCTTTTCTCCCTCTTTCGGTTTAGATAACAGGGGTGGTGTGGATAAGAACTCCTTAAGCTCTTCAAAAGCCCGCTGACAATCTTCCGTCCATTCAAAACTGTCCACTCTGCGTAAGACTTTGAAGAAAGGCAGACACCTTTCCGCTGATCTCGACAAAAATTGGCTCAGCGCTGCTATCCTTCCAGTAAGTTGCTGTACCTCCCTCTTACAGGCTGGTCGCCTCATATCAAGGATAGCCTGAAATTTCTCCGGATTTGCCTCAATTCCCCGCCGAGTTACCAGAAAACCCAAGAACTTCCCTGCAGTAACTCCAAACGCGCATTTGCGCGGGTTAAGCTTGATTCTATGAAGTTGGAGGTTATGGAAAGTCTCCTCTAGATCAGCAATATGGTTGGTAGCACAGGTACTCTTCGTCAGCATATCATCTACATACACTTCCATATTGCGGCCGAGCTGATCTTTAAAAACTTTATTCATCAGCCTTTGATAGGTGGCTCCTGCGTTCTTTAACCCAAAGGGCATTACTTTGTAACAATAAATGCCCTTCTCAGTAACAAAAGAAGTATGTTCTTCATCCGAGGGGTTCATTTTTATTTGATTGTATCCCGAAAAGGCGTCCATGAAACTAAGAAGTTCGTAGCCGGAAGTAGAATCCACTAACTGGTCAATCCGTGGCAACGGAAAACTATCCTTAGGACAGGCTTTGTTAAGATCAGTGTAGTCAATGCAGATTCTCCATCCCCCACTAGTTTTCTGGACCATGACCATATTGGCTAGCCAGTCAGGGTATTGCGCCTCTCGAATATGGCCGGCTATAAGCAATTTATCCACTTCTTCATCTATAGTTCTCTGCCGCTCGGGAGCGAAACTCCTTTTTTTCTAGCAGACCAGTCGGCATTCTGGGTTGATATTACGCATTCTGGGTTGATATTAAGCTAGTGAGTGATCACCTCTGGGGGGATCCCAACCATATTCGTCACCTTCCAAGCAAAGATATCGGCATTCACTCGCAAGAAGGCTAGGAGCTGACTCCGGGCTTCAAGGGAGAGGAGTTCGCCGATTTGCACGATCTTGCCTGGGTCGTCCTCCAGGGAGCAAGATACCAAACGTTCTGCCGGTTCCCCCCTTCGCTTGGTCTCCTTAGGATCGAATGATTCGGCGGCTGGGGGAATCGCAGCTGCCTGAGGACTGGGAGCTAGATGATAACAAGGTCTGACTGAGTCTACCTCCCCATGCATTTCGCCAATTCCTCGGTTAGTAGGGAATTGCACCAGCAGACGCTTAGTGGATATAACAACATCTAGCGTATTCAATCCAGGACGGCCAAGAATGGCATTGTATGTCAGGGGTACCCGGGCCACCAAGAAGTCCAGCATCACCGTGCTCTGGTGCGGCGGTGACCCTGCCATAGCAGGTAGGGTAATCTCGCCCTTCACCCATATGGAATCTCCTGTGAAGCCAACTAGAGGAGTAGCTACAGGTCGAAGAGAGTCGGGAGATAAACCCATTCGAAGAAATGCATCATAAGTAAGTACATTGGCGGAGCTCCCGCTATCAATTAAAATCCTTCTTACAGAATGCTTAGCGACCGTCATAGAGACAACGATGCTATCATCTTTGACAATACCACCCCTAGCTATATCTCCCCTAGAAGGGATTATATTTTCTAACTCTCCCTCCCCTCTTGGCCTCTTATAAGATGATGCTCCTCCACGGGCAATCATTCCCACCATTCGCTCCGTAGGGGTGTTATCAATGTTGGCTTGAGGCGAAGGAGGGCCCATCAAAGCTGGTACAGGCGAAGTCTCCTTCTTCTGGATGTACTGTCCCCAGATATCTCCTTTGTATAAGCTCTTCAATAGCTTGTTTCAGATTGCAGCATTCCTCAGTGTCGTGGCCGTAATCTCTATAGAAACGGCAGTAGCGGCTTCTATCACGTGCAGCGCCTTTCTTCAAGGGAGGTGGACGCCGCAGATAAGGCTCATTTTCAATCTCCATGAGGATATGAGCCCGGGGTGCAATGAGGGGTGTAAGATGATCTTCTCTGGGGGCTAGGCTCTTGCGGCGGTTAGCCGATCGGCGTGAGGGTTCAGACTTCTTGGGAGGGTGCCCGCTCGACTCCGGGCGGGCTAGCCTCTTCTCAGTCCTTCCTTCGGCACCTCTTCTTAATGAATCAGCCTCGTCGGCGCGGATGTACTTCTGCGCATGACTCAAGAGATCAACATAAGAATAGGGAGGCCTTTTGTCCAAAGAGTAAGTGAAACGGGAGGGACGGAGCCCCCGCTTCAAGGCCAGAGTAGCCACAGCATCGTCGAGGTGATAGACTTCTAGGGCCATCACCTTGAATCGGGTTATAAAGTCTTTCAGAGATTCCCCATCTTGTTGCTGCACAGAGAACAAGCTGTCTGCCACTCGAGGGATCTTCCGACAAGCATCGAAATGAGCCAAGAAAGATCTTTCTAGTTGTCAGAAGGAGTCAATACTGCGTGTAGGTAGACGAGAATACCAGGCTCAGGCGGCCTTTCAGAGTGTGGCTGGGAAAGCAACACACAAGAGGGCATCAGTTGCCCCTTGAACCTGCATAATAGCCTTGTAACTTTTCAGATGATCCAGAGGGTCGGTAGTGCCATCATAAGGGTCAAGTTGAGGGAAGCGGAACCTCCCAGGAATGGGCTCCTCCATAATTCGCTGAGTAAGAGGAGGACGGGTATCGTAATCCGACCCCGACTGATTATTGATTCTTTGGCTGAGCTCTTTCAATCTTCGGTCTTGTTCATCGAGGCGCCTCTCCATCTGATCAGCCATCTTTCCTCCAGCTGGCTCAGGGGAACAAGATAAAGACCGACGATACCACTGGCGGTGCTTCACATGCGGCTCCTTACCCGTCACCGCCTGGCAAGCGGACTACCCGAGGAACAGGTAAGGGAGCGCGATCCACCCCGGGAGCCCTGAGAATGAAGTCCCGCCGAGGCATAGGGGTGGAGAGGCCTCGTAGGAGAGGATCTCCCCCGGGTAGACTGCCGGCTAACGGGAGTAGCCGATCTAGAGTGTAGAGGTGTTTCGAACCACCATCGGGCCCCTCTGGAATGTTGTTCCTGTAGTTGTTGAACCATCCCAACGAGGGTTTGAACTTGCTATGTGAGGATGGCCAACTAATCCTGGGGAGTAGCTGATACTGGCAGTGGTGAGGAAGGGGCTGGAGGACTTGGCCGGGCCAGCTCGGTTGGGTCAGGAGTTCTCTCAATCCGATCAGAAGATGAGAGATGCCCCCCAGACCCATTGGAAAAGTCTTCCTCCGGAGATCTAGTCTTCATGTCGGAAAGATCAGAGCTGTTTGAAGGAGTCGAAGGTTCGCCCCCCTTCCTGGCGCGCCAATCTGTTGATGCTGGATCACCAGAAAGATAGAAAAATCTTCTTGGTTAAGGATCTCCGGTTGAAGGAAGGAAAAAATCCCCCTTTCTCCCTCGATCCCCTCTCTTTTATACTCCTTGAATTTTCAGAAAAAATATCGCTCTCTTGCCTTCGTCATCATGCCATCAGCGTCGAGTCATATCTTCTTCTTTCCCGAATAAGATTAATGTATAAGACTAATATAAAATTAGTGTATAAGATTAATGATCAGCCACTGCGAGAGCATGCCACGTGATCGTTTATTGTCAATTAACACCAGAGGCATTAAGGAAATTGCTCTGAAAGCTAAGAATCATCATGATGGGTTTCGGTTTTCCCAAGGGAATGTCAGAGTTAGTGGAAAGTTATCTGGCTCTAAAACAGGTGCTCAGTACCTCCTTTATTTGAGCTTTTCGATAAATTGTGATGTTCTGGCATTTGTCTTATCCAAGTCATTTAAAGCGCTATGATGTTTGATAATTCTTGAGCTTTGTTTCGGACATGATAGTTTGTAGCGTTAAGTGCTTCTGATATGAAAATAGCTTTGAGAGCTCGGGGCGTATAGCCCAAAGCAGAAGGCCGCCCGGGACTTGGGGGCCGCCCAGGACCGGGAGGCCGCCCAGAGCCTGGGGGCCGCCCAGGGCCGGGAGGCCGCCCAGGACTTGGGGACCGCCCAGGACCAGGAGGCCACCCAGAACCTGGGGGCCGCCCAGGGCTTGGGGGTCGCCCAGGACCGGGAGGCTGCCCAGAGTCTAGGGACCGTCCAAGACCAGGGGGCCGCCCAGAGCCTGGGGGGCACCTAGGACTTGGGGTCCGCCCAGGACCAGGAGGCCGCCCAGGACCAGGAAACCGCCCAGAGCTTGGGGGCAGCCCAGGACCAGGAGGCCACCCAGAAACTGGGGGCTGCCCAGGACCGGGAGGCCGCCCAGAGCCTGGGAGCCATCCAGGACCAGGGGGCCGCCCAGAGCCTGAGGGCCACCCAGGACTTGGAGTCCATCCAGGACCAGAAGACCGCCCAGGACCAGGAAATCGCCCAGAGCTTGGGGGCCGCCCAGGACCAGGAGGCCGCCCAGAAACTGGGGGCCGCCCAGGACCGGGAGGTCGTCCAGGACTTGGGGGCCGCCCAGGACCAGGAGGCCGCCCAGAGCCTAGGGGGCCATCCTGGACCAGGAGGCCGTCCAGAACCTGGGGGCCGCCCAGGACTGGAAGGCCGTCCAGAGCCTGGGGGCCGTCCAGGACCAGGGGGCCGCCCAGAGCCTGGAGACCGCTCAGGTCCGAGAGGCCGTCCAGGACTTGGGGGCCGCCCAGGATCAGGAGGCCGCCTAGAGCCTGGGGGGCATCCTGGACTAGAAGGCCGTCCAGAACCTGGGGGCCGCCCAGGGCTTGGGGGCCGCTTAGGACCGAGAGGCTGCCTAGGACTTGGGGCCGCCCAGGACCAGAAGGCCGCCCAGGACTTGGGGATCCTGTGCCGAGGATTCCAACCTATTCTCCGCTGACCGACCGTATCACGACTTACCCTTCATTTATTGACCACATCAGTCTCAATATATCATAAGATGTTTCAATGGAACTAAAATCCTATTTAGACTAATCAACTTAAAAAATAGTAGTATGTCTCGATCTATCATAAGCTATTTCGACGGAACTAAAATCCTATTTAGATTAATTAATACGGTATGAGAATGCTGATGCCTTCAAATTGCCAACAGAAGTCAATGAGTGTACCTAATGTTAAAGATAAGTTTGAAGGTCTTGATCTCATTGTGGTCCTCATTAGTGGTGGCACTTAACATGAGCGGTGGTACTTCTAATGGGAGTTGCAACATGGTCGGTTTTCATTTCTCCCACCTGAAAAGGAGGAGCAATAATTTGAACAAGAAGAGAGAAAAAAAATGATGATTCGAAGTCGATTTAAATGTCTTTAAATAAGCCCGAGTTTTCTATCCTAGTTCCTGCACTTGCTTTGGGACCTTGGTCTTACTCTCCAATCTATCACCTCCATCCTCATCTTCTATAAATAATTTATTGATGCTATCGTCTGTTGTTACATGTGTACTTCTTTTATGATATTTGCATGTATGATGATTTAATATTGTTGGTATCTTTGAAGCCATGGGAAAACAGGAGACTTACCTTTGTATCATGGCATTGCAGCGGATATGGCGAGCAGCGGCTAGTGTATGTCCATACCCTTGAGTCGCGGTACCGAAGAAGAAGAAGGCAGTGGGAGAATGAACCAGAGAGTAGGACGGAGGGAAGAAGATCTCTCTTTCTTTAGCTTCTTTTGCTTCACTAGGACGCCAAAGAGCCTCCAAGATTCACTAGAAGAAATCTGGTTCTTATATAGAGCTCACTGAGGCTCTTTATTACTCTCTCTAGTTCACAGCTCCTCTAATACATCCCATGTGAGGAAGTGTAACGATCCGGGCCTGTCCGGATCGTTACAAGAAAGCAAGACGGACAAGGTTCACACCAACTTGGGCCACCACAGCCCAAAAATGGATCCAATTGGTGCCTTGTCCTTCTTGCTTAATCGGTTATAAACCACTCAACCAATTCCAAATTTCTCAATGTGGGACTATTAGGAGGGGCATCACAATCTACCCCCTTACAGAGGCGACGTCCTCATCGCCATGGGCAATTGATCACAACCACCAGGTAGGTAGGATTCTAGAGGTGGCTCCCATAGGTTCAAGAGGTGGCTCCCATCCCCCATAGATGTAGCACTTTGCCCTGTGTGGTACTTAGCTCCTGCACTTCCGACTGGTGCATGGCTCTGATACCATATTGTAACGACCCGGGATCACGGGCCCATTTCGTTACAAGAAAGCAAGACGGATAAGGTTCACACCAACTTGGGCCATCACAGCCCAAAAAGGGATCCAATTGGTGCCTTGTCCTTCTTGCTTAATCGGTTATAAACCACTCAACCAATTCCAAATTTCTCAATGTGGGACTATTAGGAGGGGCATCATAGGAAGCATGGCTTCTTCAATGCCTGCACAGTAGAGGGTAGGAAAAGGTCATGTTAGGACGTCCTGGCTTTGACTCTCATTCAACCAGGCAATAATCTTCCACTCATCCATATAGGACCTCACTTATAATGCCATCTCACCTCTCTCCTCAAGCAGTGCATTGGGGTGTGTGACCCAACGAAATTCATACATAGTAAAAATGCTGCATTAAGTTAATAAATAACTAATGCAGCACATAAATGATGCAGTCCAATCTCGTCTGTGTCCTAGAAAATCCGATCACACATCGATTAAGCACTCTCAATCCCTCAAAAGATTTATTCTGAGCAGTACTTGAAAACAACAAGTCAAATATCTGTATCTATAATCACATGCAACTCATGCATATGATTGCCCGGGCAATGGATCGCAAGACATAGTGTGTGGTCGTAAATAATCTTCCTTGAACACTCATACCAATCTAATTTTATCTAGTTGACTTCCTAGGATTATCTTATGTGACCGTATTAATTCTATGACCCTGAAGGATAAGGCTAAGGAAGTCATCCTGAACTCCAACTTCATGATATAGGCTCAAGTCCAAAGACACCACATAGTTGTAGGGATCACACGATAACGGAGAGGGAATATATCACGTTATCCCCTACTGGGTTGACTTTAGCACATGCAACATAATGCATGCTATGGTGGAGCTCTCACTCATTGGGTCATGTCATACTCAAACACCGTACGAACACAAGTCTAGGCATCACAAAGTTGCCTAACCTGAGCACACATCAATGTTCCTAGTTTGGCTACTATAGGCTTAGTACGGATCTATGGACATATCAATATACATACACCGTACACATATGTACATATTCCGTACTTGACTCTTCTGAGTCTCATCTCAGTCCAAACTAAGGTGACTTATTATTTGTAATTTATGCAGTCCATTTTGTAACTTATGCAATATGCAACTCATGTAGTCTATAACTCATACAGTATCTTATGCAACCCATGCAATATGCAACATATACATTTATTCAAGCATCTATCATGGCTACTTTAATCTCATCCTGCCCACTACAAAAGTGCCAGGGTGATCACCCATGTGAGTGAGCTGATCTAAGCCTATGGTATTCATACACATATATGCTTGCCAACATGAATTCATCATGATAATAATAAAAACAAGCATTTTATTTCAACATAAATAACACACAGTCTACGATGTCCATACAATCCCTGTCTGTCAGATATAATACAGACCTAGACTTCTCATATGAGCCTGAAAGATATCCCTAGCAATGGGCTTAGTCAACGGATCAGCCAATATCCTGCTAGTAGGGATATATCTAAGGGTAACCTCTTCTTTCTTGATCATGTTCCGAGTAAAGTGATATCTAATGTCAATATGCTTAGACCTTTCATGGTATTTGAAATCTTTAGCATATTGCAACGCTGTCATGCTATCGGAACATATCTGAATAGCCTCATGAGTACTGGCTGATATCTCGAGTCGTCTGAAGAACCTCCTCAGCCACACGGCCTCCTAGATAGTAGCCGAACAAGCAATGTATTTGGCTTCCATAGTGGATAGTGTTGTGCAGTTCTGTTTCTTACTGCACCAAGAGACAACTTCACCTCCAAAGATAAACACATATCCTAAAGTAGATTTACGCTCATCTCTATCACTAGCCCAATCAGAGTTACAAAAACCCTTCAATCTTAAATTCCCTCCTTGATAACATAGGGCGAGATTAATAGTACCAAGAAAGTAGCGAAAAATCCTCTTTATTGCTTCCCAATGAGCAAGCCCTAGGTTGCTTTGGTACCGACTGACCAAGCCTACCGCAAATCTAATATCAGGTCATGTACACAATATAGCGTACATCAAACTTTTCACAGCACTCGCATAGAAAATTTTGCTCATCTTCTCTCTCTCTCCTCATCCGTTCTAAGGCACTGGTCAATACTCAAAGTGCATTCCTTCTCTATTAGGGTATCAACGGGTCTCGAATAGTGCATTCGGAATCATTCCAAGATTTTCTGAATATAAGTTTTTTGAGACAGACCAAGAAACTTCTTAGCACGATTCCTTAGGATTCTCACTCCTAGCATATAATTCGCCTCGCCCATATCCTTCATCTCAAAGACAGAGAACAACCACTTCTTTGTGGCATTAATCATCCTTATAGAACTTTCAGCTATTATGATATTATCCACATACAGCGCTAAAATTAGAATCCTATCGTCTAATTTCTTAATGTATACACAGTGATCTTCCTCAATCATGGTTAAGCCAATCGATGTAATGGCTTCATGAAATTTGAAGTACCACTGCCTAGATGATTACTTGAGACCATATATGGATCTTTTAAGGCGGCACACTTTGCCCTCCTTTCCTTTAGCCACAAAGCCCAAAGGTTGATCCATGTAGATCTCTTTATCCAGGCTTCCATTAAGAAACACTATCTTGACATCCATTTGATGTAACTCCAAATCTAAATGAGCTACTATATCTAGGATTAGGCGAATGGAGGCAAATCTCACCATCGGAGAAAATGTCTTCTCATAGTCTACACCTTTCATCTGGGTATAGCCCTTCGCCACAAGATGAACCTTGTACTTGTCGATTGACCCATCAGCCTTACGCTTTATCATTAGGATCCACTTATTTCCTATAGATTTGCGTCCAGACGATAAGTCTACCAGGTCCCACACATAGTTTCTGTCTATAGACTCCATCTCATCTTCCATAGCAACTAGCCACTCATTACAAACTGATGAACCAAGTACCTTATGAACAGAGATTGGCTCATCTGGATCCAACGGAGTGCAGAGAAATACATTCCCTTCGACGTCAAAGTATCGCCGTGAAATTGTTCCACATGTACTTCTCCTAACAATGGATATGGGCTTTGAGAACTACTTCCTGAAGGTATATTAACCCTCATGGGTAAGCTCTCACTGGGCTCAGCTTGTGCACTTCTACTGTCTGGTATGCCACTCCTACTGGGCCCAGTACTCTCACTATCTATGGCGATCCCTGGAATAGACCATAATGCCTCTCCCTCGCTAGAGATTATAACTCATACAGGGTTAGGTCCTTCTTGATCTCACAAATGCTTGGGAATTCATTCTCTATGAATTCCACATCTCTAGACTCTATTTCAGTCAGTCCTCCATCAGGATGTTCACCATACATCACGTAACCCTTAGAATTCTAAGGATACCTGATGAACATCTTTTTGGTGGCTTTAGGGCCCAACTTTTTCAATCTATGAGAGGTATTGTGAACGTATCCTGCTGAACCCCACGGGCGCAAATGATCTACATAAAGTCTCGTGCCATACCATAACTCATATGGTGTGGAGGACACTGATTTACTGGGTATGCGATTAAGGGTGTAGGCAGCAGTCAATAATGCATCACCTTAGAAACTAATCAGAAGATTTACTTGTGCCATCATCGACCTAATTATATCCAGTAAAGTCCTGTTTTGGCGCTCTGCAACATATTTTGCTACAACATTTCAGGAATGGTGAGCTGCCTGCATATCCCTTTCTCCTCACAAAGCTTCTGAAACTGATCAGATAAATATTCGCGATCTCTATCAGTTCGAAGAGACTTCAGAGTTTTCTCCTTTTTATTTTTCACCTCAACTAAGAAGTGGCGGAAATAATCCAACACTTCATAGCGGTGGAAGATCAGGTATACATACCCAAATCGCGAATAATCATCGATGAATGTGAGAAAATAAGATGTGCCATGGCGTGTTCTGACACTCATGGGTCCATAGATGTTTGAGTGTACTAGCTTTAATGGCTGAGAGGCCCTAAAAGCCTTACCAAAAGGCTTTCTAGATGCCTTTTCTGCCAAACAAGACTCATACATAGGGGGGCTTATTTTGCTGAGGAGGACCAATAGCCCTTCTTTAGCCATCCGTGTCATCCTATCTTGGCCCACAGAACCAAGTCTGGCATGCCATAGTGAAGAATCATCACATGTAGAAAAAAGAAGCACAAGCATATGAAGAGTAAGAGTCAGATATTTTCACATCAAGTCTAAAAAACTCGAGATAAATAGCCACAAAAGGATAACACACCATCCATATATACAGACATACGATTACTAGAAAAACAAAAGGTATAGCCTAGAGCTAATAGGGCAAGTACAGAGCATAGATTACACCAAATAGTTGATACGTACAAAACATCATGTAAGAGCAATATATGTCCTCCGCGCAACCTAATGCGAAATGTTCCTACACCCAATACTTGCTTATGCAGACCATTCCCAAGAACAACATATTGGGTGTCTGCAGGAATCCGATAAAAATCCATAAAATCTGCTCGATCTTGAACTATGTGTTTGTTCACTCCCGTGTCTATGATCCAATCAGGGAGAGTATCAGCAACTAATGCATATGAACAAACATAGAGAGAGCTTATTATGAAACACACCAACTTTGGTTCTGTGTATTCACGAGCGAAGTGGCCTTTTATACCATAGTTGTAGCACTTGATCTTTGTCACATTCTTCTTGCCCTTTGGTTGGCCTTTCTTAGGCTTGGCTACCTTATTACCCTTGGAACTCTGTGAACCTTTTTTGTCACTGGATTTACTCCTCCTACCTCTGGAATCCAAAGCTCTAGAGTGAGCCACATAGGCAGAGGAGTGAAAAGTCTCTATGCGCTTAGCCTCCAGCTCAAGATGACGAGATATGTCCTCAAAAGTCTTGATGTTCTCACTATGAGTCATCAAGAGTTTCATCTGGCTCCACTGAGGGTCAGACAGCGAACGAATCACTGCAAGGACCTTCTGCTCCTCGACAAAGTCAACCCCAGCCTCCCTCAGATTCCTAATCATATCGCTCATCACATGAAGATGTTCAGACATTGAATGATTGAGATCTTTAACATGTTACATAAATTTTAGGTTTAAGGCTCATAGCCTTATTGCTGAGGTTTGTCCAAACCAAATCTTAAGCTGGTTCCATATATCCTGAACAGTTAAAATTTTCTCAAAATCTCCAATCAGGTCATTGTGCTTGTAGTTTAACATAGTGAAGCATGCACAACAATCTTTCTTTACCTATTTTTCATAGACTTCGTGATCCTGATGGTTTTGCACAGAGGCACCAAGTTCTGGTAGTGTCATACTGTGTATCAGGGTTTCTAAAACTTCTTGCTCATTGAGTAGAATTGAATCTTTTGGTGCCACATATTATAATTCTGTCCATCTAGTTTTTCACCTCTACTCCTGATCGGAAGGCCATCACTACATTTAGTCAAGTAAAATATAGACATCAAGCACATAATTAGTGTATATCTCTATCTAAAAAAATAATCAGATTTTAAATATTCCTACTTATAAATGAGATCAAAAATTTCACTAAGCTCATAATCATCACTTATTTAATAAGATGGAACACTGAATCCAATAATTTTTTCATAGAACATATCTATGTTTTCCACAAAACTAATATTGGAACAAATCCACACCGCAAACATATGCTACAACAAGCATGTATTTTATGTCAACTAAAGACATAATTCAACATATATATTATTTATGCACCAAGCACAAATAAACATGCTTGCAGAAAATACATAGCAATTGACATAAATATTCCTCATGCACTAAACATAAATAATTATGTCAACAAAAATAACAAGCAGAGATATGCATAAATCATATTTATACACTAAGCATAAATAATTATGCATCTAGAAAAAATTTTACAGAAAAAAATTAGACAAAATGACAACAAAAATATTCATACACAGAACATAAACTACCATGCTATATCAAGAAAATTTTAATAAATTTTCTATGATATTTTATAAATTTTTTTTATTTTTTTTATTTTTTAATAATTTTTTTAATTTTTTTTGTAATTTTCTATGATTTTTTTGGATTTTTTATAATTTTAAAATATCCAAAAAATCTAAAAATTAATTTAAATGTCGCGTAGACACTAATGTCAGGTAGGACCTGACACGTAGATGACTACTCAGTCACCACATTAGCGAAAAGTTAGCGTTAGAATTCTATCTCATCACTGATACATGGAGAGACACGTAGGCAGCCACATCAGCGGGACCCGCAGCCACGTCAGCATCAACATGCCACGTCACATGGACACGTGGACAGACACGATGTCTGCCATGTCATCTGGGACCCCCACGCCATGCTGGAGCTGACTGAGATTGTCACGTCATCATTGAGGTGATATGGCTGCCACGTCAGATAGCCCTCGAATTTTTTTATTAATTTTTGTATTACGAAAATGCCCCTGACTTTCATCGAATTTACGAGTGGTCAGCAGCGACATGGGGTCATCTCGGCCCTTTGGTGGTCGGAAAGGGGCTCCGAGGTTGCTTTCGGCGATGGGAGGAGGGTCATCGGCTGCCGGAGAAGATCCGGCGGTCCTTCGGCCCATCGGCATGCAGATGCCCGCCGCCCACACGATGGCGGCCATGGGTTCCCCTCGCCCTCCGACGGTCGGGAAGGGGTTCTGGCAGCCGGCGAAGGCGGCGTCGGCCGCCGTTCGGTGTCTGATGGCCCTGAACGACCGTCTACCTTCGCCCTTGTTTTGTTTTTGTTGTCGCTGTGGCACGGATGGCCGCAGCGAGGAGGCAGGCTGCGGCATACGGCCGCCACGGCCTATTCCTCCACCTCTTCTTACTCGCCGGTCACCAGACCAAGAGCGGTGACAATCGGCGAGGGCTATGATACCACTGATCGGTATCTTTGAAGCCGTGGGAAAATAAGGGACTTACCTTTGTATCAGAGTGGCACAGCGGATATGGCAAGCAACGGCTGGATCATCGGAGGCTACCAGAGTCCTCAGTGTATGTCCATACCCCTGGGCTGTGATACCAAAGAAAGAGAAGGTAGTAAAAGGATGAACCAGAGAGCAAGAGAAAGGAAAGAAAATCTCTCTGCCTTTAACTTCTGCTTTACTCGAATGCTAGAGAGCCTCAAGAGGTTCACTAGAAGAAATCTGGTTCTTCTTCTTACATAGAGCTTACTGAGACTCTTTATTGCTCTCTCTGGTTCACAGCTCCTCCAACACATCCCATGTGAGGGAGCATGGCTTCTTCAATGCCCGCACAGTAGAGGGTAGGAAAAGGCCATGTCAAGACTTTTACCCTCGTTCAGCCATGCAACAAATACAAACAAGTCCAAAATCCTCATTGCATCAACGTTTTAATATCCCACCATTACCCTTACAAATCAACTGCTTGAAAGGTTCAAGAAAGAGAGAATTTAAGAAATCTGACCTTAGCGACCTTTATGATCATGATTCATGAGTTGTTGTAGTTGATGTGCCCAAGATTGCATTGCTTGCATATAAAATATTGAAGCTCTACGTGGGCTATTGCTCTACGGCCCATTAGGTCCATTCCATCGACAAAGTGGGTTTCATTATGTAGTTCTTATTGTTGTGGTCAAAAAACAAGGAGAGTGCTACCATTTGAAGTGCTTTATTCGATGAAAAGCTTTCTGTGCATCGCGCATAATATAGAATATACATATCGTACATAGTAATTAACCGCATCAACATACGGCTGCATATATTCAAAAATATTTTTATTCTTTTTCGCATTGCATATACGGCTACATATGCGCGTGGCCAATCAGCACATACTCCTGTACCACATATGATGCAGAAGGACTTTTTCTTATGAAAAAGTTCTCCTGCACTGCTTTTCGTGCAGAAAGCGGGCACCGAGCACGCCCATTGACCCCGTGCCCGTACGGGCGTGTGTACAGGGCACGCCATGGCCTATTGGGCCGTGGCACGTGCGCCTGCACGGACGAGCGGCCAATAGCCGCATTCGGTGCACCGAAGGTTATGCACAAAGTCGTTCCCTCTCCTTATTCAACTGATTAAGTAGGCTATAATTGGGCCATTGAACAACAAAGAAGATATGTACTCTTAAAGGAAAGTTCTTTGTGCATGGTGCAGGATGCGCTGTGCCGAAGAATATTTTTATTCTTTTCTATAGTATACATGGGGATCATCACACATGGTGCGCATCGTTCTGTATCACGCGTGGTGCAGAAGGACTTTTCTTACGCTTAAAATATAGGATCTAGAAAATTCTCAATTGATAAACTTCAGCCCAAAAAGCATTAGTTAGGGAATGAATGCATGCATGGTTTGAATTTGGAGGCATTGGAAGAGTCTCTTTAATTTGTGAGTGCATAGGCTTCCGCTGTTGCCAATTAAATCTCAGACGATCTCACCCACCATATATGGAAGCACTAGCTGGATCCACAGAAGCGTGCACAATTGTTTTTGTACGTGGTCTGGCCCAGGCCTACGATAACGATGGCACTTGGGACAAAGTGGAGGTCCTCCTGGTGGAAAGGATGGTTGAGGAGGTGGGAGCAGTTCTCTTTTGAAGGCGCTTCCAAGACGCGTCCAGGACTTTGGCTCTGGGAGCGGGTGAAGCGAGACTTCTGGCATCTCCAGGCGCGTTAAAAGGAAAAAGAGAGGTGGGGGGGGGGGGGGGGGGAGAAAAAACCTGGAAGAAAGATGGAAGGGAGCGGTAGGCTTCCAATTCCATCCCTTTCTTCTTTATTCTCCTCCCTCTTGCTTGCTTGTTAGATTACCATATGTTACACTAAAAATTATTCTACTTCATGCGTTTTACTTCGTTATTTTATTTTTACTTCGTTTTATTCAAAGTTTATTTTAATTCTCAAACTTTTGATTGCTACCGTTTATAGCGTTTCATGCTTTACATTCCTGATGTTTTATTATATAAAAAAAAAATCATGAAATAGCTCATGTGTTATTCTGATATTAACATATGAATTATTACTTTTTATATATTGAGTTAGTAATCATCTTTTAATAAAATATTAAGATAACATATAACTTATTTCATCAATTTTAATTAACTATGTATAAAAAAATGCTAAAAATATAACATTCTTAAAATCTAAGGAGCTCAATTGTAACAATAATTCTCTTTATTTTAAATATATTTAAAATCATACCCATTACAATTTATTTATATTGTTATTTTGGTATCTCGCTCCATCAGGGTTTTTCTCCTTCTCTAAACATTCTTTTGTTTTATTGGCACATTTATTGTTTTAATTATATAATTTTATGATTTGTGTACTCATCAAAGCAACAACAACAACAAAAAACATCCCACTGGCTGAAAGATAATAATTCACCATGGATGCAAGTGGTGGTCTTAGTCATGTTTGATGGTATTCGATAACCTAACCTTGGCCTTTGTTTATTGAGTACTTTTTAATCTTGGCCTTATGGGTTTGTGCGTACCTCACATGACTGTCTTATGAGTCAATCCTCTTATCCCTTTTGTTGTCAACTACTCAGTAGTTTCAGATTCTTTCTGCCGCTCGGCTCCAGTTGGTCCTCAAAAACTTGACACCAGTTTAATGAAGGAAAAATCATAATAAAACTTATGGCAACAATGTTTCACTAAATGCAAGTCGCCTTGTATTAAATTATTCAATTTAGAATTATTTTCAAATGATCATAATAAAAAATTTCTAAAATCATAAATATTCCAACTTCTTTCTCACTGATATCCTCTTAATTTTTCTCACTATTCCCCACTAATTAACCATCCAATTTAAGGTTCATAATAATCAAGTCATTTTTTTGTGAGAAATACAATGATCATCCTGTCAAGCTCATCTTCTTTTTCTCTGTTTAATTGTTACCAAATATAGAATTCAGAGGTCTTGTTATGGACATTTCTTTTTTGTAACATTTTTTTATTTTTTAAGTCATGGTAGTTTATGTACAAATGAGTTTATTATGTGGTTATGGTTATCAAACATTGTAGCAGAAGTCAAGTACATTATGCTGATCATGAGACCACCAGATAGCGTTTCACAATTTTCTAAGAACTTGAGAAGCAAAGCATATTGTAAACTATTTGTTGTTCAATCTACATTCATTATGGGACCTCTTTGGTTTGCAGAGGTGGCCTTTTAAAAATGAAATTAAAATCATCTATAACTATAATCATGTACTATAAGGGATTTGAGATCCAAATCTTCGATTTAAAATTTTAAATTTCTTCTAATCATTATTAAAAGAATAAATAAACTTTATCCCTTGAGGTAAGGTTCCATCTTACTTTGCCCATTTATAATTTGAAAAGCATCATTAACCCATTTAAGATTAGTTTCCATCTATTATTGTTTGATAAATATGAAAGGACCATTGAAAGGAGGCATGAAAAACGTTCATAAATTAATTTCTTTTAGCTTTTCTTCAAAAAATCAATAGACTTGCGTCCTTAACATATTTCATTTTAATTCTCAAAGCAAAAGATATGAAGTAAAAATATATTAATTAATAATCTTATTTTTATATTGAATCTAGGCAAGATCGAAAGTTTAAGAACCGTTTCTGATAAACAGCTCTTGTACGCAGTGCCTTGGCTGGGCATCCCTGAGGATTGAGGCGGACCCTTCGAGATGTCCGGGAGAGCAGAGATATCTGCTCCTTTTGGCGATTGCGGGCCTGGCGGGCAGGTCTCGGCCAACCCTTTACTCCCGGATGGCCCCTCAGTATCCCTGGTGGGGAGGAGGCGGCCCCCGGTGGGCTCTCCTCAGGGAGACCCCCGATAGGTATCCCGGCGGGGGGGGGGGGGGGGGCTCTTCTCTCCCTCGTCCTCCTCTACTAATATCGCCTCAGGGAGGATCGCCGGAGGCTGGGCCGAGTGACCCGACTCCCTTTGACAAGGCCTCTTAGGCCCGGCTCTTATCGCGCCATGGGCGCTTCCTTTTCTCTTCCGGAGGCTTGATATTATCGCATCCTGAGAGAACTTCATTGCTACAAAATTGAGAATCCAAGGTTAATTAAAAAGTGCCCTAGAAATGCCAAATGTAAGTGGAATATATGCACTAAAGTGCGTTTTCATACGCGTATTCAAATACCAAATACCCACACAAAAAAAAGAAGAGAAGGGAAATGGTAATAGCAATAATGAAACTCTTTAAAGCTCACCGGGCGCTGTGGGCAGCGACACCTGCATGGATGCGATCCCCCGAAGGTTATCCTCCGATAACAGTTCCTTACTAGGGGGCACGATGGTAGATACCAGAATGTTGACCCAATTGATGATTTTGATGATTAACAAAACTATCTGAGTATAACTCTTGAAGGCTCTGATGATTTTGATTTAGTGTTTCAGATTATAAGACTATTAAATGATCAAAATCAGGAGTTACATAGTGTTCTGGATCGAATCTAATGTCTAGGAAAGAATTGCAGACATTAGAGTCGACTCCGAGAATCACAGAGCCGACTCTGGAACTGGCACAGACTTTAGAGTCGACTCCGAGACTGTTAGAGTCGACTCTCACAGACGAAGCAGAAAGTCGATTTTTCTGGCCCCGACCTAGAGTCGACTCCGGGTAAGTTAGAGTCGACTCCAGAAAGTATCTTGTCGACCCCGGAAAAGTATCTTGTCGACCCCAGAAAAGATAGAGGCGACTCCAGAAATACCGTTTTGAAATGCCTCGAGCTAGAGCCGACTCTAGAAAAGTTAGAGTCGACTCCAACCCACCTGGAACGAAAATCAAATTGCCAGATCAGCTCTAACGGTAATATTTCTATTTT